>JAGHMJ010000029.1:4102881-4180083 GCA_018749465.1 Paracanthobrama guichenoti
AATAAAGAAAATATTTGAAAAGTGGAAATAAAGTGACTAACAGGTATTTAATAGTAGGAATGAAGTATAAAACAGGCCTATAATTGAAACTGGATGTGTTGTCCTAGCATTGATCTAGACAGGCTGAGACACTGACCACGACACGTACAGCTCATATTACCACACTGAAAACCATAACTCCCTTCCTGGACCTTCATGGACACCTTTACTGATCAGCAGGTTCAGTATGGTAGGGTTAGGTGTAGGCGCAGAGTGGGCTGTAGGGACAGGGACAAGTAATGTCCTAATAAAGTAGCATCCATTTATGATCATCGCAGTCTGTTCGATAATATTACTACTACAATACACTAAGGTGCAAATATTATCTGCCACTATTTGCATTAAGTAAATAGTGCATTAATAGTAAATAGTAGCATTAATCCAAATGACAACACAGTGGAGCTGCTGCAGAACGGCGTCTCCACATCCAGCCGTTTCTCCTTCAGGATGTTCATCTTCACTGCAAACTCCACTAAGCTTTACCTGCACTGTGCTGTTCACCTTTGCCTTCTGTCAAGCAATCGCTGCTCAATGGTCAGTTTACAAAACCTCTGATACTTTATGTTTGTGATGTTAAATGTCCAAGAGTAGCTTTAGTATTGTAGTTGTGAATACATTTTTCAATGCATGTTAAAAATAATTAGTCATTTATTAGTTATATTAGCCAGTGTCTCAGTCTGAATGTGTATAGATGGATGATATAGTAAAATGTTCTGGGTAACTGATTCATATAAAGGTTTACAAATTTGCAAATCATTGGTGATCAAACACTAACATCCATAAGGTTGGTATGATGTTAAGATTTAATGTTCAAAGCTGCTAAAATACTTTATTTTATATATTTATTTGTTTTTGGGATGCCCTCTGCTGGAGACTTTGTGCACTCCTTTATCTTGTTGTTGAGAGATATTTAACAGGGATTCACACAGCTGGATGTTGCTCTTTTCTCTATCAGGACTGTGACTCTGGACACCAGCGGAGAGAGGGCAGGTCTCTGGACTTCCATGACAGTGCTTCCATATCCATGGGTCCTCTGGTGTGGTCTGGAGGGAACACAGGTGAACATTTCATTTGTTTCAATCGTTTGTAATAAAGGTTTCTGATGATTTCTGTTATGAATACATTACATTTCACTGCATTGCATTATATTCCCTGTTCACAGATAAATGGGTCCCAGACCAAGTGAAGGTATCTGAGGCTTCTTGTCTGTGTGCTTCTCTGACGCTGTTACTTGTTCCTCTGATGAGTGTCCTGACACACTTTCAGTTTAGCACCACAACATTTTACATGCCTATTGTCTAGAGTAATTTTAATTGATGTGGAACCGATGCCATACTGCCTGTGGGTTTCTATTTATTTCATTACTGATAATTCATGTGGAAAAATAAATTAATTATTATTTAATCATTTACGTTAATTTTTATATGCTACATTCATTCTTTACTTGAGGGGATGTGCTTCAAAACAAAGACCAACAGATTTACATTTATTCAAATCATGCAAAAACATAATTAGGTCATTCCTGTTCTGTAGTAATATGTGGTATTTGACTGACTAACAACTATGACTTGTGGATTCTTAAAAATTGTATTGTAATATTTTATTCAGGTATTTATTATAAAGCAAGAAAAAGGTCTGAATGATCCAAATGAGGGGAAAATAAATAAATGTAATGGTTGGCCATATAGTCTGTTTTTCCTTTTGTAATATATAAACTTTATTACAGGCTCTAGGCCCAACAACAATACATACAACATTAAGTAAAAACAAAACAAAAAAACAAAACAAGGCATAGATAAATACACACCTAAAGACATACTTTAATTTATGAGAGCCTTAACAGGCACTCATACCAATGTTTCCACAAATATGATTGATATCTGACTGAGCTGCACCTAGGGTTTGTGAGCATCATTATAATACAGTTTTGAGAATCATCAAGTCGGGACATGAACTTAAACATTAGGTTCCTCAAGAGAGCCTGTAAAGTGCTTAGCCTTGAGTCACAAAAAAGCTTACTTACACTGCTACTCCTGGGCTTTTTTAACAGTATCCTCAGGCAGTCATTATATGCTACCTGAAGTTTGTGCAGGGTCTCTTTTTTGTAGCTGACCCACAATGGTGCTGCATACATAGGGGTACAGTATGCACGAAACAAGCTTACTTTCACATCATCAGAACAGTGATGGAATTTCCGAACTAGCATGTTTGCTTGGACATACAACATTCGTCTCTGCCTATACATATCAGCATCATCTTCCATCTTGTCATTGATGATGTACCCAAGGTTTGGTACAGTTAGATACACAGAGTGATTGCCCTGACAGGTAAAACATTGGAAAGTGCAGCTTCTGATCCTCCTTGGTCCTACATATCAATACAACACTCTTGTTTGCATTGTACTGTACATCAAACTCAACCCCATACTCAGAGCATATATCCAACAGCTGCTGGAACCCAACAGTGCTGGGGGACATAATAGTCATATCGTCTGCATACATCAGATGGTTTAACAGAGCATTCCCAATCAGACAACCTGTCTTACACTTCCCTAACTGTTTTGACAGGTTGTCCATGTATAGGTTAAACAAGGCTGGAGACAGAAGCCCCCCCTGCCGTACTCCATTGCCTACACTAAAGGGCTATTTCCCCATTTAACTTGCATACGTTGTTTGGCATACCAGTAAACCAGGATACGTATGATGCATCCAGGCACACCCCTAAGAAAGAGTTTAGCAAAAAGCTTATGGTGATTCACCCTGTCAAATGCCTTGGAAGCATCAATAAACCCTAAAAAGATTGTAGAACCCTGCCTTCTGTAGGATTCAACAGCTTCTTTTAAGGCATATATACATAAATCTGTACTGTGCTTAGACTTAAAACCAAACTGATTTTCTGTGGTGTAGATGAACTCACTCAGTCTATCTAGGAGCACCTTTTCTAACACCTTCGAAAGAATGCTGGCTAAGGCGATGGGTCTATAGTTGTCCAAACTCCCTATTTTACCTGCTTTGTCCTTGATGATTGGCACCAATGTGACTGTCAGCATGGTATCTGGCAGAATACCATGTGTCATCAGCCCTGTAAGGCAAATGGACAGCAGAGGTTACATCACGCCCAAGTTTATCTTTCATGTAACTAGTCAAAGTCTCAGAGTCTAAATCAGGTGAGAATTTTGTTGCAAATACACTCACCAGCTTAGACTTAATGATTTGAATGTCTCCTCCAGTACCAGTCCCAACAATACCACCAGTTTTCTTCCCTTTGGAAAGATTCAGACGAGGTTTGGGCTTCACTGAAGCATTTTCGGAGACCTGTTTCCGACGGCTGTTGCCCCTCTTGTCCCGGACCAAGTTCGTAGCTGCCACTTCACGCCACGTCACTTGAGGATCACCCTTTGCAGCGCTGATTTGCACGTCCAGGCCCAAGGCAGAAATCTCCACTTGAGTCTTCCTCGCTGATCTGGCCCTCCACACCATCTTGGGTCTTCTCACAGCCTTGTGAAGTGGATGATCTCTGACTTGCTCCAGGTTTGATGGTTTGGAGAATAGGCCCTCTCTCCAGATTTGGTCTAGGCTGCTCAATAGCACCCAGACGTTGGTTTATGTCTGTGGTAATAATCCGCAAATCGTTACAGGTGTTTGTCTGCAAAGACACAGCCTGTTTCATGGTGGTAATATCTGCACCCAGTTGTTCAATCTTCCCAAGCAAACATGAAACATCAAGGCTGTTAAAAGTCACAGGTGGTAGTTCATCAAGATGGTGTGAAACAAACCGAGGAACATTTTCACCAGCTTCATTGTGAAGCTTAAGGCAATTCTTAACATTCTTTGAGTCTTTTTGCGGCCCAGTATGAGCCACAATCTTGTGAGTAGTACCTGGGCACAGTTCATATAGCAGTTTGGTGGAGTTTGTAATCCATTCTGATCCAAAATGGTCCACAGCCATCAAAACAATCTCGTCCTGTTTCACAGTTTTGATCTTGATAAAAATAAAGTTTAAAAACTCATCTTCCACAATCATTTTCCCTGTATCTGTGCGGTAGATTTCAGGTTTTGTTCGAATTTTGCTTCTACATGCAGCACCTGCCCATGCAGCGGCAGCCATCTTGGTAATAATTTCCGTTCAATAAAAGTGAGAGAAAGATTAATGATCACAACATTCTTTTCACTGCTATCTTTGCAATAGTTTTACTTATTTTCCACTGTGATGTTATGACAATATGCATGACATCTTTCAGTTCATTGAAGAATGTTGCAGATGGGGTGAGGTTACAGATTACCCAAAAAATGTTTGTATTGTTTTAGTTTCTAGTTATAGAAGGTGAAGAGAAACTGAAATGAAAGGGTTTGTAGGACAGAGAGCAAGTTCACATTCAGGCAGTTCTGACACTGTCCTCGATTGACCCTGTTGTGTGAGAGCGTAACATTAATAACCATTAATAACTATGCAAATATGTTCCAGCCAAACATGAGCTATTAGATAAAGTATGATAAGCAGAAATTAAAGTACAAACTGCTTTTGTATGTAGTTTTAACCTGTAAAAGGTATTGCTTGTGTTCTAGTAACATGCTGAACATGTGAAAAACTCGTTGTCCTGTCATGTCGTAGTATACCCAGTATGTTCAGTATAACAGGTTTTTGAATGTGTCAGATATACATGATCTTATTTTTCTTTGCACATAAATTTACCAGACAAACAAAATCAAGTTTATGAACAACAACACATTCATAAAAATATAAACACATTTCACAGACATTACAATTTTCACAAATTTTCACTGGATTAACCTTGTTTTCATTCAGAAGACATAACTCCATGTGAAGCTCAGGATAATATAAATATGGCCACAGCTGATTATGTGCTTTGGAAAATTTACCCTACCATTGGTAAGAGTGTCACCGAACAGAGACACTATTTTCTGTTTCTGTTTACATCATTATCATTATTACAATCATTATTTTCCTGCTTATCCCTTTACAGTTTTTCTTGATTGCTTAAACACATTTGTCCACTCTGACATCACATTTTCAAAACAGCTAACACACAGGCTGTAACTGAAGCTCACTGGCCAAAATGACTCATTTTGTTTGCAAAATGCTCTAACATTCACAAAACATTAAAAACATGGAACAAAAGCAAACATGTCCATCAAACACCACAACTTGTGGTCAAAATTATATATTCGTTCAATCAGTCATTACACAATGGGCAGCAAAATACAGTATCGGGCACAGTGGGTCTTCCCGGAGGAGGCCCCTCCGCTGACACGTCATCTCCAGAGAGTTCTGACCCTCCTTCCAATGCAGCGATGGACATCTGGTCCTCAAGAGGTGCCCCGAAGGATACAGATGGTGCACATCTCGTGGATGGCCCACCGCTTTCCAACAGCAGCTCTACTGGCTGCGGAGTGCGAGAGGGATGAGGGTTCCCCAGGGGTTGGTTCCTGGGGGAAACACGCTCACCGTAACCCTCAAATCGTCCAAGCTACTGCCTGAAGTAACTCTCTGTGGAGGGTTAGATCGAGGCAGAGGCACGGGGGCTCCACCCCTTGTGAGATGGAGCCTCAACTGCAACTCTCCCGCAGTCAGAACATGAGTCATCCACCAGCACTGCCTTAGCGCGCTGAATGCCCAAATGCGAGATACAGCGCTGGTGACCATCCCTCGGTGACAGGTAACCACAGAGAATGTCATCTTGAAAAAGAAGCAAGCTCTATCTGTGTAGACTCTTTCAGAAGGACGCTCTCCTTGGTACTGAAGCACGCAGGGGGAGGGGTCGCGGCGACACAGTCAGGGGATAGTGCAGCCTGACGTGCACGCTCTCTCAAGCAAAGGCACTCTCTTACCAGCCGTAGGAACGGCTTTTCAGCGCTCTCCACCTAGCGCACCAAACCAGCTGTGAGAACAGCCCTTGTGATTGTTCTGACAAACAACAAAGAGAGATGATCGAAAAGCCACACGACCCACTGCTGTGCCGTCACACCAACACCGACTGAAGAGAATGCTTCCGAAAGGCGGCTTCCGTCTTTAGTCAGGACTGCGAAGTAAGGAGTGATATCTGGCGTCACCATCTACCACTCGGCTCCGAAGCAAAATGCTGATTTGATGCAATCACCTGTGTCTCATTTATACCCGCATGGCGTGACATGAGCACCTGGTGCAATCATTGCATGCCAATGTGCATTGGCTCGTTTAGTTACACTCAAAGTAGATTGGCTAGATTCCTATTTGAACGAGATTCCTATTTGTCGGTACTCAAGAGTGTGGGAACTGCATTATTTTATGTCAGGTCTGTCCTTATACAATAGACAGTATATTTTATTGACTATAGATTGTGTGTCTATTGAAGCCTCTCCACATTATTATTATTTTTTTGGGGGGGGGTAGTAAATTTACTACATGCAATTTAGTAAATGCATGAATGTTGTTACTTTTTCTGAAGAAATTCAATACAAAAAATTAATGACCCATCTCAGAGTAGCTTTATAGAATGCCCTTCAGTTTTATTTCATTATCAGCAATCATCATGTTGACAATAGCAAGTTCCTGTTCTTCATTTACAGTTTTTTTACAATTGCTATGACAAATTGTTCAATACTTTTAACACATTTCCTAAAATCTTAATGCACCAACACACCTACAACACACAATTGGCAGAACAGTTAATTTCATGCTCAAAATCACACATTGTAAGCTAAACTCCAACACTAATTTTCAAAATACAATAATACACTAGCACAATACACTATATATACCAAAACACTGCAAACAGGTCTCAAAATCAAATAATTTTTCAAAACACTAACACATGTTCTCTTCCAACAGGAACATTTAGTTAGTCATAGCACACAGTCATACAAACACTAACACCAGATGGAATTACAGAAACTGCATTATTTTATGTGTCAGGTCTGCTCTTATACAATAGACAGTATATTGTATTGATCATAGATTGTGTGTCTTTTGAAGCCTCTCCACATTTTTGTTTTGTTGCGTTTAGTAAATGCATGCATTTTGTTTCTTTTGCTGCAGAAATTCAATACAAAAAATTAATGACCCATCTCAGAGTAGCTTTATAGAATGCTCTTCAGTTTTATTTCATTATCAGCAATCCCCATGTTGACTATTGCAAGTTCCTGTTCTACATTCAGGAGCTTTCCTGAGGGAGGTAGACGTTAAATCCTCAGATAGACAGAATGCAGTTCCATATTAGAGACCAGAGGCATACGGTCACTGTAATACATGGTAAAAGTATTTACACTTTGCAGTAGGAGAAGCGCTTATACAATATCTTACCTGTTGGTTTCTCGAAAATGTTGGATGATGGATGCCACACTGCAAAAAATTTTCTTACTTAGTATTTTTGTCTTGTTTCTTGTCTAAATATATGAATTCTTAAATCAAGATGCATTTACTATAAGTAGAAGAGTTTTTGCTTAAAACAAGCTAAATTATCTGTCAATAGGGTGAGACAAATAATCTTGTTTCTGATTGAAATCTTGTTTCTGTCCCAAACATAAATACGATTATTTTTCTTACCCCATTGGCAGATATTTTTGCTTTAAGCAAAAACTCACTTCATTTAATTTTTTTCCCCCAAAAACATGTTTTTTTTTGGTTTTTTTTTACTTATCTAGTAAATGCATCTTGATTTAAGAATTATTATATATTTAGACTAGACAAAGACAAACATACTAAGTAAGAAGAACATTTTTTGCAGTGCTGTGTCCCGGCTGAGATTTGGGTGTACTCCTTCACCAGCCTATCTGTATGATAGCCTGTGGTTTATGACATGGTCTATGATAGTAGCTCTTATTTCATCAGTTACTCTAATTCCGGCCCTTCTTTGAGCGCCACCATGCATTCTAACTCCTCAATCTCTACCTTGTCCAGGCATTCCTCTCCCTTGCCCTCATCCCACCCCTTTCCCTTGCCTTTGTTCCACTCCTCTCTCTTGTCCTGGTGCTCATCTTGCTCTCCTCTTTTCTTACTTTCTTTGTGTTGCTCTATATTGTTCCTTTTTCCACACAAGATCAGTCCAAAGATGCCCTTGTTTACTGTATATGGTCATGTGAATGAAAGAATATCAACACCTGAACAATTTCTAGATGGGAATCAGCTGTGATTTATATATTTGTACAACTTCAATCAGCTGTTTCTCAGTAGCAATGGAATAAAATACATGGGATATAGTTCACAATATGAACAGCTGTTCACTTTGACTTTAGCCTATAAGGTTATGTTTAAAACATGGTGTTATCTGTTCTGACATACAGTGTTAAAGCAATGGTAAATTTGGCAGTAAAAATACATAGTTTTGTATGAACTATGTACTTGGTTGAGCTTGTGTGTAAAATAAGTTCAAGCTATTTAAATGTGTGTTAACTATGTGCATTTTGTGTTAAATGTAACACACTTGAAGGCAATAACAAGCGTGGTTTTGGTTGGGTTCTTTTATTCGGCCAGTACTAGTTAATACAGCCACGTTCAACAGTACAACACAATCTTTTCTGAACATCACATGAACCCCTGTTAACTTCCTCACAACTTCTTGGTCTACTCTTTTAGGGTTCTCCACCTGGCTACTGCCACCCACTGGACACCCATGACATGGCTGTAAATATATTACAAATATACCTGCATGACCTCATGAATACTTAAACAACCATTATTAATAACAGAACAGAAATTACAAAAAAAATAATATTTGGGTGGGGTCTAGTGTTTCATGAGAAATTAAGTTAATCTATCAGTATGGTCAAAATGAATCTATCAATATATATTTTCTAGATTTCCCACATAAAGCAACAAGAAATGTGTTAATTGTATAGCCTACACATACAGATGTTGAGCTAACTGTGTTAAGAGTTTAGGAAATTTGTTAAAAGTATTGAAAAAATTGTCATAGCGATTGTAAAAAAACTGTAAGAACTTTCCTCTGCCCCCTGAGAAAGGTAGATGTTGAATCCTTAGATAGACAAAATACATATTACAGTTACATATTTGAGACCTGAGGCATATTTGAGACCTGAGGCATACAGTCGTTGTAATACATGGTAAAAGTATTTACATGTTGCAGTAGGAGAAGTGCTTATACACTACCTGTAGGTTTCTTGAAAATTCTGGATAATGGATGCCACTGTGTGCCGGCTGAGATTTGGCTGTACTTGTTCACCAGCCTCTCTGTATGATAGCCTGTGGTTTATGACATGGTTATAGTAGCTCTTATTTCATCAGTTACCCTAATTCTGGCTCTTCTTTGAGTGCCACCATGCATTCTAACTCCTCAATCTCTACCTTGCCCTTGGTTATGTTTAGAACATGACATGGTGTTATCTATTCTGACATACAGTGTTAAAGCATTGGTAAATTTGGCAGTAAAAATACACTCACCTAAAGGATTATTAGGAACACCTGTTCAATTTCTCATTAATGCAATTATCTAATCAACCAATCATATGGCAATTGCTTCAATGCATTTAGGGGTGTGGCCCTGGTCAAGACAATCTCCTGAACTCCAAACTGAATGTTAGAATGGGAAAGAAAGGTGATTTAAGCAATTTTGAGCGTGGCATGGTTGTTGGTGCCAGACGGGCCGGTCTGAGTATTTCACAATCTGCTCAGTTACTGGGATTTTCACGCACAACCATTTCTAGGGTTTACAAAGAATGGTGTGAAAAGGGAAAAACATCCAGTATGCGGCAGTCCTGTGGGAGAAAATGCCTTGTTGATGCTAGAGGTCAGAGGAGAATGGGCCGACTGAGTTAAGCTGATAGAAGAGCAACTTTGACTGAAATAACCACTCGTTACAACCAAGGTATCCAGCAAAGCATTTGTGAAGCCACAACATGCACAGCCTTGAGGTGAATGGGCTACAACAGCAGAAGACCCCACCAGGTACCACTCATCTCCACTACAAATAGGAAAAAGAGGCTACAATTTGCACGAGCTCACCAAAATTGGACAGTTGAAGACTGGAAAAATGTTCCCTGGTCTGATGAGTCTCGATTTCTGTTGAGACATTCAGATGGTAGAGTTAGAATTTGGCGTAAACAGAATGAGAACATGGATCCATCATGCCTTGTTACCACTGTGCAGGCTGCTGCTGGTGGTGTAATGGTGTGGGGGATGTTTTCTTGGCACACTTTAGGCCCCTTAGTGTCAATTGGGCATCGTTTAAATGCCACAGCCTACCTGAGCATTGTTTCTGACCACGTCCATCCCTTTATGACCACCATGTACCCATTCTCTGATGGCTACTTCCAGCAGGATAATGGACCATGTCACAAAGCTCGAATCATTTCAAATTGGTTTCTTGAACATGACAATGAGTTCACTGTACTAAAATGGCCCCCACAGTCACCAGATCTCAACCCAATAGAGCATCTTTGGGATGTGGTGGAACGGGAGCTTCGTGCCCTGGATGTGCATCCCACAAATCTCCATCCACTGCAAGATGCTATCCTATCAATATGGGCCAACATTTCTAAAGAATGCTTTCAGCACCTTGTTGAATCAATGCCACGTAGAATTAAGGCAGTTCTGAAGGCGAAAGGGGGTCAAACACAGTATTAGTATGGTGTTCCTAATAATACTTTAGGTGAGTGTACATTGTTTTGGTCTTGGTTGAGTTTGTGTGTAAAAGAAGTTCAAGCATATGAAATGTGTGTTAACTGTATGCATTTTGTGTAAAAGCAACAATAAATGTGTTAATTGTATAGGCTACACACACAGGTGTTGTGCTAACTGTGTTAAGAGTTTAGGAAAATTGTTAAAAGTATTGAAAAAATTGTCATAGCGATTGTAAAAAAACTGTAAAAGGCATTACAATAACAGATTGTCCCCTTCACAATGTCAGAGTTTCTTTGGAATGGAAATCTGTACAGCTGCTTCTTTCTGACATGAATTCGTTTAAGGACTCTATCAATAGTTGCCAAACTCACATTGTTGAAATGCTTTCTAAATGCTCTGCAATCACTGCTGCCTGGATTGTACACAGTCTGATCACACTGTTTGCCATTACCATATCTACAACGGCAGCCTCCTGTTCAATACTAAAATCTTTTCTCTGCCACTAGTGTGTGAATTCTAAAGTAAAATCATAAAGCATGTCAAAATTTATGTTATAAAAATCACTTAAATGGGATTGATGAAACATGCATTACTGTAAATAGTTTGGGCAATGCAGTAAAGCTGAAATACACAGTGCTATGCAATAACATTGTGAATTACCTGTTCTCATTGAGAAAAAGCCTGACAATAGATTCCACAGTGCTCTGGCTGGACCCTTTGGCAAGCCTCCCTAAAGGACAAGCCATGATTGATGACATGGTGTTTACCACAGGTTCATTAGAGAGTCATAAATATGCAAGTACTTCCCATCAGCTGTGAATAGATGTTTTCATTTTGTTCAACATAAGGTTAGACTGAGTTTAGCGTTTAAACTTCAATAGAGTTTAGGGTCTTTCAATGAGAACTGTGGTAACTGTTTTTACAAATGGTGTGAAAAATGTGTGAAACAAATGAAAAAGTGTTAAGGTATTTGCAAGAGAAGACTTCTGCTGTGCTAAGAAGGTAATGATCAAGTTCCACTAAGCGTGTCTTAGAAAAAGATATAAAGCACTATATAAATAAAGGTAGAGAGAGAGCTAAAAAAAGTGGGGAGAAAGGAAGAGGAAAATGAAGGGTAGGAGACTCAAAGAACATTTGTCAGTACAGTACTTTAGATAGTTCAATCTATGGTCAAACTGATGTAGCCGATTACTATGTGTTTTGCAGCACTGAGAGACGAGTCTTGGATCTAGTCCAATGTGCAGGTGAGGAATGTGGGACACTCTTAAAGAGTGTAATTGTTGCTCCTCCGGTAAACCCGTGAATTTAGTGTTCACTTCCTTAAACTTTCCAAGAACAGAGGCAAGAGCTGTTTACTTTAAATTAAATGATCGACCCATGGCACGTGCACGTCATGATCAACATGATCAATGTTGTATAAATTTTACAATATTTTACAATATTTTAAATATATACAAACCCGATTCCAAAAAAGTTGGGACACTGTACAAATTGTGAATAAAAACAGAATGCAATGATGTGGAAGTTTCACATTTCAATATTTTATTCAGAATACAACATAGATGACATATCAAATGTTTAAACTGAGAAAATTTATAATTTTAAGAGAAAAATAAGTTGATTTTAAATTTCATGGCATCAACACATCTCAAAAAAGATGGGACAAGGCCATGTTTCCCACTGTGTGGCATCCCCTCTTCTTTTTATAACAGTCTGCAAACGTCTGGGGACTGAGGAGACAAGTTGCTCAAGTTTAGGAATAGGAATGTTGTCCCATTCTTGTCTAATACAGGCTTCTAGTTGCTCAACTGTCTTAGGTCTTCTTTGTGGCATCTTCCTCTTTATGATGCTCAAATGTTTTCTATGGGTGAAAGATCTGGACTGCAGGCTGGCTATTTCAGTACCCGGATCCTTCTTCTACGCAGCCATGATGTTGTAATTGATGCAGTATGTGGTCTGGCATTGTCATGTTGGAAAATGCAAGGTTTTCCCTGAAAGAGACAACATCTGGATGGGAGCATATGTTATTCTAGAACTTGGATATACCTTTCAGCATTGATGGTGCCTTTCCAGATGTGTAAGCTGCCCATGCCACATGCTCTCATGCAACCCCATCCCATCAGAGATGCAGGCTTCTGAACTAACCACCAGGTACCACTCATCTCCACTAAAAATAGGAAAAAGAGGCTACAATTTGCACGAGCTCACCAAAATTGGACAGTTGAAGACTGGAAAAATGTTGCCTGGTCTGATGAGTCTCGATTTCTGTTGAGACATTCAGATGGTAAAGTCAGAATTTGGCGTAAACAGAATGAGAACATGGATCCATCATGCCTTGTTACCACTGTGCAGGCTGCTGCTGGTGGTGTAATGGTGTGGGGGATGTTTTCTTGGCACACTTTAGGCCCCTTAGTGCCAATTGGGCATTGTTTAAATGCCACGGCCTACCTGAGCATTGTTTCTGACCATATCCATCCCTTTATGACCACCATGTACCCATTCTCTGATGGATACTTCCAGCAGGATAATGCACCATGTCACAAAGCTCGAATCATTTCAAATTGGTTTCTTGAACATGACAATGAGTTCACTGTACTAAAATGGCCCCCACAGTCACCAGATCTCAACCCAATAGAGCATCTTTGGGATGTGGTGGAACGGGAGCTTCGTGCCCTGGATGTGCATCCCACAAATCTCCATCCACTGCAAGATGCTATCCTATCAATATGGGCCAACATTTCTAAAGAATGCTTTCAGCACCTTGTTGAATCAATGCCACGTAGAATTAAGGCAGTTCTGAAGGCGAAAGGGGGTCAAACACAGTATTAGTATGGTGTTCCTAATAATCCTTTAGGTGAGTGTACAAAGAGACAACGTCTGGATGGGAGCATATGTTATTCTAGAACTTGGATATACCTTTCAGCATTGATGGTGCCTTTCCAGATGTGTAAGCTGCCCATGCCACATGCTCTCATGCAACCCCATCCCATCAGAGATGCAGGCTTCTGAACTGAGCGCTGAGAACAACTTGGGTTGTCCTTGTCCTCTTTAGTCCGGATGACATGGCGTCACAGTATTCGAAAAAGAACTTCAAATTTTGATTGGTCTGACCACAGAACAGTTTTCCACTTTGCCACAGTCCATTTTAAATGAGCCTTGGCCCAGAGAAAACACCTTTTTTGACCTATAGAGTTTTAGCCGGCAACGGCGAATGGCACGGTGGATTGTGTTCACCGACAATGTTTTCTGGAAGATTCCTGAGCCCATGTTGTGATTTCCATTACAGTAGCAATCCTGTATGTGATGCAGTGCCGCCTGAGGGCCCAAAGATCACAGGCATCCAGTATGGTTTTCCGGCCTTGACCCTTACGCACAGAGATTGTTCCAGATTCTCTGAATCTTTGAATGATATTATGCACTGTAGATGATGATAACTTCAAACTCTTTGCAATTTTTCTCTGAGAAACTCCTTTCTGATATTGCTCCAGTATTTTTGGCCGCAGCATTGGGGGAATTGGTGATCCTCTGCCCATCTTGACTTCTGAGAGACACTGCCACTCTGAGAGGCTCTTTTTATACCTAATCACATTGCCAATTGACCTAATAAGTTGCAAATTGGTCCTCTGGCTGTTCCGTATATGTACATTTAACTTTCCCAGCCTCCTATTGCTACTGTCCCAACTGTTTTGGAATGTGTAGCTCTCATGAAATCCAAAATGAACCAATAATTGGCATGATGTTTCAAAATGTCTCACTTTTAACATTTGATATATCTATATTCTATTGTGAATAAAATAAAGTTTATGAGATTTGTAAATTATTGCATTCCTTTTTTATTCATAATTTGTACAGTGTCCCAACTTTTTTGGAATCGGGTTTGTACATATATGACAGTTATGATATGTTCTTGTTATAGAAATGTACCAACATTTGTCTGTTTGGCCTTATTTTATGTATTCTGGACTGTTAATTAGGACGGAATTCTATTAGGTCTAAATTCTGGACTGTAAATTATGTATTCTTTGTAAATTAGGTTCCATGATTAGTGTCATGACAACTCTTGGGAGATTGGTATGGTAATAGAGATTCTTGACTGAATAGATCTGCTATGCTGCTGCTGCAGAGCACGTACTGAGACTCGCTACTGCCAATACATTCACAGACATTCATTGTTGTGAGCATGTAACACATGCTGCTGCACATGCAACATACATGAATTAACCCCCCAACAAAGCATGAGACAAGAGAAAAGGGGCAGAGCCCTCTTCAACGCATACATCTAATTAGATCATTTACAGGTTGTACAGCCAATGACAATAAAGCTTTTGTGCAACGGCTGAAAAGAAGACTTGCTACACATTTTTAAAGACTACTGCTACACATTTTTAAAGACTATTGTTACACATTTGTAAAGACTATTGCTACACATTTGTAACATTAAACCCTACACAGTTGCACAGAGTAATAGGAGAAATACACAATACAAGTAATATACACATGCTGTTGAGTGAGAAAACAAGGTGCTGTATCAGCAGATATGCATATATCTGCAAAATGATGACATATACAGGAACGGACAGGACAAAACACACCCCAAAACAAGCAGATCTATTTATTATTATTTTTTTTTAAAAATGGGATTGCATGTTTTACCATCTATGTATGTCTGAGCTACCTTGACGACCGGCTTAATCCTGGTTACCTAAGGTTACGTGTGCTGAGGCTACCTTGCCAACCTGCTTAACACTATTGACCTAAGGCTAGGTATGTCTTGGCTACCTTGCCAAGCTGCTTAACACTAGTGACCTAAGGCAATGCGTGCCTTGGCTACCTTGTCTCCTTGATTGACACTAGTGACTTAAGGTTAATTGTGCCTTGGCTACCTTGCCGTATGGCTTAGCACTAGTGACCTAATGCTAACAGTGCCTTGGCTACCTTGTCGACCGGCTTAACATTGGTGACCTAAGGCTAACCATTCCTAGGCTACCAGCTTAGCACTGGTGACCTAAGTCTAACCTTTAACTCAGTGCATCACAGCGTGGTATGGGAACAGCACCAGTCATGACCGCAAAGCCCTGCAAAGAGTAGTGCGCTTATCCGAGCGTATCTCAGGGTCAGCTCTCCCGTCTCTGCAGGACGTCTACACCAAACGCTGCAAAGGTAGAGCTACCAAGATCATCAAGGACTCTAATCACCCTGCAAACCCTCATTTCACGCTGCTACCATCTGGTAAGCGCTTCCGAAGCCTGATGGCCAAAACTGAGAGACTCAGGAGGAGCTTCTTCCCCAGGCCATCAGACTCCTGAACTCAGTCACTTAACATCACGTGACTTCACGTCCAGGATAAACATCGATACACTGACATTGCACTGCACTTTCTGTTCTCGTTGTTACTGTGTAACAACCTGTCATAAACCTGTTTGCACATTATACTCTTTATACATTTGTTAACCACATATTTATAAGTCTACAGTTTACTCACTGCAAAGTCTACTTCAATTATTTTATTCCACTTTATCCTTATTTGTTACCTTTTTTTCTCTTGACTTGATTATTTATAATTCTACAGATATAGACATATATATATAGATAGTACTTTTTTTATATCCTATTTCTATTATAATTTCTTCCTTGTGTTTTTAACTGTGAATTTGCACTGTCCATGGAGCGGACCTGTTTACATTTCACTGCTGGTTGTATATTCTGTATATAACTGTGTATGTGACAAATAAAACTCTTGAATCTTGAATCTTGAACCGTATCTTGGCTACCTTGATGACCGGCTTAGCACTTGTGACCTAAGGCTAACTGTGCCTTGGCTACCTTGTCGACCGGCTTAACATTGGTGACCTAAGGCTAACCATTCCTAGGCTACCAGCTTAGCACTAGTGACCTAAGGCTATTTGTTCCTTGGCTACCTTGTCAAAAGGCTTAGCACTAGTGATTTAAGGCTATGCATGCATGCATACAGGCTATGCATTAACTAGGTCAGCCGGAACCGGGAACACTTCCCATAACACCTGATGTACTCATTACACCATAAGAAGAATGGCATCTATGCTAATGTGAGTCTCTCTGTTTATCCTGAGGTTTACTGCAGTCAGCCGGATCCGGGCCGTATCCAGATCAGATGGTGGACCTGCACCTGGACATGACCAACGCATCCCTGAAATGTCTGCAGAGAGCGTGTCAAATAAGCTCCCCCCCGTAAATGCCACATCGACACGACATCCTCATTAAACCCGTCTCCGGCGTGATGACTCAAATCTTTCAAATAATCTTACGAATATCTATTTACCTAATATGACTTAAGACCTGCAATGTTGCCAGAATTATAATCATACACTGTTTGTTCGTCGGCCAGAGGAGAACTGGCCCCCCGACTGAGCCTGGTTTCTCCCAAGGTTTTTTTTCTCCATTCTGGCCCTGAAGGAGTTTTGGTTCCTTGCCATCGTTGCCTCTGGCTTTTGGCTTGCTCAGTTGCGGACACCTAAATTTCATCTATATTACCAATCTGCCCGCATTGACACTATATGATACTTGAAATTAACTGGATAACATCACCATTTCACCAGAACGGCTGTACAAATTCTGTTGTATTATTTTCCTGTTAACAATGTGAAGCTGCTTTGAAACAATTAGACTTGTTAAAAGAGCTATATAAATAAAGGTGACTTGACTTGACTTGACATGCCTTGGCTACTTTGTCTACTGGCTTAACACTAGTGATCTAAGGCTATGCATGCCTTGGCTACCTTGCTGCCTGGCTTAGCACTAGTGATCTAAGTCTATGTGTGCCCTGGCTACCTTGCCAACTGTCTTAGCACTAGTGACCTAGGGCTATGTGTGCATTGGCCTTGCCGCATGGATTAACACTAGTGACTTAAGGTTAACCGTGCCTTGGCTAGTTTGCCGACTGGTTTAGCACTGGTGACCTAAGGCTATGTGTGCCCTAAGGCTATGCATGCCTTGGCTACCTTGCTGTCTGGATTGACACTAGTGACTTAAGATTAATTGTGCCTTGGCTACCTTGCTGTATGGCTTAGCACTAGTGACCTAAGGCTAACTGTGCCTTGGCTACCTTGTCGACCGGCTTAACATTGGTGATCTAAGGCTAACCATTCCTAGGCTACCAGCTTAGCACTAGTGACCTAAGGCTATTTGTTCCTTGGCTACCTTGTCAAAAGGCTTAGCACTAGTGATTTAAGGCTATGCATGCATGCATACAGGCTATGCATTAACTAGGTCAGCCGGAACCAGGAACACTTCCCATAACACCTGATGTACTCATTATATCATAAGAAGAATGGCATCTACGCTAATGTGAGTCTCTCTGTTTATCCCGAGGTTTACTGCAGTCAGCTGGATCCGGGTCGTATCCAGATCAGATGGTGGACCTGCGCCTGGACATGACCAATGCATCCCTGAAATGTCTGCAGAGAGCGTGTCAAATAAGCTCCCCCCGTAAATGCCGCAACGGCACGACATCCTCATTAAACCCATCTCCGGCGTGACGACTCCAATCTTTCAAATAATCTTACGAATATCTATTTACCTAATATGACATAAAACCTGCAATGTTGCCAGAATTATAATCATACACTGTTTGTTCGTCGGCCAGAGGAGAACTGGCCCCCTGACTGAGCCTGTTTTCTCCCAAGGTTTTTTTTTCTCCATTCTGGCCCTGAAGGAGTTTTGGTTCCTTGCCATCGTTGCCTCTGGCTTTTGGCTTGCTCAGTTGGGGACACCTAAATTTCATCTATATCACTATATTACTAAGGTTAACTGTGCCTTGGCTAGCTTGCCGACTGGGTTAACACTGGTGACCTAAGGCTATGTGTGCCCTAAGGCTATGCATGCCTTGGCTACCTTGCTGCCTGGATTGACACTAGTGATTTAAGATTAATTGTGCCTTGGCTACCTTAATGTATGGCTTAGCACTAGTGACCTAAGGCTAACTGTGCCTCTGCTACCTTGTCGACCGGCTTAACACTAGTGACATAAGGCTAACCATGCCTAGGCTACCATCTTAGCACTAGTGACCTAAGGCTATTTGTGCCTTGGCTACCTTCTCAAAAGGCTTAGCACTAGAGACCTAAGGCTATGTGTGCCCTGGCTACCTTGCCAACCGTCTTAGCACTAGTGACCTAGGGCTATGCGTGCCTTGGCCTTGCCACATGGATTAACATTAGTGACTTAAGGTTACCGTGCCTTGGCTACCTTGCCGACTGGCTTAGCACTAGTGACCTAAGGTTATGTGTGCCCTAAGCCTATGTGTGCTCTGGCTACCTTGCCGACTGTCTTAGAATTGGTGACCTAAGGCTATGTGTGCCTTGACTACTGTGTCATATGGCTTAGCATTAGTGACCTAAGGCTATGTGTGCCCTAGCTACCTTGCTGACCGTCTTAACACTAGTGACCTAAGGCTATTTGTGCCTTGGCTACCTTGCCGACCAGCTTAGCACTAGTGACCTCAGGCCAACCATGCCTTGGCTACCTTGCTGACCAGCTTAGTACTTGTGACCCAAGGTTATGCATGCCTTGGCTACTTTGACGACTGATTTACCATTTGTGACCCAAGGCTATGTGTGCTTTGGCTACCTTGCCGCCTGAATTAACACTAGTGATTTAAGATTAACCATGCCTTGGCTTTCTTGCCGACTGGCTTAACACTAGTGACCTAAGGCTATGCATGCCTTGGCTACTTTGCCTACCAGCTTAACACTAGTCATCTCAAGAGATTCAAGAGATTCAAGAGAGTTTTATTTGTCACATACACAGTTATATACAGAATATACAACCGGCAGTGAAATATAAACTGTCTTAGAATTTACATTTCATGTAAATTTAAATTTACATTTCATATTGATCTTAGGCTATGTGTGTCTTGACTACCTTGCAGACCATCTTAGCACTAGTGACCTAAGGCTATGTGTGCCTTGGCTACCTTTGCAGACTGTCTTAGCACTAGTGACCTAAGGCTATGTGTGCCCTAGCTATCTTGCTGACCGTCTTAGCACTAGTGACCTAAGGCTATGTGTGCCTTGGCTACCTTGCCGACTGGCTTAGCACTAGTGACCTAAGGCTATGTGTGACTTGACTACTTTGCTGTATGGCTTAGCACTAGTGACCTAAGGCTATGTGTGCCTTGGCTACCTTTGCAGACTGTCTTAGCACTAGTGACCTAAGGCTATGTGTGCCCTAGCTATCTTGCTGACCGTCTTAGCACTAGTGACCTAAGGCTATGTGTGCCTTGGCTACCTTGCCGACTGGCTTAGCACTAGTGACCTAAGGCTATGTGTGACTTGACTACTTTGCTGTATGGCTTAGCACTAGTGATCTAAGGCTAACCATGCCTTGGCTATTTTGTCAACCAGCTTAGCACACTAGTGACCTAAGGCTAAGCGTGCCTTGGCTACTTTGTTGACTGGCTTAGCACATTTGTGACCTAAGGCTATGCGTGCCGTGGCTACCTTGCCATATGGCTTAACACTAGTGATCTAAGACTATGCATGCCTTGGCTACCTTGCCGACTGGCTTAGCACTAGTGACCTAAGGCTATGTGTGACTTGACTACTTTGCTGTATGGCTTAGCACTAGTGATCTAAGGCTAACCATGCCTTGGCTATTTTGTCAACCAGCTTAGCACACTAGTGACCTAAGGCTAAGCGTGCCTTGGCTACTTTGTTGACTGGCTTAGCACATTTGTGACCTAAGGCTATGCATGCCGTGGCTACCTTGCCATATGGCTTAACACTAGTGATCTAAGACTATGCATGCCTTGGCTACATTGCCACCTGGCTTAGCACTAGTGACCTAAGGCTATTTGTGCCTTGGCTACCTTGCTGAATGATTTAGCACTGGTGACCTAAGGCTATTTGTACCTTGGCTACCTTGTCAAAAGGCTTAGCACTAGTGACCTATGGCTATGTGTGCCTTGGCTACCTTGCTGACTGGCTTAGAACAAGTGACCTAAGCCTCTGTGTGTGCCATGGCTATCTTTTCGATTGGCTTAGCACTAGTGATCTAAGGCTATGTGTGCCTTGACTACATTGCTGAATGGCTTAGCACTAGTGACTAAAGGCTATTTGTGCCTTGGCTTAGCTACCTTTCAGAATGGCTTAGCACTAGTGACCTAAGGCTAACCATGCCTTGGCTACCTTGTCAAAAGGCTTAGCACTAGTGACCTAAGGCTATTTGTGCCTTGGCTACCTTGCTGAATGACTTAGCACTAGTGACTTAAGGCTATTTGTGCCTTGGCTACCTTGCCAAATGATTTAGCAATAGTGACCTAAGGCTATTTGTGCCTTGGCTACCTTGCTGAATGACTTTGCACTAGTGACCTAAAGCTATGTGTTCTCTTGAGCCATAGATTTAAGGTTGCAAGCTGATAGAGATAAGAAACCCAGCAGCCACCTGAGCAAGTACCATCAATTAAGTAACTTGATAATGATTACATAACCCTTATACTCTTATGTGATAAATGAAAAGCTACTAGGTGCGATAATGAAAGACAGGAGTGTGCTCTGACACTGCATATACATGTTAAGCATAGCTAAAGAAACCCTTGAAATAAAATAATGTGTCATTATTTTTTATGAATGCCAAACATGTACCTAGGTTAAATGGAATGCTTATTTTACTTTAATCTTCTTATCCATAGCTTAGACAGTGTACGGTATACTCAGAGACACAAACAATAGACCATTTGCTGCTGCGTAGACACAACTGCATAACACTTCAGCTTATGCTTAGTAAATAACTCCACAAGACTATAAACATGTCACTTAAACATGACACTTAGTTTACTAGGCCTTTTTCAAAAATGGCACCTTTTTCAAAATGGCGCCACCGTTCAGGTCGCCGTTCAGGTCGCTCCGCGAAGACTGTGCTTTTATTTACTATTTTACTTTCTTTTACTCTCAGTTTTTACAAACTTATCATCTGCATTGATCTACTATGACAGCAAAACTCTTTTGGACATTGGTTACCTCTACACTGGACTGTTTCAGGAGTTGAACAATGGAACAGACGAGTCAATGGCGAAGAATCAAGAAACACCGTGGGAAACTCGCTGGTATCCGTAACAGACTGAGGAAAAGGGCATTCAGACCTCCTCTCCCGAGCATTCTTCTAGCAAATGTTCAATCCTTGGATAATAAGATGGACGATCTTAGAGCCAGGATAAGTTTTCAACGGGACATGAGAGACTGTAACATCTATTGTTTGTCTGAAACATGGCTCACGCCCGCGGTCCCGGACACAGCTGTGACGCCGTCGGAGAACTTCTCTGTTTTTCGGATGGACAGAACAGCCGAGGCCGGTAAATCCAAAGGCGGTGGAGTATGCTTCATGATCAACAAGAAATGGTGCGATCCCAGGAACATCACCATTCTCTCATGGTCCTGCTCTCCTCATCTGGAACATTTAACAATCATTTGCCATCCATTCTATCTGCCGAGGGAGTTTTCTGCGGTTGTTGCGACCGCTGTTTACATCCCACCGCAGGCAGACACAGCGCTGGCTTTATCTGGCCTTCATGATGTTGCCAGCGGCATCATAAACAAACATCCCGAAGCGGCATTCATTGTCGCTGGCGATTTTAACAAAGCAAACCTAAAGAAAGTCCTGCCAAACTTTCACCAGCACGTCTCCTGCCCCATACGAAGAGCAAACACACTGGATCATTGCTACTCTCCGTTTAAGAACGCCTATAAAGCGCGGTCACTTCCAGCGTTTGGCAAATCGGATCATGCCACCATTTTCCTCACTCCCGAATACAAACAAAAGCTCCTCCAGGAACCCCCGGTAAGGCGGGAAGTTAAGCGTTGGTCGCCCCACTCAGAGAAAACGCTTCAGGCAGCTCTGGATGATGTTGACTGGGACATGTTCCGGGCGAGTTCAGCCGACGTAAACGAGTTCACAGACGTGGCACTTTGCTTCATTAACACGCTTACAGAGCAAGCCACGCAAACAATAACAATAACGTCCTTCTCAAATCAGAAACCGTGGGTGGACAATTCAATCCGCGCGGCAGTGAACGCACGCACTGCTGCTTACAACGCCGGTCTCCATTCAGGGAATATGACTGAATACAGAATGTCCTGTTATGCTCTGCGGCGTGCAGTTAAAGCCGCAAAGCTCCGATATAAAGACAGAGTGGAGTCTCATTTCCAACTCAACGACTCGCGGCGCATGTGGCAAGGTCTGAGGTCCATCTGCTCGTTTGGATCTAAATCCTCTGCAGAGGTGAACGCTGACCCGTTGCTCGTGAACGAGTTAAACTCTTTTCACGCTCGCTTTGACCGTAACGCGGCAGCGCGACTCCGCCAAGTGGCGCGTTAGAGGAAATTACTCAGAGCAGCAACAATCACTTGATCTCTGTCTCAGAGGATGAAGTTCGGAGAGCACTCAAGCGTGTGGACGTCAGTAAAGCTGCTGGGCCAGATGGTATTTCAGGTCGTGTTCTACGGTCCTGTGCTGATCAGCTCGCCGGGTTGTTTACATCTATCTTTAATG
Organism: Paracanthobrama guichenoti; assembly: GCA_018749465.1. NCBI lineage: Eukaryota > Metazoa > Chordata > Actinopteri > Cypriniformes > Gobionidae > Paracanthobrama > Paracanthobrama guichenoti. The sequence continues at coordinate 4,126,015 of JAGHMJ010000029.1, forward strand.
AGTCCCTCGCTACATCTGTGGTCCCCACCTCCTTCAAAAAATCCACCATCATCCCTGTCCCTAAGAACAGTAAACCCTCTTGCCTAAATGACTATCGTCCAGTGGCTCTCACGTCTATAGTCATGAAGGTCTTTGAGAGACTCATTAAAAACACCATTTGCGCCTTCATTCCTGACACTTTGGACCCTCTTCAGTTTGCCTATCGTCCCAATAGATCGACTGAAGATGCAATCTCTCATGTCCTCCACTCCTCCCTCACTCACATCGACAGCAAAAGTGGGAACTACGTAAGGCTGCTATTTATTGACTATAGCTCAGCCTTTAACACCATAGTTCCCACCAAGCTAACCTCCAAACTCCTGGATCACGGCCTGAATCCTTCTCTCTGCCACTGGATTGAGGACTTCCTCACTGGCAGGCCTCAGATGGTGAGAATAGGCCAGTTCACCTCCACCTCCATCACCCTGAGTGTGGGAGCTCCACAGGGCTGTGTCCTGAGTCCCCTGCTCTACTCTCTCTACACACATGACTGTTTGTCCACACACAGCTCCACCTCTATCATCAAATTTGCTGATGATACTGTTGTCCTGGGCCTCATTTCCAACAACAATGAGACAGCATACTTGGACGAGGTGGAGCATCTAACATCATGGTGCCAGGACAACTGTCTCTCTCTGAATGTTGGCAAGACCAAAGAAATGATTGTGGACTTCAGGAAGAGACAGCAACGGACATCTCCCCCTCATGATCAGCGGGTCACCAGTAGAGAGAGTGAGCAGCTTCAAGTACCTGGGAGTAAACATCTCCGAGGACCTGACCTGGACTGCTCACATTCAGACACAGGTGAAAAAAGCCAGGCAAAGACTGTACCACCTGCGCCAGCTGAGGAAATTCAGGGTTTCACCAGCTATCCTGAAAACTTTCTATTTAGGGGCGATAGAAGTGTATTAACTCAGTGCATCACAGCGTGGTATGGGAACAGCACCAGTCATGACCGCAAAGCCCTGCAAAAGAGTCGTGCGCTTATCCGGCGTATCTCAGGGTCAGCTCTCCGTCTCTGCGACGTCTACACCAAACGCTGCAAAGGTAGAGCTACTAAGATCATCAAGGACTCTAATCACCCTACAAACCCTCATTTCACGCTGCTGCCATCTGGTAAGCGCTTCCAAAGCCTGATGGCCAAAACTGAGAGACTCAGGGGGAGCTTCTTCCCCCAGGCCATCAGACTCCTGAACTCAGTCACTTAACACCACGTGACTTCACTTCAGGATAAACATACTGTCATTGCACTGCACTTTCTGTTCTTGTTGTTACTGTGTAACAACCTGTTATAAACCTGTTTGCACATTATACTCTTTATACATTTGTTAACCACATATTTATAAGTCTACAGTTTACTCACTGCACAGTCTACTTCAATTATTTTATTCCACTTTATTCTTATTTTTTACTTTTTTTCTCTTGACTTGATTATTTATAATTCTACATATATATATATATATATATATATATATATATATATATATATATATATATATATATATATATATATATATATAGATAGATAGATAGATAGATAGATAGATAGATAGATAGATAGATAGATAGATAGTACTTTTTATCCTATTTCTATATAATTTCCTCCTTGTGTTTTTAACTGTGAATTTGCACTGTCCATGGAGCGGACCTGTTTACATTTCACTGCCGGTTGTATATTATGTATATAACTGTGTATGTGACAAATAAAACTCTTGAATCTTGAATCTTGAATCTTGAACTGGGAAACCAGTCTTGGGCTACAGGGTGATATGGCCACTGAAGCTAAGCTAAGCTAAGTTAAACCTGGTCAGTACCTGGATGGGAGACCTCCTGAGAAAACTAGGTAGCTGCTGGTAGAGGTGTTAGTGAGGCCAGCAGGGGGTGCTTAACCTGTGGTCTGTGTGGGTCCTAACACCCCAGTATAGTGATGGGGACACTATACTGTAACAAACATCATCCTTCAGATGAGATGTTAAACCAAGGTTCTGACTCTCACTAAATATGTCCTTTGGAAAAAGAGTGGGGGTGTAATCCTGGCATCCTAGTCAAATATGCCCATTGGCCTCTGTCCATCATGGCCTCCTAATGATCCCCATATATACTGATTGGCATCATCGCTGTCTCATCTCCACCATTTAGCTGGTGTGTGGTGGGCATTCTGGTGCAATATGGCTGCTGTTGCATCATCCAGCTGCACATTGGTGGTGGTCAAGAGATTCAAGAGTTTTATTTGTCACATACACAGTTATATACAGAATATACAACCGGCAGTGAAATGTAAACAGGTCCGCTCCATGGACAGTGCAAATTCACAGTTAAAAACACAAGGAGGAAATTATATAGAAATAGGATAAAAACTATATATATATATATATATATATATATATATATATATATATATATATATATATATATATATATATATATATATATCTGTAGAATTATAAATAATCAAGTCAAGAGAAAAAAAGTAAAAATAAGAATAAAGTGGAATAAAATAATTGAAGTAGACTGTGCAGCGAGTAAACTGTAGACTTATAAATATGTGGTTAACAAATGTATAAAGAGTATAATGTGCAAACAGGTTTATAACAGGTTGTTACACAGTAACAACGAGAATAGAAAGTGCAGTGCAATGACAGTATGTATATCCTGAAGTGAAGTCACGTGGTGTTAAGTGACTGAGTTCAGGAGTCTGATGGCCTGGGGGAAGAAGCTCCTCCTGAGTCTCTCAGTTTTGGCCATCAGGCTTCGGAAGCGCTTACCAGATGGCAGCAGCGTGAAATGAGGGTTTGCAGGGTGTTTAGAGTCCTTGATGATTTTAGTAGCTCTACCTTTGCAGCGTTTGGTGTGGACGTCCTGCAGAGACGGGAGAGCTGACCCTGAGATACGCTCGGATAAGTGCACAACTCTTTGCAAGGCTTTGCGGTCATGACTGGTGCTGTTCCCATACCACGCTGTGATGCAGCGATGAGTTAATACACTTTCTATCGCCCCTAAATAGAAAGTTTTCAGGATAGCTGGTGAAACCCTGAATTTCCTCAGCTGGCGCAGGTGGTACAGTCTTTTCCTGGCTTTTTTCACCTGTGTCTGAATGTGAGCAGTCCAGGTCAGGTCCTCGGAGATGTTTACACCCAGGTACTTGAAGCTGCTCACTCTCTCTACTGGTGACCCGCTGATCATGAGGGGGGAGTATGTCCGTTGCTGTCTCTTCCTGAAGTCCACAATCATTTCTTTGGTCTTGCCAACATTCAGAGAGAGACAGTTGTCCTGGCACCATGATGTTAGATGCTCCACCTCGTCCAAGTATGCCATCTCATTGTTGTTGGAAATGAGGCCCAGGACAACAGTATCATCAGCAAATTTGATGATAGAGGTGGAGCTGTGTGTGGACAAACAGTCATGCGTGTAGAGCGAGTAGAGCAGGGACTCAGGACACAGCCCTGTGGAGCTCCCACACTCAGGGAGATGGAGGTGGAGGTGGACTGGCCTATTCTCACCACCTGAGGCCTGCCAGTGAGGAAGTCCTCAATCCAGTGGCAGAGAGAAGGATTCAGGCCGAGATCCAGGAGTTTGAGGTTAGCTTGATGGGAACTATGGTGTTAAAGGCTGAGCTATAGTCAATAAATAGCAGCCTTACGTAGTTCCCACTTTTGCTGTCGATGTGAGTGAGGGAGGAGTGGAGGACATGAGAGATGGCATCTTCAGTCGATCTATTGGGACAATAGGCAAACTGAAGAGGGTCCAAAGTGTCAGGAATGTAGGCGCAAATGGTGTTTTTAATGAGTCTCTCAAAGACCTTCATGACTATAGACGTGAGAGCCACTGGACAATAGTCATTTAGGCAAGAGGGTTTACTGTTCTTAGGGACAGGGATGATGGTGGTTTTTTTGAAGGAGGTGGGGACCACAGATGTAGCGAGGGACTCATTAAAGATAGATGTAAACAACCCGGAGAGCTGATCAGCACAGGACCGTAGAACACGACCTGAAATACCATCCGGCCCAGCAGCTTTCCTGACGTCCACACGCTTGAGTGCTCTCCGAACTTCATCCTCTGAGACAGAGATCACGTGGTTGTTGCTGCTCTGAGTAATTTCCTCTAACGCGCCACTTGGCGGAGTCGCGTTGCCACGGTTACGGTCAAAGCGAGCGTAGAAAGAGTTTAACTCATTCACAAGCGACGGATCAGCGTTCATCTCTGCAGAGGATTTAGATCCAAACGAGCAGATGGACCTCAGACCTTGCCACATGTACCGCGAGTCGTTGAGTTGGAAATGAGACTCCACTTGGTCTTTATATCGGAGCTTTGCAGCTTTAACTGCACGCCGCAGAGCATAAAAGGATGATTTGTATTCATTCATATTCCCTGAATGGAGACCGGCGTTGTAAGTGGCAGTGCGTGTGTTCACTGCCGCGCGGATTGAATTGTCCACCCACGGTTTCTGATTTGAGAAGGACGTTATTGTTATTGTTTGCGTGGCTTGCTCTGTAAGCGTGTTGATGAAGCAAAGCGCCACGTCTGTGAACTCGTTTACGTCATTTAAAGTACTTTTATAATGCTTATATAAATTTATAGCCATGCTAAACAGCATATATACACTCACCTAAAGGATTATTAGGAACACCTGTTCAATTTCTCATTAATGCAATTATCTAATCAACCAATCACATGGCAGTTGCTTCAATGCATTTAGGGGTGTGGTCCTGGTCAAGACAATCTCCTGAACTCCAAACTGAATGTCAGAATGGGAAAGAAAGGTGATTTAAGCAATTTTGAGCATGGTATGGTTGTTGGTGCCAGACGGGCCGGTCTGAGTATTTCACAATCTGCTCAGTTACTGGGATTTTCACACACAACCATTTCTATGGTTTACAAAGAATGGTGTGAAAAGGGAAAAACATCCAGTATGCGGCAGTCCTGTGGCGAAAAATGCCTTGTTGATGCTAGAGGTCAGAGGAGAATGGGCCGACTGATTCAAGCTGATAGAAGAGCAACTTTGACTGAAATAACCACTCGTTACAACCGAGGTATGCAGCAAAGCATTTGTGAAGCCACAACACGCACAACCTTGAGGCGAATGGGCTACAACAGCAGAAGACCCCACCGGGTACCACTCATCTCCACTACAAATAGGAAAAAGAGGCTACAATTTGCACAAGCTCACCAAAATTGGACAGTTGAAGACTGGAAAGATGTTGCCTGGTCTGATGAGTCTGGATTTCTGTTGAGACATTCAGATGGTAGAGTCAGAATTTGGCATAAACAGAATGAGAACATGGATCCATCATGCCTTGTTACCACTGTGCAGGCTGCTGGTGGTGGTGTAATGGTGTGGGGGATGTTTTCTTGGCACACTTTAGGCCCCTTAGTGTCAACTGGGCATCGTTTAAATGCCACGGCCTACCTGAGCATTGTTTCTGACCATGTCCATCCCTTTATGACCACCATGTACCCATTCTCTGACGGCTACTTCCAGCAGGATAATGCACCATGTCACAAAGCTCGAATCATTTCAAATTGGTTTCTTGAACATGACAGTGAGTTCACTGTACTAAAATGGCCCCCACAGTCACCAGATCTCAACCCAATAGAGCATCTTTGGGATGTGGTGGAACGGGAGCTTCGTGCCCTGAATGTGCATCCCACAAATCTCCATCCACTGCAAGATGCTATCCTATCAATATGGGCCAACATTTCTAAAGAATGCTTTCAGCACCTTGTTGAATCAATGCCACGTAGAATTAAGGCAGTTCTGAAGGCGAAAGGGGGTCAAACACAGTATTAGTATGGTGTTCCTAATAATACTTTAGGTGGGTGTATAAAACAGCAATAACACAATAGATCGCTACTGCTGCATAAACACTGCTGCTCAGTTGCTTCAGTAATTCACTCATGCAACTGTTGACTCACGCTAGTTTAAAACATTTCTAACTTGTAAAGATTGCTCCATTTAGGAATTAATAACCGGACCACACAATATGTGCAGAGATGTGGAATAAACAATCATTTGTTTATCTTAAATGTTGATTCCAGATCCATTCTGAAAGCGAGTTGCATACAGCTAACACCAACACTACCAGTATTTGTTTGAATGTTAAGCCGAAGCTCATAGGCCGCTGATGCAACAGCAACCGATCAGCAGTGCTATGTAGATGTAATGCTACCAAATGTTAAAGATCTATCAGTCTGCACCATCTAGAGTTTAATGCCAGAACTAGGTAAATGTTGCTGTTTCTCATTGTGTTTTCCCTTCATTGTCGATACCCAAATATTAGACACCCATTTGTCTAATGCTAATCTGCAAACTATAGCATGCCATTTCCCAGCCGTTTTAAAAGACATTACAGTTTACTTTAGGGTTTAGGTTTGAGGTGTTAGTTTCATTTAAAAACAAAAACAAACAAACAAACTTATAACTTATTAAACGTTCTGTCTTATGAACGCTAAAGCTTTTAATGTGACCATTATTTAAACTAATAAAGAATTCCCATCCTTAAATTAACATGAATCTTTCCAGTGACACTCGAGTCACTCACTGGGTGTTTTAAGGTTCTATTTTTGTACATTAACTTTTGGAAAAAAAGTGCTAAACAAATCAAACTGATCCGTCATCATTCCATCTAGATTCCCATCTATTCAAACACCGAGTGAAAGAATGTCTTTCTGAATGCAGGTGCACACAAGGAAACTATAAGTTCAAATAACAAATATCTCAATGTCATATGAAAAATGAAAAACTGGTTTAAGCTATTGTTGAGAAATTACTTCTTTTTCCAGTAAAGATCCACCCACAGTTAATAAAGGCACTGATGAGATTGCGAGAGCTGCAGTTCAGCATCACTGTACTGAGCTGCTGAAGAGAGAATCTCCCTGAGTTTGCCCTGCAGCAGCATCTGAGCTGAGGTAAAGGTATTTCTGTTTCACCAGATTTTGATGGATCTAAATTATTTTGTAAAGTTTTCCTGTTTCTTATATTTTGTACAATTTGCCTGTGCATGTTATAGTTGTTTTATGTGCACAACAAAGAAAGAATAAAATATGACAAAATATATTAAACATATTTAATGTTTGTGTGTTGTATATGTGTGTGTGTAGGTGCCGTTCGTCATAATGAGGTTTCTGAACTCACTGTGTGTGTCCCTGCTGCTCATTAATGGTGAGTGTTTTATAATTTGTCATGTAAAATAGCTGAACGTTTTCCTATTAATAAATAATTACGCTTATATTGTGTATTTAACAGGTGGAATAATCAGTGGACAAACAACATCAGGTACAATCATTCTTTCACTTCATCTCATCGTCAATTCATTATTGGTTTGAAATGAAAGTGTAGACATAATTAATATGGTGAAAGGTTTTTCCTATTGATATAAAACATTGATTCATATTGCAACACATACTGCAACAAAATTATTTTACAAAAAAAGTGACAGTGTTTCAGTAAATAATGTACCATTTTTGGAAATAAAAAGAACAAATGTTCTCATAATTTTCCGTTATAAACTGTAAACTGACATTCCCAGAATTCCCTGCGTAGCAATTCACATTTTATGGATTTAATTTTAATATGTTTGTTTATTGATTTATTTTCTTATATACATTATGTTTTTGTTGTTAAATTAATGCTTATTACATTATTTCAGTGCCGTGCCTTAGCATGATGGTGTTTTGTTTTTCTGTGTATTACACTGCATGAGCCTTCATAATATTAGTATTTACCTCAGCTTGTGTAAAAGCTACTTGTGATGTAATTTGATTCATCTTGTTTTCTCTTTACCAGAGGAAACATTCTGTTATTATGGTGGATGTCAGTATGTGTAAAATGTACAAAACAGTGTGGTTTTAGTAGCAGCATAGCCTTGCTTATTCAGCAAAAAAAGATCTGTTGGATCTACCCATTTAATTGCTTTTTAATTTTTTTTTCATCACAGTTCTAAATTGTAATATTTGTAGGTTTGTTACAACCTCCCCTGTCTATGGTAGAGGAGAAAAAAAAAATTCATCCCAGTTTCAACAAAACACAATCTTGCAAAATTAACCATGAAAATTATTTAGGGAACATAGGAAAACAGTATAAGAAACTAAAGCTCTATACTTGGAAGCAATAATTAACTTCAGGAGAGGGCAATGCTAAAATAAAATCACACAAAAGAAGTCTAACTGTTTTAGTAAACTAAACCTAAACACAAAACAAAGATTCAAACAAAATACATGAAACCAAACTAAACTTTCCCTCTCAGAAGAAACAGGAAAACGATATACAAAATAAATAGTGTCCATTTCCCTACAGCTTCCTTAAATTAGGATATAAACAATTAAATAAAGAACGTAAACGCAAGAAAATACAACCCCACTGTAATGATACTGCTCCGAGACTCAAAGGTTGAGGATCCAAATGCAGCTTTATTGGAGGGTATTCCACAATCGTAGTCAAGAGTACAGACAATGGGTCAATTAACAGGCAGGAAGTTCAAACAAACACAACAAGGCAGGGAACACGGGCAAAAGAGTAATCCAGACACAGGCAAGTTATCCAAAAACCAGAAGACAAGAAACCAGGGTGGACGCTCAGAATTGCAGTGTTACACTAAAGACTTAGCAATGAGTGACAAGGTGAACATGGCTTATATAGGGTGAGGTAAACAGGGTAATGAGACATAGGTGGATGTAATCAGGGATGATGAGCTCATGGGAAATGTAGTCCCTGATGGAGTGACAGTCTGGGGTGGAGTGCCCTCTGGTGATAATCACGGACACTGGTGAATTTGACACCCCCAAAGGAGCAGCCTCCAGATGCTCCTCAAATTATCCAGGAGGGAGGTGGAGCGGAGGCGGACCCCAAAGGCGGGATGGAGGGCCAAGCCTGTGGAGTGGAAGAGGGTCTGGAGACTGAGACAGAGCAGGAGGCCAGGACAGAGCAGGCCGGATAGATGACCAGCATGATGCAGGCAAGGAAGATGATCAAGATGGCGCAGACCGGGCAGATGACCAGACTGGTGCAGGCCGGACAGATGACCAGGGTGGCACAGGAAGAGCAGGCTGAACAGACCGGCCTGCAGATGGGCTTGAAGTCCCCACAGCGGAGCAGACGACCACCTCAGTAGCGCAGATGGTCTTGAAGACCCCCACGGCAGAGCAGACGACCACCACAGCAGCGCAGACAGTCTTGAAGCCCATGGCGGAGCAGACGACCACCACAGCAGCGCAGACAGTCTTGAAGCCCATGGCGGAGCAGACGACCACCACAGCAGCGCAGACAGTCTTGAAGCCCATGGCGGAGCAGACGACCACCACAGCAGCGCAGACAGTCTTGAAGCCCATGGCGGAGCAGATGACCACCACAGCAGCGGGCTTGAGGACGGGCTTGAAAACACCAACGTCGGAGCAAGCTGAGCAGGTGGCCAGGCTGGAGACGGAGTCCTCTCTGGACTTGTGACAGGAGACGGAGTCCTCTCAGGACTCGGGGCAAGAGACAGAGTCCTCTCTGGACTCGTGACAGGAGACGGAGTCCTCTCTGGACTTGGGGCAGGAGACGGAGTCCTCTCTGGACTCATGACAGGAGACGGAGTCCTCTCTGGACTCGGGGCAGGAGACGGAGTCCTCTCTGGACTTGGGGCAGGAGACGGAGTCCTCTCTGGACTCATGACAGGAGACGGAGTCCTCTCTGGACTCGGGGCAGGAGACGGAGTCCTCTCTGGACTCGGGGCAGGAGACGGAGTCCTCTCTGGACTCGGGGCAGGAGACAGAGTCCTCTCAGGAGACTCTAACTTATTATAGTTTTGCACTTTTAAATTAGTTTTTATTTTAATATTGTTTTCAGTTTTGCTATAAATTTTAGTTTAATTTTAGTTAGTTTAATTTTTTTTGTTGCTAGTTTTAGTTTAGTTTTTATTTTGTGAACACATTTCTATTTAGTTTTTATATATTTAGTTTCAGTTTAGTAATTATAGTTTAGCCAAGTTAGCAGAACACTTCAAGTGTAGACAAAAGCAAGATTTTTAATTTCAGCTAAATTTAATGTTTGCACAGATTAGAGTTAACTGTTGTTCAGACATCTTAATAATAAAAACAATGGTCTGAGATTGAACAAAGAACCAAATAAATGCTTAGAAATTTAAAAGTAAAAACACATTTATATTAAAGATGAAATCTTGTTAAACATGCCTGTTTTATGTTTTATTATTTCAGCAGTAGCTTACAATGAAGGCTAGCAGTTGTAAAAACAAAAACAAAAACAAAACAACAACAACAACAAAAACCCTGCTAAAGTGTGTGTGTGTGTGTGTGTCCTGGTATTCCCTATGTTGTGGGGAGATGTCTCCACACACCTGTCAGAAAAAAAGGTACATTGCTGTCACTGGGGCGGTACCCTAAGGTACTAACATGTACCTTTAAGGTACTAATACGCACTCTTAAAGTACTGATATGTACCATTTAGGGGTTAGTAAGGTTCAAAGATGTATCTTTTCACTTTTGTACCTTAGGGTACCGCCCCAGTGACAGCACTGTGCCTTTTTTTTCTGAGAGTGCATGGATAATACTATTATAAGCAGTAAATTATTTGTAAAAACAACAATAATACCAGCACCTTTCAGCCTTTCACCATCATGTAAACATGATCTTAAACATACAGTAGTAGTACTTTACAGATTTTTTCTTTTGCTGTTGCACCCGTGTCTCTCGTCAAGCATGAAACGGCATTCTCGTCAAGTTAAAAGAAGTTCAACGTGTCTCATTATCTTGTGTCATTTCCCATTTCACTGCCACACACATTCTTTGTGAACAGCTGCTTAGGTATAGCGATGTGTTCTACGTTCCGGTTCATCACTGAGCGCTTCACACACGACAGCGGTTAATCGCCTCAGCTCACTTCACGCGTATGTAGCGCCATATACAGACATTTCCCTAAACAGGTCAGATAAACAAATATTTATTTTTGCTCATTTTTATTTTATTTCAATTAGTTTTTCAGTAACTATTGTTAGTTTAATTTAGTTTTTCATTTATTATGATTTTTTAATTTTATTTCAGTTTACATTTTTTGACCAATAGTTTTAGTCTTAGTTTTAGTTCACGAAAATAACCTTGGTTTCCATAACAGTCAGTGCATCATTGACAAGAACAGACACAGGTGGATGTAATCAGGGATGATGAGTTATGGGAAATGTAGTCCTTGATGGAGTGACAGTCCGGGGTGGAGTGCCCTCTGGTGATAATCACGGGCACTCACACTGGTGAATCGTGACACCCATACTCAGGGATTAAAAGGTGAACAAAAAAAAAAATCCATTAACAATCAGTGCAACATATTCTCCCCTACAATAATCTCACACAGTTAATATAGAGCTCCAGAGGTCACGTGACCCATTATGTTTACGACACCATTTTGGCAGGCAGGAACAGCCGGAGCCAGCATGAGTTTCAAGGCAACAGAGTTCACTGCGCACTTTAATTCAAAAGACATAGACTTGTACATAGCAAACCTTAATAGATTAAACATATAGTTTAAACATATCCCTATAATGCCCCCGGGGTGCTTTTCACATGTAGCGATAAAGGAACGGATAGCTTTCCTGTCAGGACACCTGTTGCATCAGCTGTGTGCAAGTTACAACTAGCCTAGTTTTGACGTAAATGGGCACTAAGTTACTAACTTATGCACTCCTAAATATTTTTGCGTTGCACCATTAAACTTAGTTGAAGCCTAAATCTACATATAAATCAAATATTTACAGAAGCCTCCGATCAGGAGTAACATTAACAGATAGAATAGCAGGCAGACTGAACTGCATCAATACGCTCTTGTTTTATATGACAGACTTCTGGTGCGTCTCAATCAGCTCCCTGGTTCAGTAGTCAGGGCACTGATCAGGGAGTCAGCCACTGACTTACGTCCTGATCAGTGCCCTGACTACTGAACCAGGGAGCTGATTGAGACACACCCTTCAATTTTTTACACGTATATGATAATACAGGCCTACATGCGCTTACATTTTAAGAGAGAAAACATATGTTAGCGGTTAACACAAACCCGTCCAAAACAGGACACCACTGTGCGCATAAGTTTCATAGGTCATAATCAATAAATGTAATTTCTTATTTTTGTTTTTTTTTGTTTCAGTATTTATTTATTGATCCTAAATTTTGTTTCAAATAGCCTTTCTTGATGTTATATATAAAAGCACTTATGTTATTCACGATTAAGTATGGTATTTAATGGGAACGTGAGGCAAAAGTAGTTAAGAATAAAGAATAAACTGAAATTCAACAACTTACTACGATAAAATGATTTCCCATTTGCTTTCCCCTGCTTGTTCTGGCATCCTGCAGCACATCAGCTGTCCATCATGTTGAAATAGTAAGGTTTAAACAGTCTGGTTTTAAATAGATACCAGTGCTAAAGCCGCTCTAGCACTCCCCTGATTGCCTGCCAAAATTGTGAAGTTTAGGCTGCGTGGCGTCAACCTCCGGAGCTCTATTCTAATGTCTGAAACAGAGAGAGTCGGTAAAGGAAAACTCCAGCCACCCGTCTCTTTGACACTCAAGAGGTGCTTCTCAGTATTCAAAATGATGGTTCCTTGTTTCCTTGCTGCTCCGTCCTCCAATCTGTGATCTGGAAACCAATCTAACTCAACCATCTTGAAGGACATTGCAATTCACTAATGCACCATGAGGAGGTGAGGAATGAGGAGCGACGAAGCTACGAAGCTGAGGAGTCATGAGTGAGGAAACACAGGTCTATCCTTCCCTTGGATCCTAAGGGGGTGATGCTAAGAAGTGAGGAAAGAAGTGAGATTGCACAAATAAGAAATGAGAATTAAATAAGAACTCGCTGGCTTTAGAAGAATAAAGAGCGAATCAGAATAGGGAGACAATCAAGAGCGCTGATTAACATCGTGGCGCTACTCATCCTGGAAGAGCGGAAACTACGTAGTTAAACAGACATACACAAAATCTTCACAAGATTACGTACTGGTAACACCCCGACACTTAAATTTAGAAATCCACTGAAATTTAAATATTGACTTTAACCCACAGGACTATACACTCTAGATAAGACATCAGCCACCGCATTTTCAGAGCCTTTTTGATGTTGAATATATAGGTTGTATTTTTGGATTATTAGAGACCAGCGCATTAACCATTGGTAGGTGTTGTACATCCTGGACAAAAACATAAGTGGGTTGTGGTCAGTGTACATTCAAGACTCAAGATTCAAGTTCGAGATTTATTTGTCTTCACAGTTAAAAACACAAGGGGGAAATTATAATAGAAATAGAATAAAAAAGTACTATATATATATCTGTAGATCTGTAGAATTATAAATAAATCAAGTTAAGTAGAAAAAAAGATTAAAAAATAAAAATGAATAAAGAAATGGAATAAAATAAGTGAAATAAACTGTGCAGTGAGTAAACTGCAGACTTATAAATATGTGGTTAACAGAAATGTACAAAGTATAATGTGCAAACAGGTTTATAACAGGTTGTTACACAGTAACGAGAACAGAAAGTGCAGTGCAATGTCAGTGTATCGATGTTTATCCTGAAGTGAAGTCACGTGATGTTAAGTGACTGAGTTCAGGAGTCTGATGGCCTGTGGGAAGAAGCTCCTCCTGAGTCTCTCAGTTTTGGCCATCAGGCTTCGGAAGTGCTTACCAGATGGCAGCAGCATGAAATGAGGGTTTGCAGGGTGATTAGAGTCCTTGATGATTTTAGTAGCTCTACCTTTGCAGTGTTTGGTGTAGACGTCCTGCAGAGACGGGAGAGCTGACCCTGAGATACGCTCGGATAAGCGCACAACTCTTTGCAGGGCTTTGCGGTCATGACTGGTGTTGTTCCCATACCACGCTGTGATGCACTGAGTTAATACATTTCTATCGCCCCTAAATAGAAAGTTTTCAGGATAGCTGGTGAAACCCTGAATTTCCTCAGCTGGCGCAGATGGTACAGTCTTTGCCTGGCTTTTTTCACCTGTGTCTGAATGTGTGCAGTCCAGGTCAGGTCCTCGGAGATGTTTACACCCAGGTATTTGAAGCTGCTCACTCTCTCCACTGGTGACCCGCTGATCATGAGAGGGGAGTATGTCCGTTGCTGTCTCTCCTGAAGTCCACAATCAGTTCTTTGGTCTTGCCAACATTCAGAGAGAGACAGTTGTCCTGGCACCATGATGTTAGTTGCTCTACCTCGTCCAAGTATGCCGTCTCATTGTTGTTGGAAATGAGGCCCAGGACAACAGTATCATCAGCATATTTGATGATAGAGGTGGAGCTGTGTGTGGACAAACAGTCATGTGTGTAGAGAGAGTAGAGCAGGGGACTCAGGACACAGCCCTGTGGAGCTCCCACACTCAGGGTGATGGAGGTGGAGGTGAACTGGCCTATTCTCACCACCTGAGGCCTAACAGTGAGGAAGTCCTCAATCCAGTGGCAGAGAGAAGAATTCAGGCCGAGATTCAGGAGTTTGGTGGTTAGCTTAATGGGAACTATGGTGTTAAAGGCTGAGCTATAGTCAATAAATAGCAGCCTTACGTAGTTCCCACTTTTGCTGTTGATGTGAGTGAGGGAGGAGTGGAGGACATGAGAGATGGCATCTTCAGTCGATCTGTTGGGACGATAGGCAAACTGAAGAGGGTCCAAAGTGTCAGGAATGAAGGAGCAAATGGTGTTTTTAATGAGTCTCTCAAAGACCTTCATGACTATAGACATGAGAGCCACTGGACAATCGTCATTTAGGCAACAGGGTTTACTGTTCTTAGGGACAGGGATGATAGTGGAGAGATAATTACATAATTACAGGAGTGCTGCTACCACCCACATAAACCTCAGTAAGCTAAATCCTCCTTCTCAATGATACTGTAATGGAGCCGGCACTTTGAAAATTTCTTTTAGTAGGATACAGGATGATCCACACCTCCAGCAACTACACCGCTCCTGCCCCCATAGTGTTACATGTCTAGTCTGTTTCTGCTGTGTTTTTGGCTGTCACATGTTCCTTTGTTCAGTTTTCCTGCCACTTCTGTGTTCCCATGGTCCCATTATGAGTTAATTTGTCCCAGCTGTGTCTTGTTAATTAGTCTAGTCATCACCTTGTTTCCCCTGTGTATTTAATCCCTCTGTTTGCCCTTAGTGTTGGTCGGTTCACAATCTTGTATCTTGGTGGTTTTCCTGCCTGTTTCCTGATTTTTTTTTATTTATTTATTTTTTAATAGAAGTACCTGTTCCAAGTTCCCCTCCGCCTTTGTGAGTTTGATCTACACCAAGTCCGTAACACATAGCACTTGCATCCACCTGCAACATTAAAAGGTAGATCAAAATTTGATCTCAGTTCTGCACGTTCACATTCTTCCATCATTGAATGGGACATACTTGGTTACTATCGTAACCTCGGTTCCCTGAGATACCTGAGATAGCGAAGCGCTAGATGCCTATGGGGAAAATGCATGTGTCTACATTACAATTTAAAGTGGTTTGTTATCAGAAGAGACTGTGTCCAAGTTATGGATTTTAGAAATGTACATATGCAAAGCACACAGCTGGCTAACAATCTATTATTAATCAATATAAAAATAAATGAAGCCATAGACAATGGGCTATGTGAAATAAGAATACATGTTACAATGATTAGGGTATATAGGAAATGAGCATGGGTGCGTGTTGCTGCAGAGCTGCGTCATCTGTAGTCTTCGCAGGTGATGTTCATCTGCTGCCTTTATGAGGTTGGATAAAAGCTACAATTTAACTGCTCAAGAGGGAAATGGCCTGTGGGAAGAAACTGTTCCTATTAAGCAAAGACAATCTTGTGCACTGATATAACTGGTGTACAAGGTTATGAGATGCATTATATGAATGCTTGGCTAAAGAGATGCGTCTTTAATCTAGATTTAAACTGGGGGAGTGAGTCTGAGCCCTGAACTTTATCAGGAAGGCTGTTCCAAAGTTTGGGTGCCAAATATGAAAACGTTCTCCCTCCTTTAGTGGACTTAGATATGCTAGGTATTACCAAAAGCCCAGAGTTTAGTGATCTTAAAGATCGTAGTGGGTTATAAGGTGACAGAAGATCAGTTAAATACACGGGAGCTAAACCGGGCCTTATAGGTTAGTAGCAATACTTTATAATTGATACAGAACTTCATAGGTAACCAGTGTAGAGATGATAAAAGTGGTGTTATATGATCATATTTTCTTGACCTAAAAAGAAGCTCATTTTGGACTAATTGTAGCTTGCTTATTGAGGATGCAGGATGACCAGCTAGTAATGCGTTACAGTAATCTAGTCTAGAGGTCATGAATGCATGTGTAACCCCTCCTGTTCGAACCGCCCCGCTCTAAGCAGGACTCGAACTTGTGTCCGCCGGCATGAGAGTCGGATGCTCTAACAAGGAATGACCAACGTCGTTTTCGCCCCAGAGCTGGTTCCCCTAGTAAATTTTCAGCTTTGGGTTTCCGCCCCAGAGCTGGTTCCCTTAGTAAATTATCTCGCTGCATGGTCATGCCTCCCAAATATATCTGCCTGGGTCCTGCGCACTGTGAAAAAGGGGCACAGACTGCAGTTCAGTGTTCCACCACCGAGGTTCAACGGTGTGGTCTGGACTGTGGTGTCCCCAGACCAGTGGAAAGTTATGGAACAGGAAGTGCGCTCCCTGCTGGTAAAGGAGGCCATAGAATGTCCGCCAGACAGGGAGTCCGGCTTTTACAGCCGTTACTTCATTGTTCCCAAAAAGGATGGGGGGTTGTGTCCCATAATAGATCTGAAGCACTTGAATTGTTCTCTGAGAAGATTCAGGTTCAAGATGCTTACGATCATCTTTGTACTGAATTATATCGATGAGTGGCTGAAACTAGCCCAGCCGTGTGAGATGGCAGTTCGGCATCGAGATGGTGAGACTGAACATGAAGAAGAGCGTGTTGACACCATCCCAGAGGACTACATTCCTGGGGGTTGTATGGGACTCGACCATGATGCAGGCCCGAATGTCCCAGGCACGTATCAAGTCCATACAGGTGGAAGTCTCAACAATAAAGCTAGGCCACCATCCACCATCAAACCCCATCCACTCTTACGGTGTATGCATTGGGGCTTTCCACTTGCCAGTAGATGATGGACCTTTGGGGAAGCATCATCTGGTTGTACGGTTCCTCCGTGGGGCTTGGAAGATGAGGCCCTTGGCTCGCTCCAAGGTCCCAACCAGGGACTTGGAGGTGGTACTTAAAGGGTTGGCTGAGGCCCCCTTTGAGCCACTGGAGTCGGCTGAGGCAAAGATCCTGACGGCATAAGATGGCTTTTCTCCTGGCCATCACTTCTCTGAGCAGAATGGGGTACCTCCAGGCCTTGGTGGTTACGCCAACCTGCCTGGAATTTGCCCCTGGTGGGGTGAAAGCCATCTTGTACCCTAGGCCGGGATTTGTACCCAAGGTGCCATCCAGTGGGGTGTGGTCAGTGATTCTTCAGGCATTCCATCCTCTGCCTCACATGACAGCAGAGGAAGCCAGACTTCACCTGCTCTGCCCAGTTAGGGAATTGAGGATCTACCTGGAGAGGTCTGCACAGTGGAGAAAGTCGGACCAGCTGCTGGTGTCCAAGAAACCAAGAAAGGGCTGCCTGCTACCAAGTGGACAATCAGTAATTGGATTGTCCAGGCTATAGCCATGGTTTATCGGGTGCACAACTTGCCTTCACCTATAGCCGTGAGGGCTCATTCCATGAGGGTCATGGCCTCCTCGGCAGCCCTCCTCTCGGGTTGGGGCACCCCACACACCTTCATCAGGTTTTATGATCTGAATCTCACTGCGATGCCTGGCGCCAGGGTGCATGCATCCTAAGTGTGCCTGGAACCCAGATTTACACTAGGTCAGGCGTGATTTCGGAGTGGCATAGTGGGTATGCTAAAGTGTCGTTAGATGCAGTGCTAGTTCCCTCGAAAGGGAACGTCTCGGGTTATGACTATAACCCTTGTTCCCTGAGAAGGGAACGAGACACCGTCCTTTTGTAGCTTCTGGATATGCCGTCACATACTACGTCATGACGCAATAATTTTTTTAGTAATTTCTTTAACTCAGTAATTTTTTTCTAGTATTTTAGACAGAAATGGAAGATTCAAAATGGGCCTACTAATTCATTTGGATCTAGTTGTGATTTCTTAATGAGAGGTTTAATAACTGCCATCTTGAACTGTCTTCGGACATGACCTAGACATAAAGATGAATTAATAATATTGAGAAGAGGCTCTTCTGCTACAGGTAACAACTCTTTCAGTAGTTTTGTTGGTACTGGTTCTAATAAACATGTTATTGGTTTAGAAGCAATCTTAGGGAACCAAGGTTATGTTATTAACTGAGTACGCTCCCTTTCGATACTTCATTCGTATTGCGTCACTAGAATTCTTTGGGGAACCCAGTACAATCATGCTGCCTATGGCTGCCTAATTCGTGCACTGGGACATGCATTGGAGTCACAATGGAATATAATGAGATGAGTTTACAGAGGTCTGCAAATCTGGTGAAAGTGGATGGTGAGGACCAGCCAGCTGTAGCAAAGATATTGCCAATGGTCAAACCACTGGACCATGCCCAAGATAAGGCCATGCCTCTTTTTTTTTTTTTTTTTTTTTTTTTTTTTTGTATGCCTGTGCTCTTTTCTTCTTTGCTCTAGTTTCCACATTCTGCACTTGCATTTCCAAAAGTTGCCGTTTCATGCAAATCAGGGGCGGGTCTTAGCATCACCATTGGTCCACTAGTTCTAGATTGACAGCTCATCCTCAGCCAATCAATCGAAGAGGGAAGTTGACGTCACTCTAATTCGACTCATGCCGCTCAGTTCAGCCTGCCACTGTTGAGCTATGAGTATAACGTGTATATCACAGATATATCACTGTATCTGCAAGGAAATACACTATTTTATTATTATGAATATAATATTAGGGATCTATTCTTCTGTATGATAGACGTTTTAAGGCGGGTTCTCACAATTAAAGCAGTCTGATGAATGGGATATCAACTGGGTGCTTACTGACACTTGGCTGACCGCTCACTTCAGCCAGCTGCTGTTGAGCTACAAGTATAATGTCATAGCTCAACAGCGGCTGGCTGAACTGAGCGGCATGAGTCGCACTGGAGTGACTCAACTCCCCTCTTCGATTGATTGGCTGATGATGAGCTGTCAATCTAGAACTAGTGGACCAATGGTGATACTAAGACCCGCCCCTGATTTACACAAAAATCTAACGGCAACTTTTGGAAACAAAAGCACAGAATGTGGAAACGAGCAAAGGAGAAAAGAGCACAGGCATACAAAAAACGAAAATAAGAACAGAAAACATGATTTTGTGTACGATTCAGATAATTTTCACAAAACCCAGTATGAGTCTAATTAAAACAAGGACTGAGACGTCGCCTGGCATGGCACAGCCGGGGCCCCACCCTGGAGCCAGGCCCGGGGTTGGGGCTCGTATGCGAGCGCCTGGTGGCCGGGCCTGCCCCCATGGTGCCCGGCCGGGCTCAGCCCGAACGAGCGACGTGGGGCCACCCTCCCGTGGGCTCACCACCTGCGGGAGGGATCATATGGGGCCGGTGCATAGTGGATCGGGCAACAGTCGAAGGCTAGGCCCCCGACGACCCGATCTCTGGACACGGAAACTGGCTTTAGGGACATGGAATGTCACTCATTACAAAATGGCGCCGCTGTGTTTGGTCGCCGTTCAGGTCGCTCCGCGAAGACTGTGCTTTTATTTACTATTTTACTTTCTTTTACTCTCAGTTTTTACAAACTTATCATCTGCATTGATCTACTACGACAGCAAAACTCTTTTGGACATTGGTTACCTCTACACTGGACTGTTTCAGGACACTTTCGCCGATCCTCTGTGGCCATCTGAGATTCTTCGGAACGCCGAGTTGAACAATGGCCAGAGCCAGCGGCGTAGAACAAAGAAACACCGTGGGAAACGCGCTGGTATCCGTAACAGACTGAGGAAAAGGGCATTCAGACCTCCTCTCCCGAGCATTCTTCTAGCAAATGTTCAATCCTTGGATAATAAGATGGACGATCTTAGAGCCAGGATAAGTTTTCAACGGGACATGAGAGACTGTAATATCTATTGTTTGTCTGAAACATGGCTCATGCCCGCGGTCCCGGACACAGCTGTGGCGCGTCGGAGGAGAACTCTGTTTTTCGGATGGACAGAACAGCCGAGGCCGGTAAATCCAAAGGCGGTGGAGTGTGTTTCATGATCAACAAGAAATGGTGCGATCCCAGGAACATCACCATTCTCTCGCGTCCTGCTCACCTCATCTGGAACATTTAACAATCATCTGCCGCCCATTCTATCTGCCTAGGGAGTTTTCTGCGGTTGTCGCGACCGCCGTTTACATCCCACCGCAGGCAGACACAGCGCTGGCTTTATCTGGCCTTCATGATGTTGCCAGCGGCGTCATAAACCAACATCCCGACGCGGCATTCATTGTCGCGGGCGATTTTAACAAAGCAAACCTAAAGAAAGTCCTGCCAAACTTTCACCAGCACGTCTCCTGCCCCACACGAGGAGCAAACACACTGGATCACTGCTACTCTCCGTTTAAGAACGCCTATAAAGCGCGGTCACTTCCAGCGTTTGGCAAATCGGATCATGCCGCCATTTTCCTCACTCCCGAATACAAACAAAAGCTCCTCCAGGAACCCCCGGTGAGGCGGGAAGTTAAGCGTTGGTCACCCCACTCAGAGACCGTGCTACAGGCAGCTCTGGATGATGTGGATTGGGACATGTTCCGAGCGAGTTCAGCTGACGTAAGCGAGTTCACAGACGTGGCGCTTTGCTTCATCAACACACTTACAGAGCAAGCCACGCAAACAATAACAATAACGTCCTTCTCAAATCAGAAACCGTGGGTGGACAATTCAATCCGCGCGGCAGTGAACGCACGCACTGCCGCTTACAACGCCGGTCTCCATTCAGGGAATATGACTGAATACAGGTCGTCCTGCTATGCTCTCAGACGAGCAGTTAAAGCCGCAAAACTCCGTTATAAAGACCGAGTGGAGTCTCATTTCCAACTCAACGACTCGCGGCGCATGTGGCAAGGTCTGAGGTCCATCTGCTCCTTTGGATCTAAATCCTCTGCAGAGGTGAACGCTGATCCGTTGCTCGTGAACGAGTTAAACTCTTTCTATGCTCGCTTTGACTGTAAACGCGCGTAACGCGACTCCGCCAAGTGGCGCGTTAGAGGAAATTACTCAGAGCAGCAACAATCACGTGATCTCTGTCTCGGAGGATGAAGTTCGGAGAGCACTCAAGCGTGTGGACGTCAGGAAAGCTGCTGGGCCGGATGGTATTTCAGGTCGTGTTCTGCGGTCCTGTGCTGATCAGCTCACCGGGTTGTTTACATCTATCTTTAATGAGTCCCTCGCTACATGTCTATAGTCATGAAGGTCTTTGAGAGACTCATTAAAAACACCATTTGCGCCTTCATTCCTGACACTTTGGACCCTCTTCAGTTTGCCTATCGTCCCAATAGATCGACTGAAGATGCCATCTCTCATGTCCTCCACTCCTCCCTCACTCACATCGACAGCAAAAGTGGGAACTACGTAAGACTGCTATTTATTGACTATAGCTCAGCCTTTAACACCATAGTTCCCACCAAGCTAACCTCCAAACTCCTGGATCTCGGCCTGAATCCTTCTCTCTGCCACTGGATTGAGGACTTCCTCACTGGCAGGCCTCAGGTGGTGAGAATAGGCCAGTTCACCTCCACCTCCATCACCCTGAGTGTGGGAGCTCCACAGGGCTGTGTCCTGAGCCCCTGCTCTACTCTCTCTACACGCATGACTGTTTGTCCACACACAGCTCCACCTCTATCATCAAATTTGCTGATGATACTGTTGTCCTGGGCCTCATTTCCAACAACAATGAGACGGCATACTTGGACGAGGTGGAGCATCTAACATCATGGTGCCAGGACAACTGTCTCTCTCTGAATGTTGGCAAGACCAAAGAAATGATTGTGGACTTCAGGAAGAGACAGCAACGGACATACTCCCCTCATGATCAGCGGGTCACCAGTAGAGAGAGTGAGCAGCTTCAAGTACCTGGGAGTAAACATCTCCGAGGACCTGACCTGGACTGCTCACATTCAGACACAGGTGAAAAAGCCAGGCAAAGACTGTACCACCTGCGCCAGCTGAGGAAATTCAGGGTTTCACCAGCTATCCTGAAAACTTTCTATTTAGGGGCGATAGAAAGTGTTTTAACTCAGTGCATCACAGCGTGGTATGGGAACAGCACCAGTCATGACCGCAAAGCCCTGCAAAGAGTAGTGCGCTTATCCGAGCGTATCTCAGGGTCAGCTCTCCCGTCTCTGCAGGACGCCTACACCAAACGCTGCAAAGGTAGAGCTACCAAGATCATCAAGGACTCTAATCACCCTGCAAACCCTCATTTCACGCTGCTACCATCTGGTAAGCGCTTCAAGCCTGATGGCCAAAACTGAGAGACTCAGGAGGAGCTTCTTCCCCAGGCCATCAGACTCCTGAACTCAGTCACTTAACATCACGTGACTTCACTTCAGGATAAACATCGATACACTGACATTGCACTGCACTTTCTGTTCTCGTTGTTACTGTGTAACAACCTGTCATAAACCTGTTTGCACATTATACTCTTTATACATTTGTTAACCACATATTTATAAGTCTACAGTTTACTCACTGCAAAGTCTACTTCAATTATTTTATTCCACTTTATCCTTATTTGTTACCTTTTTTTCTCTTGACTTGATTATTTATAATTCTACAGATATAGACATATATATATATATATATATAGAGAGTACTTTTTTATATCCTATTTCTATTATAATTTCTTCCTTGTGTTTTTAACTGTGAATTTGCACTGTCCATGGAGCGGACCTGTTTACATTTCACTGCCGGTTGTATATTCTGTATATAACTGTGTATGTGACAAATAAAACTCTTGAATCTTGAAATCACCTCGCTGGCGGGGAAGGAGCCTGAGCTTGTGCGGGAGGTTGAGAGGTACCGGCTAGAGATAGTCGGGCTCACTTCCACGCACAGCTTGGGCTCTGGAACCACACTTCTTGAGAGAGGCTGGACTCTCTACCACTCTGGAGTTGCCCATGGTGAGAGGCGGCCGGCTGGAGTGGGTTTGCTTATAGCCCCCCAGCTCAGCTGCCATGTGTTGGAGTTCAACCCGGTGAATGAGAGGGTCGCTTCCCTGCGCCTTCAGGTAGGGGATAGGTCTCTCACTGTCGTATGTGCCTACGGGCCAAACGGCAGTGCGGAGTACCCGACCCTAATGGGGTCTCTGGGAGGTGTGCTGGAAAGTGCTCCAACTGGAGACTCCATCATTCTACTGGGGGACTTCAACGCACACGTGGGCAGTTGTCACCGGTTCTGTTCATAATTTTTATGGACAGAATTTCTAGGCGCAGCCAAGGGCCGGAGGGTGTCCGGTTTGGGAACCACATGATTTCGTCGCTGCTTTTTGCGGATGACGTTGTCATGTTGGCCTCCTCAGACCAGGACCTTCAGCGTGCAAGCTCAGTTACTCGGGAGGAGCTCAGAGTAGAGCCGTTGCTCCTCCACATCGAGAGGAGACAGTTGAGGTGGCTCGGGCATCTATTTTGGATGCCTCCTGGACGCCTTCCCGGGGAGGTGTTTCGGGCATGTCCCACCGGGAGGAGGCCCCGGGGAAGACCTAGGACACGCTGGAGGGATTATGTCTCCCGGCTGGCCTGGGAACGCCTCGGGGTTCCCCCGGAAGAGCTGGAGGAAGTGGCTAGGGAGAGGGAAGACTGGGCGTCTCTGCTTAGACTGAATTTGTCTTGAATTAGTTGAATTTGCATTGATTTTTCAGTTTTGTGCGTTATATTTTCACGTGTTTTTAAAATTTTGATTCACACTTATTATTTTTTGATGCATGACTGCAATACATTAGGTGGGAATCTGATCCCATAGAAAGGTCCTATACGGGAATGGGATGAGGTGGATTTAGCTGTCTTGATTCCTTCAAGAAACTAACAACTAAGTAGTTTCTGCCTACGGACTGGTCGGCTATCAGTGTGAAATGCTGATATGGCCACCACATACACTTTAAACGTGGAGGGGGCGATGCAACCCATGTCATTGATGGGAAAATCTGTTTGCTTATAGCAGTACTTGTGACAGTATGAGTTTTGCATGGTGACGTAAATGGTAAAGCGAGTGCACTAGCATGACAGTGACTCGTGTTTGAATCCAGTCCACACTGGTTCCTACATTCAGTGTACACATATCTGTTCCTATTAGCTCACTGATGTTCACCGGATAAGAAAGTTACTAGCATACTGGGGGGTGTCTATAAAATGTCAGCAAAAGGCAAATTCTTAAGCTGTGCTGTTACTTACAAACCCGATTCCAAAAAAGTTGGGACACTGTACAAATAGTGAATAAAAACAGAATGCAATGATGTGGAAGTTTCAAATTTCAATATTTTATTCAGAATACAACATAGATGACATATCAAATGTTTAAACTGAGAAAATGTATCATTTTAAGGGAAAAATAAGTTGATTTTAAATTTCATGGCATCAACACATCTCAAAAAAGTTGGGACAAAGCCATGTTTCCCACTGTGTGGCATCCCCTCCTCTTTTTATAACAGTCTGCAAACGTCTGGGGACTGAGGAGACAAGTTGCTCAAGTTTAGGAATAGGAATGTTGTCCCATTCTTGTCTAATACAGGCTTCTAGTTGCTCAACTGTCTTAGGTCTTCTTTGTGGCATCTTCCTCTTTATGATGCACCAAATGTTTTCTATGGGTGAAAGATCTGGACTGCAGGCTGGCCATTTCAGTACCCGGATCCTCCTTCTACGCAGCCATGATGTTGTAATTGATGCAGTATGTGGTCTGGCATTGTCATGTTGGAAAATGCAAGGTCTTCTCTGAAAGAGACGACGTCTGGATGGGAGCATATGTTCTAGAACTTCAATATACCTTTCAGCATTGATGGTGCCTTTCCAGATGTGTAAGCTGCCCATGCCACACACACTCATGCAACCCCATCCCATCAGAGATGCAGGCTTCTGAACTGAGTGCTGAGCGCTGAACTTGGGTTGTCCTTGTCCTCTTTAGTCTGGATGACATGGTGTCCCAGTTTTCCAAAAAGAACTTCAAATCTTGTTTGGTCTGACCACAGAACAGTTTTCCACTTTGCCACAGTCCATTTTAAATGAGCCTTGGCCCAGAGAAAACGCCTGCGCTTCTGGATCATGTTTAGATATGGCTTCTTTTTTGACCTATAGAGTTTTAGCCGACAACGGCGAATGGCTGTATGTGATGCAGTGCCGTCTAAGGGCCTGAAGATCATGGGCATCCAGTATGGTTTTCCGGCCTTGACCCTTACGCACAGAGATTGTTCCAGATTCTCTGAATCTTTGGATGATATTATGCACTGTAGATGATGATAACTTCAAACTCTTTGCAGTTTTTCTTTGAGAAACTCCTTTCTGATATTGCTCCAGTATTTTTGGCCGCAGCATTGGGGGAATTGGTGATCCTCTGCCCATCTTGACTTCTGAGAGACACTGCCACTCTGAGAGGCTCTTTTTATACCCAATCATGTTGCCAATTGACCTAATAAGTTGCAAATTGGTCCTCCAGCTGTTCCTTATATGTACATTTAAATTTTCCGGCCTCTTATTGCTACCTGTCCCAACTTTTTTGGAATGTGTAGCTCTCATGAAATCCAACATGAGCCAATATTTGGGATGACATTTCAAAATGTCTCACTTTCAACATTTGATATATTATCTATATTCTATTAGAATTAGTAAAACGTGCGTACAATTTAGCCTACTAATTTTTACTGCATGTCATGTGCAGCGCTCCGTAGAATAAGGTGGATAAGCAGGAAAATAATAAGATGGTAATGATGAACAGGTGAAATGAGTAACTGGTGGAATGATCCATGATTGACAGCAGAACAGTAACACCTGGCTTCACCTGCTGGTCAGAGCAGGAACAGCAGGACCTGAAAAACCAACAAGAGAGAAAGAGAGAGACTGAAATAGAGATTACAGTATACGTGAAAAGGATATTATAATATGAAATGTCATATATTACAAATATATTGGAAATAAAGAGCTACAGGAAAGCTCAAACAATAAAAGAACAAGTGTAATGCACTAAAGAAGGCAGTTTGCAGTAGTCTAGAAATCTAAACGTACCCCAGCGGCAGCTAATATAATCTGCAGCCAGGGTGTCTAGCAACTCTCCGTTGGCTTGCGAGCTGAAAAAAACAAACTCTAGTCAGGCCAATGACATTGTGTATAGAGTCGGTGGGTGGCCTTAACACAATGACGGCAGAGTTGCGGCGGTTCCGCGTGCTACTTGAAAACAAAGAAGCTGGCGAACAGCGGTCTTTCGAATCCTGCAACTCTGGAAGACTTGGAGTTAAGCTTTTCTTTGAGAAAAGAACAAAGAACAGCACTGAAGTCATTCTTAAAAAAGAAAGATGTGTTTGGAGTTTTGCCGACCGGATACGGCAAAGGTTTGATCTATCAACTAGCTCCGCTTCACCTTCTTCGTTGCTCTGGTTGGTTGTAGCGCTATCCTATTGCGTGCAGAAGGAATTTGAAAGACAACCGTTTATCCCACCCCTCAGATTGAGCCCTGCCAATGATGTATTCCCAGACCCAACATCTTGATGTGGGTCTGGCTCGTCAGGCTAAGTTTGCAGTCTAGATAGGAAAAAGCATGAAATATGATTATGATATGATTTTACAAACTCTTATTTGTCTTATTAATTTGTATATTTTAATTTTTATTTTTAATTTTTCATACAGTACAACATGCTCTTTAATCATCTGAGGATGATCTTTTGTTCTCTTTTTGTTTGTTTCAATGTGGAAATTATTTTGCTTAAATATTTGAATTTCACATTTATCAAAGTTCAAAAACAAAGAATAACATTGTCATTTCTATTTGGTGAAAACAAATGTACTGTTCCTAGAAATCTCCAATTGAGATCTATGATCAATTCTTTTAAATTAGTGAGAGAGGGGTATAAAGGAAACACTTGATGTAGGTAATACAATCTTAAGATCATAATGTAGTAATTTTTACATAAGAAATTTGTTACAATTTAAACTCACCAAAAACATGTAATGTTTTTTTTCATTATTGTAAAAGTACAGTACAGTCCCTTACAGTTCATTTTTAAAAATCTAAATCCTGTCTTAAAGAATTAGTTCACTTCAAAATAAAAATTTCCTGATAATTTACTCAGCCCCATCTCATCCCAGAGGTTCATGTCTTTCTTTGTACCTTTATTTTTGTAAAGGGTGTTTGATTTAGTCTTTGGTCGTTCATTTTAACACTGGGTTGGTACTTCCACCTACGTCACGGCCGTGACCTTTCTAACGTGATGACGTCATACGTCGTGCAAATTAAAAAGTATATACATTTTTATTTTTTTAGATAAATGACCGATCAAAGCCCTTTGAAACTACGATTTTGGACCCTTCAACCCATTGGTTGCAACTGAAGTCCATTATGTGGAGAAAAAACTGGAATGTTTTCCTTAAACTTAATTTCTTTTCCGCTGAAGAAAGAAAGATATAAACATCTTGGATGAGATGGGGTTCGTCAGAAATTGTCATTTTGAAATGAGCTAATCCTTTAAACTACCTCCAAAATGCAACAGATTTAAATATTAATGTGATTATTATTATTATTATTATTATTATTATTATTATTATTATTATTATTATTATTTATATTTTTATTATTAAACAAAGCATTGGTATTCTTTATAGTACATTTAAACAAATTAAATCCAGTCTTAACCTGCCTACAAAATCCACCAGATTACTGATACTGCTACTACTACTACTAAAGGTGTAAAAGTTATTTCTTTCTTTCTTTTCTAACATCACAAAACCCAACAGTTTTAGCAGGGATGTGTTGTACTGTATTTTTCAACTGACAACTGACACACTCACACACAGAATCTACAACAACAGAATATACAACAACTGCAACTACAACACCAGAAACTACAACAGCAGAATATACAACAACTGGAACTACAACACCAGAATCTACAACAGCAGAATCTACAACAGCAGAATCTACAACAACTGAAACTACAACAGCAGAATATACAACAACTGGAACTACAACACCAGAAACTACAACAGCAGAATATACAACAACTGAAACTACAACACCAGAATCTACAACAACAGAATATACAACAACTGGAACTACAACACCAGAATCTACAACAACAGAATATACAACAACTGGAACTACAACACCAGAATCTACAACAACAGAATATACAACAACTGGAACTACAACACCAGAATCTACAACAACAGAATATACAACAACTGAAACTACAACAGCAGAATATACAACAATTGGAACTACAACAGCAGAATATACAACAACTGGAACTACAACAGCAGAATATACAGCACCAGAATATACAACAACTGGAACTACAACACCAGAATCTACAACAACAGAATATACAACAACTGAAACTACAACAGCAGAATATACAACAACTGGAACTACAACAGCAGAATATACAACAACTGAAACTACAACAGCAGAATATACAACAACTGGAACTACAACAGCAGAAACTACAACAGCAGAATATACAACAACTGAAACTACAACACCAGAATCTACAACAACAGAATATACAACAACTGGAACTACAACACCAGAATCTACAACAACAGAATATACAACAACTGAAACTACAACAGCAGAATATACAACAACTGGAACTACAACAGCAGAATATACAACAACTGAAACTACAACAGCAGAATATACAACAACTGGAACTACAACAGCAGAATATACAGCACCAGAATATACAACAACTGGAACTACAACACCAGAATATACAACAACTGGAACTACAACAGCAGCAGAATATACAGCACCAGAATATACAACAACTGGAACTACAACAGCAGAATCTACAACAGCAGAATATACAACAACTGAAACTACAACACCAGAATCCAGAACTACAACTGGAACTACAACACCAGAATATACAACAACTGGAACTACAACACCAGAATCTACGACCGGTAGTATATTGTATTGATTAATGTATGAGCAAATCACATCCATGTTATGTGTTTGTGATGCATGTAAATAATTTGAAATCATTTATAAAGCCATAAAGGCTATTATATTTTGAGCTATATTAAAGTGATTTAGCCATAGGCACACAGTCAAAGGTAATCAGAGCCATGCTTTTATATGGCCACAATGCAATTTCATTACACAGAGAATATAAATACAATGATGGGGACACTAAGGTAAATGAAATTGAAATCGTATATGACATTACTAATACATTTTCAATACGTTTTTTTTTTTTTTTTTTTTTTTTTTTTTTTTTTTTCCTCTCTCTTTCAGACAATGGCATCAATATTACAATCCGATTTTATCCATTTGGAACTGGAGACTCAGTGAATGGACGCATTGATGATGGGAGTTCATCCGTTATATACCTCCAGCAGCCATTTATATTTTTGGGCAAACATATAACCAAATTTATGTAAGTTAATCTGATATGAGAGGATATTGGATTATGAGTGTCTATGTTAATACACATTGTACTCCTGGAGAAAAAGTAAATGGGGAAAATGAATTTAATGCAGTTTAAATTACTGTTATAAACAATATTGTTTTATAAGAATCCTGCAATAATAATCAATCCTCTTCTATTTCAGGTTAACAACAATGGACACTTGACTTTTGACGGGCATGGTACAGCTACACTCCATACAGGTTCCCAGCTTATGGAGGGAAAGATCTCATTGCTCCATTCTGGACAGATATTGACAACCGTTGGAATGGTGTTATCTCATATCAACAGTACACCTCTGGCAGTGTCCTTACACAGGCGACCCAAGACATGAACCAGTACTTCCCTGACTTGAGTTTCTCTGCTTCATGGGTCTTTGTTGCAACATGGGATAGAGTTGCATACTTCCCCAATTCAAGAACAGTAAGTAGCCCAGTTTGGTATCATGGAGACCTTCATGTGCCCATTTAAAAGAAATCGGTATACCATGTTTTCTTGCTTCTCTTACAAAGAAATTCAAACTTTGTTTGTCTTTAAGGAAACATCTTTTCAAGTGGTTTTGATTTCAAATGGCCATCTCTCATTTGTTGTAATGAACTATGGTGCAATCGCTCCAGCGCAACGATATGTACAGGTATGCACAAGATATTTATTCATTTATTTATTTATTTATTTTTGTACAATTACATTGTATGTTACAAATAACTGAATAATTGTTAATGAAAAATGTTTTAAGTAAAATGTTTGGGGTTTAAAACAACACATTGCAATACAGTTAAAATAAGTACAGTTTTAATTTGTAAACGATCCAAAGATACAATGCTCATATGTAGCCTAGATCTCAAACTGACTGTCAGATTGCTAAAATGTCCCAATGCAAGAACAAAATATATGGGTAATGCTTTAAATTACATGCTGGAAAGCAAATAAAAAAAAAAAAAAAAAATGTACAGCTTAACTTTTGCAATTATAGTGGAACTATAAAGTACTTATGTGTAGGTATAAGGGAGCAATATGTAATATCTGAGGAAATTAAGAAACTATATATATATATATATATATATATATATATATATATATATATATATATATATATATATATATATATATATATATATATATATATATATATATATATATATATATATATATATATATATATATATATATATATATACATATACATATACATATACATATACATATACATACATATAGTATAGTATTTTTTAATTAAGGTAAGGCAAGTTTGTTTATAGCACATTTCATACACAGTGGCATGAAAACGCTTTATATATATATAAAATCCTGAATCACCCTTATCTGGAGTGGAAGAAAGGGATTTCGTTTTAAAAAAAATTGTCAGGTAACTGTGCATTTATACAGCACCCTTGCAGACAAATCTTCGTGGCCTAACTCCAGGGCTCCAGAATGGGAAAGAAAGGTGATTTAAGCAATTTTGAGCGTGGCATGGTTGTTGGTGCCAGATGGGCCGGTCTGAGTATTTCACAATCTGCTCAGTTACTGGGATTTTCACACACAACCATTTTTAGGGTTTACAAAGAATGGTGTGAAAAGGAAAAACATCCAGTATGTGGCAGTCCTGTTGGGCGAAAATGCCTTGTTGATGCTAGAAGTCAGAGGAGAATGGGCCGACTGATTCAAGCTGATAGAAGAGCAACTTTGACTGAAATAACCACTCGTTACAACCGAGGTATGCAGCAAAGCATTTGTGAAGCCACAACATGCACAACCTTGAGGCGAATGGGCTACAACAGCAGAAGACCCCACCAGGTACCACTCATCTCCACTATAAATAGAAAAAAGAGCCTACAATTTGCACGAGCTCACCAAAATTAGACAGTTGAAGACTGGAAAAATGTTGCCTGGTCTGATGAGTCTCGATTTCTGTTGAGACATTCAGATGGTAGAGTCAGAATTTGGTGTAAACAGAATGAGAACATGGATCCATCATGCCTTGTTACCACTGTGCAGGCTGGTGGTGGTGGTGTAATGGTGTGGGGGATGTTTTCTTGGCACACTTTAGGCCCCTTAGTGCCAATTGGGCATTGTTTATATGCCACGGCCTACCTGAGCATTGTTTCTGACCATGTCCATCCCTTTATGACCACCATGTACCCATTCTCTGATGGCTACTTCCAGCAGGATAATACACCATGTCACAAAGCTCGAATCATTTCAAATTGGTTTCTTGAACATGACAATGAGTTCACTGTACTAAAATGGCCCCCACAGTCACCAGATCTCAACCCAATAGAGCATCTTTGGGATGTGGTGGAACGGGAGCTTCGTGCCCTGGATGTGCATCCCACAAATTTCCATCAACTGCAAGATGCTATCCTATCAATATGGGCCAACATTTCTAAAGAATGCTTTCAGCACCTTGTTGAATCAATGCCACGTAGAATTAAGGCAGTTTTGAAGGCTAAAGGAGTCAAACACAGTATTAGTATGGTGTTCCTAATAATCCTTTAGGTGAGTGTGTGTATATATATATACATACATAAATAAATAAATAATAATAAAAAAAAATATATATATATATATATATATATAATTAAAAGTTTATTGAAAAAATAAGAAGTGTTGTCAGTCTGTTTTGAAAGTTGTTTCCTGTGTGAGCACATTTTGGTTTTCCAGTTGAGTACAATAATGTAAATCGCATCATAGACAAAACCGCAAGTCGTCTGTTGTAAGCGTTTTACAAAATTTGCTCATACAACAGGAAAATCTTTCCGCTGCCTTTAGAATTAAAGGGATTAAAGGGACCTGCACACGCTCCTTAATATAATGGTAGTGAATGTCGACCATGCTAAAACTTTACAAAAAAGATACAGAAGTATCATGTAATGATACAGTGAGATGCGCGCCATATATGGAAAGTGTTCAGGAGGCATACTATAAGGTTTTTTTGGGGGAAAGAAAGCCGTTACTCTATGCACGCTCCTGGAAGTGCATGATCCATCAGCAGCTGCTCAAGCTTACTATAACTTGCACTGTTGTCATGGCACCCAGGATAAGCACACACACCAGAAGAAATCATCTTCAATAGAATCAAATGCAACTCTTGTCTCTTCTATAAGGTCAATAATAAGAAATAATACAATAATACTAATAATAAGGTAAACCTCCTGAAGTGAATGTTGTGAATGTTGTGCATACGAGTAAGCGTGAGCGGCTGCTGATGGCTCACACTCTCCCAGGAACGAGCACAGAGTAATGGCCAAACTCAGTATTTTGACTGAATAATAAGGTTTCTTTCTACTATATAATGAGTTAAATTATTGTTGTTGTTATTATTAAGTTAAAAGTGAATCTAGTGATATTTTTGCTGGTGCCCTGCCATGAACCCTGCCCCCACAGCAGAACCGAACTGTGGCATTGGTGTATCGTTACACCCCTAATACCTACACATACATGCTTTATAGTTACACTATAATTACGAAAGTTACACTGTAAATTAATTTTACTTACACAGTACTTTCCGGGCTGCACTTTACATGCAGTGAAGCAGCATACTGTGGCGGAGCCTCAGTGAGACGCAAATCATGCACTGCTTGCGTGAATACAGTGTGCTTCGTTCTGAAACCTGTGTAACCTCTTTAATTAGATCACAGCCTTTGCTGTGTGATAAGTGCACTAAGGCCCCATCCAAACGGAGACACGTTTAGCTGTATACGTAAAAATGTTGTATCGTATCAGCGTTTCGTCCACACGGATTTGGAGCTTTAGGAGCCTGAAACCGGTATTTTTTTTAAACTGTGTCCTAGAGTGGATAAATCTTAAATCAACATCCTTGCGTTTCTGTGTGTACAGCCAATCCGTATATTTTTTGAAACGGTGACATCATCACACCACGTCCCACAGGGTAAAGACTACAAGGAATACAGCTACGGGCACTGGGCATGCGCACATCAATATTGAATTATTTAATTACTGTATTATTGTAAGGGTAGGTTTGGGGTTGGGGTAGGTGTAGGCATTAATAAAACACATTTGTGTTTTAATGGGTAAGTAGCACATTTATTTATTGTTATTTATTGTGAGATTTTGCCTCACTTCCTACTATTGCTGTACCCCTTCTAGCCACATCTCTTCTTAATTTTTAGTGTATTTCTGTGGCAGAATTACAGTGCCACACACTAGTTGGTTTCAGTGGTTTCGTGTGTACGCGGATATTTCTTGAGACGAAGGGGAAAAAAAGATTGGATAGGGAAAGCTCTGGACGTGTGGCCGTGGCCTAAGCTATATCTTGATTTTGTTTTCTGTTTAATTGACAGTTGTTTTGCCAATGCAATGACATAGCATTTCAATCTTTTGTTTGTATAAATCAAGTATAACCTTTACAAGTTGATTGGCGAGAAGCATCAACCCAGTACGTCCTTTACATAATCATCTGATAATCTCTTCTCAGTGAGCTGTAAAGTCACAAGATGTGTAATTAAACATTGGATGTTGGTAACGCACAATTTTAATTTGTGATCTAATAAGAAGATGCTGTGCTGTATCAAAACATTGCAGGCTCGTCAAAACAGAATGTAGCTTTTAGTCGCTCTACACCGCTACTCGCTGGAAAAAGTAGTTTTCTACTTTTTTTTTCTACTTGTTTGCTACTGGAAAAGCTACACTGTTTTAAAGGCAACTGAGTTACTGTTAAGCTGCTGAAAAATGTAGTTAAGTTAGTAGCATCGCTACTAGTAGTTAGCTACTCCCCAACACAGACAGTCTATTAATACTCTATTAATACTCTAATGAGTGTCAGTTGACATTTAGGTACAACATTACTTTGTCAACAGAATGTCTAAAGGGGACCATCAAAATAAAGTGTTACCAATAAGTATTCATATTATGTGCATTATTTATGCCTAACAAATCAGACATCTGGATGTCTTCCTTATCACTAGGCTGGTTATGACACCATCGACTCAAGTCACCATTTCTCAATTACTGGATCACTCCAAAATGACATCGCAAGGCTACCATACAGCACCAATGTCAATGTGTCCGGCAGATGGGCCTTCAGAACAGATCATGGAACACGTGGCTGTCGATTTAATGGTAAAGCTGCTTCCTGACTGCTTTCTATTTGCTATTTGCAGTAAGACTATAAATGACTATTCAAATGTGATTATACGATGTTAGTGAGCCTTCCAGGTCAAGCCTTCCAGCAATTACACATTATTTGTGGTGTTTATATCCATAAACTCTTTGTAATAGGTTTTCCAGTGCAGCTGGGAGACTCCTTCTGGAATGATGCCACTTGTCAGCAGAGATGCACCTGTACCAGAAGTGGCCTCCAGTGCAGATTTGAGCCCTGTACTTATTCCCAAGCTTGTCGTCCAGCAGCTTTCAATACTCTTGTCAGAACATTCAGAGGCAAACATGCACCATCTCTGGTGATCCTCACTACTACACCTTTGACAATCAGATATTTCACTTTCAAGGAACCTGCACGTATGTTCTGTCTGAGGTTAGTAATGCCTCTATGGCTTTCCATTTATAGAACCGATTTGATAAAATTGGGAATCCTTTACTGATTCTGAATTTGTATCATTGTTTAGGCTTGTGGAAATGGTTTACCATACTATCGCATTGAGGGCAAAAATGAGCATCGGGGGAGTACACATGTGTCATGGACTCGGATGGTCAGAGTTTTTGTCTATAATGAAGTAATTGAATTGGTCAAAGATCACAATCATGAGGCAAAGGTAATTATCACTGTATTGCTGTAATGTTGATTTCAGTATAGCCATCCATCCATATTCCAAATGTTTTTGGTTTTTGTCAACATTGGCAAGGTTAATGGGACTTTTCGAGCAACACCATTCACCCTCCACAATGGCTCCATCCAAGTCTATCAGTCAGGTTTTTCCTTGGCCATCAGCACAGACTTTGGTCTCCTAGTGACCTATGATGCATACAGCTATGTCACCATCTCTGTACCGTATGACTATCAGAATGCCACATGTGGTCTGTGTGGGAACTTTAACCTACATCCTGAAGATGACTTCCGTTCAGTCTCCGGAGAGATCTTGAGCTCGGATGTTGACTTTGCCAACTCTTGGAAGGTAGAGGGGGACACAGATCCTGAATGCCATGATGTCAGGTGCACAGGTCTCGCTTGTGCAGTTTGTACCAACAGTGAAATGAGCCTTTACAGTGACACGAACCACTGTGGAATCCTAGGAGATGTTTCGGGGCCTTTTGCTTCTTGCCACTCTGTGTTTTCACCACAGACCTACATAGAGAACTGCGTCTATGATCTTTGCTTAGGAGGAGGGTACCAGCCTATTCTGTGTCAGGCTCTCAGTGTGTATTCTGCTCAATGCCAACAACAGGGTGTACAACTTGGACAGTGGAGACAACCAGGCTTTTGTGGTAAGTGCCTTATTATGTCTTTATTAGAAGTAAATTTGGCATTCAACTTAATGTAACTTAAATATTTGTGCAAGGTGAAAGACCCAGAGTTTGATGTATTTTCTTATTTCTGCACTCCATTTCCAGAAATCATATGCCCTGAGAGTCACAGTCATTTTGAGTCCAATGGAACAAGCTGCCCTGCAACTTGCAGCAACCCATCTGCCCCAATAAACTGTCCCTTGCCCAATCAGGAGAGCTGTATTTGTAATGATGGGTACGTCCTCAGTGCTGGGCAATGTGTGCCTCAAGTTAACTGTGGCTGCACATTTGAGGGCTTCTATTACTCTGAGGGACAGTCAATAGTGTTGGACGAGGACTGTGGGAGACAATGTGTTTGCAGTCGCAGGTCAATGGTCTGTTATCAGCACCAGTGTGGTCCAGCAGAGGTGTGTGAACTCCATAATGGTGTGAGGGGCTGCAGACCCATCAGTTATGCTACCTGTTCGGTTGAAGGCCTGGGTTTCTACCACACCTTTGATGGACAAACTTTCAGATACCCAGGAGCTTGTGGACTTACCCTTGCACGAGTAATGGGGCCATCCCAACTGCCATACTTTGTTTTGACAGTGGAGAAAGTACCCAGAGGCCCTCAAGACTTTTCCAGGTTCCTAAATTTTGAGACTGGAGGAACTCATGTTTCCATTGAATTGGGAGAAGGTAGCAATGTACAGGTTAGCTAAAAAAATCTTAGCTTTTCATTTATTTGGAGCAGTTTAAGTATATTATTTCAAACTCATATACTAGATGAATTAACTTTTATATTCTCCTCAGGTGGATGGACAGATGGTTGGCCTTCCCATCAGTATTGGTTCCAGTCAGATCCACCTCTATCACAGTAGTGTGAGGGGTTTTGTTTTAAAGACAGACTTTGGAGTGACTGTTAGAGCTGACTGGCCACACATTGTCCGAATCATGGCTCCAACCACATACAATGGTACACTTGGAGGTCTATGTGGGAACTTGAATGGAAACATTAATGATGAATTCCACAGCCCAGATGGTGTCTTGCTGGATGACTCCCGGCAATTTGCAGATAGCTGGCGTGATGGATCTCTGTCAGCCTACTGTGAGGACCCAGCTGACATTTGGGAACCAGGACTTTATCAGAACAGGAGCGAGTTCAGAGAGATCTGCAACATCATGGCAATGAATGATGGACCATTTGCTGAGTGCAGCAGAACACTAGACCCTAGGCAACGGATTGAAGACTGCACTCAGATGCTAGAGCAGACGGGGGGTGCCAGGGAGGCTCTATGTGAAGCCCTGCGAGGGTACACACTGCACTGCCAACAGAATGGTATTGCAGTTGGAGAGTGGAGAAATATCACCCACTGTGGTTAGTATCTTGTAAGGTGATAAGATTTTAGAATTAAAACCATAAATCTTCAAAATTCTGATCATTCATTGCTTTTTCTATTGTTTTGTCTTAATTATTCCAGATCCCAACTGTCCAGCAAATACTCATTTTGAGCTGTGTGGCACATCCTGTCCTGCTTCATGCCCTAGTCTCTCATTTCCATTCCAGTGTGCTCTGCCATGCCAGGGGGGATGCCAGTGCAATGATGGACTAGTGCTGGATGGAGATCGCTGTGTTCCCCCCACTGGTTGCGGCTGCCACTATCATGGCCGTTATCGGCAGCCTGGAGAGCAGTTCTGGCATGCAGAGAAGAGTGCCAGTTCCTGTGTGTCTGTGATGGAATCACTGGAAATGTACGTTGCACATCATCATCTTGCAGTGAACAGGAAATCTGCCGTGTGGTAGATGGGGAGTATGGCTGCCATCCTCGTCCACATGGTAACTGTTATGCTTCTGGAGATCCCCACTATATCTCCTTTGATAGAACCTACTTTGACTTTCAAGGCACATGCCGATATGTGCTGGCCACAGTATGCAATGATAGTCGTGGACTTCCACACTTCAAGGTGGAAGCAAGAAATGAAGCATGGAATGGATGGCCTGTGTCAATAACTGTTGAAGTATTTGTCAATGTCTCTGGGCACCTTGTGCACATGTCACATGATATGAACAGTTACTCTGCTGTTAAGGTAAGCAAGTCCCACTCACTGTAATTTGCCATTGAGTGTATGTTATATGAAAATTATTGTTGTAATTATTTATGTTTTGTATAAACAAGCACTATTTTTCTTCAATTAGGTTGATGATGAGACCAGAAACCTCCCTGTCTATCTTGACTCTGGTCGGGTATCTGTCTACTCCACAGGACAGTTTGTCTATGTCTCGACTGACTTTGGTTTAAGTGTCAGTTATGGTGGCTCGTGGGAGGTAAACATTGTTGTGCCAGCCAACTACAGTGGAGTTACATGTGGCATCTGTGGCAACTTTAACGGCCACACAGAGGATGACTTCCTCACTCCTTCAGGTGCTCTGGCACCTTCAGCAGATCAGTTTGGTGCAGAATGGATGGTTGAGGAGGACTTGTCGTGCAGTAATGACCATGGGGATGGTTCTGACCATTGCCAAGATGAGAGCTCAACTCTGATCTCACAAGCCTTGTGTGGGATCATCAGAGACAACCAGGGTCCCTTTAGCTTCTGCCATGGTTCTGTAAATCCACAGGCCTATTTTGATAACTGTGTGTTTGATGTGTGCATTTCTGGGAATCATAATGATGTCTCTGTGTCGGTCTGTCCAATCCTATGTGAGTGCTTGTCAATCTGTCAATGCCATGGTCTACCCCTGGAGAGAACTTACATCCTGTGGTAAGTGACTGGCGGTTTAGCTGATATATTTAAAAATACCAACTACCGATTATTATTCTTTTTTCATTTATTTTTTTAATTTTCCTTTTATCTCAAAGATTAAATATTGCATTTTACAAATAGATTTTGTTGTTGCATTTCCAGTAATGAACTGCTCATCAAACAGTCATTATGAGGTGTGTGGCACAGACTGTGGTCACACGTGCGCCAGCAGCATCGATGCTAGTTGTGAACACACATGCTCAGAAGGTTGTTTCTGTGATGAGGGATTTGTGAGGAGTGGAGGACTCTGTGTACCAGTGGAACAATGTGGCTGCTTGTATGATGGATTCTACTATCATGTGAGGATTAAAACATGCTATGTTAAGCCTTATTATATATGGCAGTGGATAAGGAGAAGCATAGTTAGCATATTATGGCATGATCTCAAACACTTACCAAAAAACTGTGGTGGTGCCATGGTATAAAGATGGTATCATCCTAACTCATTTACACGGTACTCCTAAAAAAAACACATACTTACTGATGTTATGTTACAGAAATGTGAAGTTTGTTGTCATTGTTGATTTTGTAGATTGGTGAACAGTTCTGGGGATTCAACATGTTCCCAACACTGTCAGTGTTTTGTTCGAATGATCTGCGCTGCACTGCATCTTTCTGCCCAGCGGCCATGGAGTGTGTGGTCAGAAATGGACGCCGTGACTGCTGGGCAGTCCAATGTCCACGTGCACAGTCTGGGCAGACCCCCACTACATCACCTTTGATGGGGCTGTGGCCCACTTTCAGGTATGAACTGTTTTTTGCAGACAACATAACTGTTGTTTTGTGTCCCGGTATTAGAGGATAAATTACTTAACAGTCAAGTATATTCAAAGGAGGGTTATTAGTGTTAGAATAAAGCAAGGTTGTTTTTTTGTTTGTTTTTTTCATAAATATATGAATATTTTTCTTTTTTATGTAAGTGTGGCGGGCGGTGAAGGGCAAGAATGAACACTTATGTACAACTAGAACAAGATAGAGAAGACTACACCACCCTGTTTATATGAACGCAGGGAAATTTATACCCAATATAGGGCACACAGGTTTGTTACCACTAAACACAAGAGATGTGGATATAAATACAAAAATGTCTTTATTTCACAATAATAATAATTTAAAATGTAGAAAACTGTTGACCAGACAAGGAAAGAAAAATAAAAAGGCTTTCAGGCTGAGGCTTACCAGTAGGGTGGCTAGCTGAACAGTAAGTATCATAAGACACACCACTCACCCAAATATATCCCCGCACACCACTCACACGAACACACTAAGAGAGGAAAACGCAGCTGTCAATGGCAAAACACTCTGTGAGAGAAACACCACCACCAAGGGCAAAGACAGCTAGCTTCCCTCACTGGGAGACTTCAGCTTCTGAAACAAAAGAAAATAAATGTAAAATGTAATAAACTGAAAATGCAAAATGGTCACACAGACGTAAAAATAGCAGCAGAACAAACTTTGTCTAAGGAGCATTTGCCCTGCAGTCCACAAGCAACGGTGCTCACGAGCAGTTGCCCCGCTAAATAGACAAAAGTTAATAAAAATCAGTAAAAAAAAAAAAAAAAAAACAAAACAAAAAAACACCCAACCCCATAATACTCAAGGGACTAGATATACATACCCAGAGGTAGATCGCTAAACTCACAGTTTCAGTTACTCACAGCTTTCTGTAAATCGACGAACTGCAAACATGCAGTATGCGTCCAGAGCACGTGACTCAAATGCACACAAAACAGCGATTGAACGATGCCCACCCAGGTGGCATTACTCCGCCTTAAATACGCCAGGAACGGCGGCCAATAGACTGTCACACCCCTCATTCATTGACAACCGCGATTAATAGGGCGGGACCTAAACTGCCCTACTACATATGAAAGATATTTCTGGGTGAGAAGTTGCAGCTATGAATTGGGTGAAAGCAATAATGAAGATATGTATTGTCAATCCTACCAGGGAACGTGTTCGTATGAGATTGCCCAGACTCGCGGTAATGTTACAGACAGTGATCTGGAGTTCCATGTGGTGGCCACCAACAGGCACCGGGGAACATGGTGGTGTCATTTGTGCCTGCAGTGGATGTTTGGTTGTCTCACCATGGACAACAGACAAACATCACTATTGGGCAGAACAGGAAAGTTAAAGTAAGTTACACTTCAAATAACATCAATATAAATAATCTTCTATTACTTTCTCTCTTTTCTTATGTTGAAATGTTCTAATTCCCTCCAGGTTGATGGAAATGCTGTTGACACACCAGCTTATCAAATCAGTGATCTTGTAGAGGTACATGAGGA
The DNA here is from genome assembly GCA_018749465.1 of Paracanthobrama guichenoti. NCBI lineage: Eukaryota > Metazoa > Chordata > Actinopteri > Cypriniformes > Gobionidae > Paracanthobrama > Paracanthobrama guichenoti. The sequence continues at coordinate 4,167,171 of JAGHMJ010000029.1, forward strand.
GCAAGGATTTGTAATTCTAAATGCATTCAATGAATTCATTGTCCATTTTGATGGGCATAGCAACCTTCTAGTCAGAGTGAGTGAGAGATTCTATGGATCTATGTGGAATGTGTGGGAATTTCAATGGTAATCCTGTGGATGACAAAGTTCTGCCCAGTGGAGAACTCGCATCTGATGACAATTCCTTTGGCACAGCTGGATATCAGACACCAGCATTCCAGGGTAAGAACCATGAGACTTTAGGACAGTAGTTTTTACCTGGTGGTTGTGATCTTAAAATGTGTTTGTTTTGATGAAGTGGTGGACAGGGGAAGGAAAACAGTAGGGCATGGCACTATCAAAGGCAAGGCCATGGGTTTGAACTGATGTCATGTATGACATAAAAGCAATGTAAATCATTGGTATAAAAGTGTTCTGTGAATGCAGTTGGAGTGAAATGGAGTGAGTTATTTGCTGCTAACAGAATGAAACTCACTGCATAAATGTAATATATTTGTATAAATCCATTAATTGGTTTATTATTGATTGGATCATGACAGCCCGGCTGGGAGCAAGAGGCCTTTCTTGTATATGGTTTATATGTGTTCTCCTTGTGTCAGGGTGGGTTTCCTCTGGGTGCTCTGGTTTTACCCAAAATCCAAAGACATGCAGGTTAGGTGAATTCGATGGTGAAATTGCCTGTAGAGTAAGTCTCTGAGTGTCACAGCCACTCAATGTTGCACACTCTCAGTGCTGCTCAGGTTATATCAGTTAAAGACTTTAAAGGGTTATGTATCCGTGTAAAAGCTGTGCCGAATAGCCCTATGGATGTCTCCGCTCTGGCGACCTCCAATGGGAGCAACCAAAATAGAAAGAGAGATTGGCTTCCAAACATTGATCTCATGCTAATGTTCAATGTTACCACTTTTTGTTTAGTTTTAGTGTTTTTTTTTAGTCAACATTCAGTGTCCAATGTAAAACTCTCCTGAAAATCTTTGCTTCAAAACAAGTGGAGAAGCACTGCTTTTAGTTTAAAATACACATGAATAGCAAATAATGTTTGTGGTCCACCTGTAAACTCTTTTCTTTATCCAATAGTATAAGCATATAACTGACCTGAAGTTTCCTTTGTATTCTTCAGCTGCGGTGCCAGAGACCAGACCGGTAATGCTGATGAGTGTCCATCGAGGCAGAAGTATTCTGATCTCTGTAGTATTATTACCAATACTACTGGCCCCTTCCAGAACTGCCATCTTCATGTTGACCCTGCACTCATTACTACTCTTGTGTGTATGATCTGTGTCTCTACACACGTGCAAATGGCATGCTATGTTCAGCTGTTGAGGCCTATGAGACCGCTTGTGCCATCTTGGAGATACAGATCCCAGAATGGCGCTCAGGTCTGTGTGTGGTAAGTCAAAAATCATATTTCAGCACAGATTATTTTTGTGATTTTTGTCACCAGTGTTACTAAAAATGTAGGTAGCTAAACTAACCTGAAAACTAACCTTTAGAGAAAGAAGCAGGTGGGGTAGTTAGGGTCCTCTGTGTAACTGTTACTGTTTATAGCGAGAAACTGATTCCAAATGATTCAGTGGATGAATGAGCTGTCTGAATGATTCACAATCATGAACTGATTTTGAGTTGACCGTTAACTGATTTTTCTAAACTGATGAAAAGAATGACAATTTAAAAACATGATTAATTTGCAAAATTGACACTTCAAGCTCCTAATAGACTATGATTTTAATAGCTATGATTTATATAGCAGCGCTACCATTAAGCTATTTTCAGCAATGCTTCTTGCCCAACACTGCCTGTCACAATGATCCAGCAGTACGACATTGGCATGGGTGTAGATTACTCCACTTTTTATAAAGTGTAAATTCGCCCCCGTCACTTCTACAAGTTGAGGTTATCATTTATGTATAAATTCAGATTTAAAATTTAAAAATGACAGTCTATCTATATAAGCGACTTTTTGAGTTTCCATGGTAATCAGTCACTCATGGTCACAGGTCACGGCACGCCCACACTCGCACCCGCACTGTCCATTATTTTCATACATAAAGGTTGTGATAAGTTGAAACTGCAAAAACTCTTCACTCCTTTTTTTTATGAAAATGTCAAGCACTGTAAGTTGGCATGTGGGATCCGGAATTGTGTTGCATAATGATGAATATATATTTTCTCTTGTTGAATAATTAGCCAGTATTGCTGGGGATAGAAAATATTCGCTACACTCCGCACAAACGCACTTATTTCCAGTGTATTTCGTTTCATAACTTCTTTATTTTCACAGATATGTTAGTAAAGCCCTTCAAATTAGAATAAAGATGCCGTTTTTTTTGTTGTTTTTTTTATGCTTTGTGTGTGTTACTAGTATCTCAGTTCACAGATAGATGTGTTGTTTATATATAAGAATGTCTATAGGAATTGATGAAATGACCTATTCAATTCACTAGAAAAATAGTTTGAGTACCTTGAGGAATACAGATAATAATCATTCAGGGCCCAGCATGTTAAAGCCTGGCTCTGCTAACATGACTCAGTGTGTCTTAGTGTTGTATTTCATCCATCTGTGCTTTTCCTCTTAGATGCGCAGAGATCGCTGTTCTGAGCTCCGGCTGCTCTGAGGATGAATGTGTGTGGAAAACTTATTCTGTTTATGGCTGTTTGTGTAATAATGGACCATCCTGAGACCACAATCTGACTCATTTGGTTGGTATCAAAAAATGTTTTTAAAAATGAAATATTATTTTCTCTGTCATTAATTGACTTTTTATTTTTAAATAATTTTGATAAAAATTCACTGTTTTTTCTGTCTCTCAGATTTCTCCGAAACCTGTGAAAGCAGCTCTCTGGCTCCATGTCTGTGTCTCGCTGTCAGCTCTTTGAGGCTGGTTTTCCAGCTGATGTCTTATACACCTCAATGATCCCAGCTGCAAAGGAACGGTCCGGAATGGCAGAGTGGAATTTCATTTTGATAATGATGGAACACATCTGTGGTACAAATCTTGTGGTAGGTTTAATCTATGTATAATCTAATACAACATCCATATATTTGTACATAGTTTGATATAATTCACGTGGGAATCTCTATGAGACATTGGAAAGTCTGTGGAGAGGTCTGTAAGGGTGCTGAATATGTAACAAAAAAATAAAGCGGGCCCACACAGACCTCTCCTATAGATCAAAGTCTCAGAGATTCAGAGGGGAAGGGGGTGCACAACACCATGCCACAAAAGACACTGGAACTTCTCCACCATTATTATGTAGCCCACCATTATTTCACTTTGACTGATACAACGTTTTGGGCTTTGTAGTTTTTAATATGTCTAATATTGATTAACTAAAAAAATAAAAATAAAAATTCCACCAAGTGCCAATAGCCCACCTTATTGACAGAGGCACTGCGCCCACCAAAGTCTGATTGGACAAAAAGAAGCACATCTGAAAACAAGAGCAGTGGTGTGGAGAGTAAGACCAGCTGGCGTAGGCTTTAGGACGCGACTGACCCGAGTTTGAACTCGCCTCTTTTTCCAAGCTCATTCTTTCCCTTTTCCCATCGTGATATCAGCTCAGAGAGGTGTTTATTTTAATTAAGATAAATTGAAAATGGGAAATAAAGTGCTCCAAACAGGTATTTCATAGGAATATATTATTTAACAGGTATTTATTTGGTCTATAATTGAAACTGGATGTGTTGTCCTAGCATTGATCAGACATGCCTCGACACTGACCACACTGACACGTGCAGCTCATATTACCCACACTGAAAACCATAACCCCTTCCTGGACTCTTCATGGACACCTTTACTGATCAGCAGGTTCAGTATGGTAGGTTAGGTGTAGGCGCAGAGTGGGCTGTAGGGACAGGGACAAGTAATGTCCTAATAAAAGTAGCATCCATTTATGATCATCGTACTCAGTCTGTTCGAGGGTAATATTACTTACGCCTGTAACCCCCTCCCGTTCGAAAACCGCCTGCTCCAAGCAGGGCTCGAACCCAGGTCCGCCGGCAAGAGAGTTGGACGCTTCTAACAAGGAGACTGAAGGCTGCAAACTCTAGCGCCAGTCGCTAGAACGCTCTCTGAAATCAGAGGAGTAAGGTTTACTTCCCGCACAGCAACTGCTAGCTGGCCTCGTTACACTACAGTATGCTAAGGTGCAAACATTATCTGCCACTATTTGCATTAAGTATAAACAGCTACTTTTAATAGTAGTAGTAGTAACTACTGGTAACATTTTAGAATAATGGTCATTAGTTAACATTAGTTAATGTATTAACTAACATGAACTAACCATGAGCAGTTCATTTGTTACTGTATTTGTTCATCATCTTTGTTAACGTTAGTTAATAAAAATACAGCTGTTCATGGTTTGTTCATGTTAGTTCACAGTGCATTAACTAATGTTAATAAGATAACTGTTGAAATTAACATTAACAAAGATAAATACATGCTTTATAAGTGCAGGTCATTATTAGTTCATGTTAGCTAATGTAGTTAACTAATGACCATTATTATAAGTGTTACCTAATTTTTTTTTTTACTTAGTGCAAATAAAATACTGCTATAGTGTAAAAAGCTGCTATCATTTTTTTAAAAACTTTTTTAAATTACTTCAAAAACTAAATTACTAAATGTTATATCTGTTGTCCAGCAGGCTAACGGCACCCACTTCATCTATGATAACAATTTGTATTCTGGGGACACCGAGGTCAGAAGGTCCCATCAGCAGAGAGAAAATCCCTGAAGCTTTCTCTTTCAGCTGTGCTTATCCTCAAGCACAAACACTTTCCATGAATGTGGGAGATCAACTCCCACTGAGAGGTAGAAAGTAGTCAAATACAAATCTGTTTCCAGCAGCATCATTTTTTATTAAAGAGTTGTCTACCAAAAAGAGAGCTTATGAGTATGGATTGTCAGTGGAATAATGCTTGAAAGAATTGTCAACATTTTGGGTGAACTTGATCCTTTTGCAAAAATAAAATGTAACCTAGAATATACACTCACCTAAAGAATTATTAGGAACACCTGTTCAATTTCTCTCATTAATGCAATTATCTAATCAACCAATCACATGGCAATTGGTTTCAATGCATTTAGGGGTGTGGTCCTGGTCAAGACAATCTCCTGAACCCCAAACTGAATGTCAGAATGGGGAAAGAGTTAGGTGATTTAAGCAAATTTGAGCTGGCATGGTTGTTGGTGCCAGACGGGCCGGTCTGATGCATTTCACAATCTGCTCAGTTACTGGGATTTTCATGCACAACCATTTCTAGGGTTTACAAAAGAATGTGGGTGAAAAGGGAGAAACATCCAGTATGCGGCAGTCCTGTGTGGGCGATAAAGCTGCTTTGTTGATGCTAGAGGTCAGGAGGAGAATTGAGAGACTGATCTCAAAGGATAGAAGAGCAACTTCTTGACTGAAATAACCACTGCTATAACCGAGGTATGCAGCAAAGCATTTGTGAAGCCACAACACGCACAACCTTGAGGTGGATGGGCTACAACAGCAGAAGACCCCACCGGTACCACCTATCTCCACTACAAATAAGAAAAAGAGGCTGCCAATTTGCAATGTGAGCTCACCAAAATTGGACAGTTGAAGACTGGAAAATGTTTCCTGGTCTGATGCGAGTCTCGACTTTCTGTTGAGACAATCAGATGGTAGAGTCAGAATTTGGCATAAACAGAATGAGAACATGGATCCATCATGCCTTGTTACCACTGCAGCAGGCTGGTGGTGGTGTAATGGTGTGGGGATGTTTTCTTGGCAATTTTTAGGCCCTTTAGTGCCAATTGGGCATCGCTAAATGCCACGGCTCACCTGGAGCATTGTTTCTGACCATGTCCATCCCTTTACTGACCACCGTGTACCCATTCTCTGATGGCTACTTCCAGCAGGATAATGCACCATGTCACAAAGCTCAAATCATTTCAAATTGGTTTCTTTGAACATGACAAATGAGTTCACTGTAAACTTAAATGGCCCCACTGTCACCAGATCTCAACCCAATAGAGCATCTTTGGGATGTGGTGAACGGGAGCTTTCTGTGCCCTGGATGTGCATCCCACAAATTTCATCAACTGCAAGATGCTATCCTATCAATATGGGCCAACATTTCTAAAGAATGCTTTCAGCATCTTATTGAATCAATGCCCAGTATAGGAATTAAGGCAGTTCTGAAGGTGAAAAGAGTCAAACACAGTATTAGTATGGTGTTCCTAATAATCTTTTAGGTGAGTGTATATATGGTTTACTCTCAAAGCAGTATTTTATCCATAAACTGTGAGTACCACCCGTCAGCCCAACAACGAATCCAACGCATGTGTACGCTTAAGGTATATGTGACTCCAATTTCACATGATTATTCAATTTAGAATGTGTTTCTAATTATGAGGTAATCTCATAAATATTTGGTTATGTATTAATTTATATGCTTGATTTTTTCAGTAAGTCCAGTTTCAATTCGTTAATCAAGGACTCGGTATCGCACAGAAACTTATGCGTACTGCGATTCACAAGCTCACGTGGACACAAACTAGCCAGTAGACAGAGGATGAGGGGTGAACTATTTTTTTAAGTGCCGCCCATGTGCTTACTCATAACAAAAGTGTAATTTTTGTAATAGGTCATGAAAAACTGCTAATACAGTGATAGTCAGAAATGTGATTGCCTCTAATGATGTGCTCAATGCTCCATTCATTGGATTCTCTGTTATGATCTATCCTGACAGAGATTTATGAAACACCAGACTCAACATTGATCAATACTAGAATAATGATTTTGGAATAATACAGAATAAACCAAGATTAACATTTTATTTATCAGGTAAAAATGCATCATGCTAATTGTAACGCCTCCTCATCCAAAAGCACGCAAATTACATCTAAACTTCACAAAGTTATCTGCATAGTAATCGCAATGAACTGAGCCATACCATTACACAACATCACTCACTGAACTTTTCAAATCTAACATTATTTGTGAGATAAACGTATTATGTTTCAAAAATAATCCAATTTGTGTAAATTTCACTTACCCCCTCTCTGCATGATATACACTTCTTCTGCCAAAGGAAAGGGTGTAGAAGTTCACAGGTTAAAGGCGATCGACCTCTAACTACTTATCGTCGCCACTGGAGGTCGACAACAATGAAATTAACTGAACAAAAACTGCGATTTTGGTGAAAGTCATAAATATTTATGGTAACATGTTTAACCTTGTTACACAATGACAGAAGTAAACAATTGGAAATCCACTTGCTACAAATAATAAATACTTTCTTTTGGGAGTGATCAGATATCTCAGTAAAACCATCAAAAATGAGAAATAAGAATTTTCACATTTATCCTACCAGTGACTGGGCAGAAGTTGAGACAATTCTAAAGACATTTAAAAATATACTCAAATTATGAAAAACAAACAAAAACAATAGATTCAAAAGATACATCATAAAGATACATATGTGGAATATAGACTTTCTGTGACTTGGAATCAGGGGAAGGGAATCGGGAGAGTGCGTAGGCTATGCAAGGAGAGAAGCCCAGTTGTATGCTTCCCTACACTCTTCTAAGCCTTTCAAGTTTTAAGTTTATTTGTCATTACATGCGGCCAAGCAAGTACAGTAACGAAATGAAGCTTGGAGTAGCCTCCTGCCGCAGTCTTTCATGGCGCTCGCCACACGCTCCAGAAATAAGCAAGAATGCAGTTGGCAAGCATTACATAGCAAACACAACAAAACATGACATGACACAGTACACGTGGTCACGTGATGGGATTTTGTAGTGGAGGAGAGAGGATGGATAAAGACAGGCAGACGTAGTGGAGGCGGTAATCGGGTAGGTTGTGAGTGGAAGTAGTGGAGTCTGAGGAATGTTAGCCATAACTTCAGATGCTTGAGTTCAGTTCTATGGGTTTGTCCTTGAAGGGAGATAAGGCAGTGTAACAGGGGAGAGATAGCAGACTAGCTGTCAGGGCTGACCTCCCAAAACCGAGAGATAGGGACAAGTGTGAGGTTCGTGGGTAGTTGATTATATTCAGGCAACAATTTTTTTAATCCATTTGATGGATCTCGGTAATTTGTCCGGATCATAAACAATCAATCAGATCTGGTCCTGCAGCATTGCCCGGTCTGTGCTTCTCTCTGAGATCTTCTCTTCAAATTAATAGTGAGTTTTATTGTTTTATTATGGTGTTGGATCTCAGCTTTTGTCTTAACAGTAAAACCAATCCTTACAAAACAAAGTAGTTTCTTTAACACCTCTGATCTATGCATTATTTCATCAAAGTTATTTGTGCACAAGACTTTCCTGCTGGTGAAGGTAGCAGCATATCAGGTCCCGGATGTGATTCCATATCAGATGCAGAGGCTTGAACTGCCCTTCACTGGTAGAGTGGATGCAGAGCTCGAATTGTGAGATGCATGTGGAAGTTCAAAGTGAGGGGGCTTGACAAAAGCCGCCAGTTTGCCCTGGTGATGGACACGTGTTAAGCTACACCTGTGAATGATCCTGATTACAGCCTCCGCTGGGATCTCATCCTTTCAGAGCAAAGCTGTTCTTTTTTCTATTCTTTTAAGCTTAGTCAGAACTCAATGCAAACACTTTTACTGAATAAATATATGTCATGTGACTTCTGTGATTACTCCGTGAGATTCATTGTTTCCAGTATTTCAGAATTAGTTAATGAAGGTTCCATTTTGAACAAGGAATATAAACGCAGCATGATGTATACAGGAGATCACTTTTTGTATTGAATGATCTGGAATGGGAAAGAATTTATTACATTGATATTGGTCAGGTGTCCCAATCCAAATGACTTACACAGTGAGCTGCTGCAGGAACGCAGCGCTCTGACATCCAGCCGTTTCTCCTTCAGGATGTTCTCATCTCTCACTGCAACTCCACTCTGCTTCTTTACTCTGCACTGTGCTGTTCACTCCTTTGGGCTCTCTGTCACAATCGCTGCTCAATGCACAGTTTACAAACTCTGATAATTCATAGCATGGTTGGAAGTTACATATCTGAGATGCTTCTTTAGTACTGTAGTTAGAACCAATTTTTCAGTGTATGGTAAGTAGGGTAGAGTGGAATGCTCATGAGGTAAAATGCCCCCATCATGTTTTTCCAAATAACCAAAATAAAAAATAAAAAGTTTTGTTGCTGCTTTGGATTACTTTGACCAGAGCGACAGTATGAAGCCACTGCTAAGTTTACACTGGTGACGACTTGAGAGAGAAACGGATTTCATTAAGTGATATAATTTTTAACAGAAGAAAAGTGCTGTTTCTGTTTTGCAGAACATCAGCAATGCTTTATATGATATGAGAAGAGCACACAGTTAGTGAGTACTATGGCTTAAGAAAAAATATAATTATTATATTTTCCGTCTGTGGTAAATCGCTTCCCACTATCATAATATCAGGTTACTGTTACATTATGAATACATCATATTCTTTGTTTTTCCATCAAATGTAATCTAACTAGGTGGTTGAATAGAAAATATTTTGACTTATATTCAAAAAATGACTTACATTAGTACTGAAGAAGAAGTTAGTCAGCCAGTTAGCATCAGCTAACAATATTTTTCTAAAACGCATAATATTCTGGTGTTTATGTACCGTTATTTTGGCTTGTCTTTAATTTTAAGCTAAAACATGATTGTACTGATTTTGCTGGTAAACTTATAAATAAATTGCTTTGTCAGATGGGGGTATATATTACTTCCTAACTCTGTACAAATTCTCTAATTTTTAGTGAAAATCTAATAGCTGTTTATAATCACGTGGTTCTGATGTATATAAACATCATATCCTCTCATCATCATCATCATCATCATCATATATTTATGATGTCGGTATAAACAGCCCAGTTACCACTCATAACGAATACAGATGGAGGGCAGAAGTGGAAAAACAGAATGCGACGATGGAGGGAAAGTCCGTGAATGTGCTGGTTTAGAAAAGCTATAACAGGAAAATCACAACAAATGTTGGACCTGATCCTTATGTTAGCAAGAGATGAGTGATTTTTCTACTGAATTAAAGACTTGTCTGCCATCTAGACGGCTGATATAGAATGTGAAGCCGCTCAATACGCTGTGTTGATGGCCCGGTTTGTCGTGATATCGCTACTTTCGTCTTTCTGCCAGTGAGCTCTAGGCTATTTCCCGATTTTCAGTCAACTTGAAAATGTCCCATTGGTACGTCATTCACAAATACCAGTAAAGGATCAAGGAACCTGAGAATCACATTACTTGGATTCATCTCACTGCCTTGGTATCTGATTGAGAAACTCCTACACATGTATATAAAGTTCAGCGCAAAACAGGTCCAATACCATCACTAATTTTTCTTTAGCAAATCCTGACAGAAGTTTTTCAATGTCAAAAAGGTCTTGTGCCTCGCGCTATGTTGGTAATCTGGCTTTAATGCCTGGTTACTGCCTCTGCTGAGACTTTCTTTGTCTGCGTTAGTTCAGAGATATTTACAGGATCGCACAGCTGGATGTTGTCTTTCTCTATCAGATCAGGACTCTGACACCAGCGAGAGAGGGCAGGCCCTGACTTCCATGACAGTGCCTACATCCATGGGTCCTCTGTGTGGTCTGAGGAATATAGCAGAATATCACTGTTTCCAATCGTTTGTACAAAGGTTTCTGATGATTTCTGTTGGTGTAGGCTACATTGGTATTTCACTGTATTGCATTATATTCTTGTTCACAGATAAGGGTTCCAGACCGAAAGTGAAGGTATCTGAGGCTTCTTGTCTGTGTGCTTCCTCTGACGTCATGTTTCAATTCCTCTGATGAGTGTCCTGATATTAATTTTAGTTTAGCACCTTGCAAAAACAATGTGCAACATTTACATGCCTATTGTCTGATGCCATTTTAATTGGCCACTGGCTTTGGGTTTCAAATGTTTCTTTTATTTCATAACTTTTATTTTATGAGAGCAATATATGAATTCTTCAAAAGCTTTTCTTTTAAAGCAGAGGGTCTGTTTCTTTTCTTTTGATATATTGTGTATAGTTCAGACATTCATAAAAACAAATATATTCTGTGTGAGTAAGAGTTTATTTGATATAAATGTAGCAATACAACTGTTTCTTTTGTTACAATAGTACAAGCTAAAATATTAACATATTCTATTGTAGTCCTGATTTTAGAGCTGGCTCTCATTTATTTTCTCTAAAAAAAAAAAGGTTTAACACTTTATTTAGGAATTTATTATAAATGATGTATGAAAAGATGTAATGACTCAAAAAGGTAAATGAGAGGAAAAAATAAATAACTGTGATGGCTGGTCCTTGTGAGTCAGTTTTTCCTTGTAATCATTTTCAGCAAAAGTATATCATAGTTTGTAGTCTTATCTTTTGTTATCTATTATGATATTATATGAGAAGAGTCTATATATATTTTACTTCTGTTCTCTAAAGGCTTTGTAGAATTGTACAGTTGAGCTGTTCTTTAGAGCACAGATAGTGAGGTCTGTATCGTGCAGATTTCTCAAAGTATTCTTTAATGTCTTGCTGTTTTAGTTATAGAAGGTGAAGAGAAACTAGTTGAAGATTTGCAGACAGAGCGTATTCACGAGCAGATATTTGCATAAGTTCTATCTAAACAGTCCATTGACATGATTATAATAATCAGCACATGCATAATGAGCAATGTGTACATAATATATATTGTGTAAGGTTTGAGATTGCAAATCTGCCAAAACGTGAAATAAGGGATAATTTGAAGAAAGCAAGAATATACAAACTGCTTCTTGTATGTAGTTTTGACCTGGTGAAAGTATTGATTGTGTTCCGTTGGTCTCTATGGGTTACTTAGAACATGTGGGAAAGAATCTTTGGTCTCATGTCATAAAATGTGAGTCGGGCATGTTCAGTATACATGTTTCTTTAAATGGCAGATATATTATTCATTCTATTTTCTTTGGTACATCCACTTCATTTTAGACACAATATCAAAACTTTATGATTTAATATTTGGGCTGGTCGTTGTTCTGTATTTCCATTTCAATGCAAATGAGATGTTAATAAGAGGCTTGTTTAGGGAATAATTAGAGAATATTAACTTGTGTGTTTCTATTACACTTTATACATGAGGTTTGAGCTTCACTGAGAGCCAGTCAGAGCACATCAGCTCCACAATGCCTAGCTTCTATGTCTGCTTGTCTCTCAACCATTATCTGCCATCATTTTCAACTCCTTATACTTTTTTATCATATAATCAAGCATCTACTGCATTCTTTTATGACTGGTTTTAATATGATTATTTCATTATTTTTTAATAATATCCAGAAACTGGGCAATCATCATATTTGCCATTGCATGTATAATGTATTTAAAATGTAATAGGCTAAAACATGCAGAGATGATAATCATGTAGTGTAAGCAGTTCTGGGAATCTTAAGATCAACTGCATTCTTTGGCAAAATTACTGGAAAATTCACTTTTGTAGAAGTTCCCAAACTCTGAGCAGTCTGCTTGACTGCACAAAACATTAAATACAGCAGTTTCTGAGATGGCCTTAAACAGCACTGTAGATCAGGAGGATGAAATGTAAAGAACATTTAAAATACACTCATTGTTAATGAATCATTCTTCATAATACATCAACTAATGTCTATTTATCTCGATTTACTTAATATAAAATATTAGTATTTGTGCAGTTTAATACTGATTTGAAGGTAAATGCTGTAATAGTGTTGTTGATTCTCGGTTCATGTCTGCATAATGCATTAACCTCTTCTTGACTAGATGAGAATAAAATATATTATAGTTTATTTCTTTGATTGTTAACATTATTGTGATTGATTCATTGGCCTAATTTCCCAAACTATCTATCTGTAGTCTTTAAGACAAATACATTTCACCTGTACTTTCAAGCAAAAATGCTCCCCAATTTTTCACGGGTTT
>JAGHMJ010000029.1:4181083-4208583 GCA_018749465.1 Paracanthobrama guichenoti
TAATGAGAACTACATGACTGTAATACAGTAATGAAAAATCATATTTATCTCTGGTACTGTCTGCGGTCCGTCAGAAATGACCAATACTTTTTTTCAGTCTCACGAAAGGACTGAACTATTTTAGTTCTGATAATATTTTTTTATGTAATATTTTGTATTTTTCTGGGATTTTATTGTAATAAATGATATTTCCCCTGGCAGGGAATATAATCTTTTACATGGACATTTCGTTTAAATCTATAAACGCTTCGAGCACAGACTGAAGTTTGCCTCTTTACAGACGATACTTCTGGCAGATTATTGCTGAAGTGAAAAGTTTTAAAAGTGAAACATTTTATAAAAGTTTACATGAAAATGCACAAAATACAATTTTTAATTTTTATATGAAATATATATTTTCTAAAACACATTTTACTTCTAAAACTTAGAAAGTCAAAGCCATGACTCTAAACAAATGTTGTCTCTGAATTTGAGGCTGATATCTCAAAAATGAGCTTTCTTAAAGCAGTGTGTGTGTGTGTGTGCAGTACCAAACGCTTCTACTAGAGGAGATGACCGCAACAATACGCACATGACTGCTTTTCAGGACCGCTTTAAACTTTTCCAATCATGTCCATAATTTGTCCAGCAAGCACAAAACCTCAACTAAGTATCGCACTATTCTGATGAGAAGTAAAAATAAAAATAAAACGCTACATTTTTCAGTCACAAATGTCCAACAGCACCAGAGGGTTAATATATATTTGTCCGAATCACAGTAAGAAAACGAGTTTTTTTGCATTATGGTAATGAAAACAATAACATGCTTAATTGTCCTTAGAATAAAAGAGAGAAAAACATTCTTTTCGTGAGATTCACCCACGAGGAAAATCAATGCCACGACTTCCTAAAAAGATGAATGACGCGCTACATGAAGTTGTTTTTTTTGAGGAGGAAACAGGAGCAGGAACGAGCAGCGTGAATCAGTCTCCGCAGCGCATCGAGCCGCCGCTTCTCTCGACGGGGTGGTTATTGTGGCTGCGACGTGACGTTTCTCTGTTTAATTCTGCTGGAAGTCGAGCGAGAGTCTGGGCGGGTGGGCGGAGCGTTTGCCGCTCTGTGGGCGGGACTGCTGGGGGGAGGCGGGGTTTGGCAGGTGATAGACAGGTGAAGGGGGAGTCTATAGCACTTCCATCGGAAGAATGGGGCTGGGCGTAGCGCCTCTTTGTAGGTAGCGAATGCACTTTTTTCCTCCTAGAAACAGTCAAGAGAGTTATCTGTGAATAAAGCGTGGATGTGAAACGCCACAAATATGAACAATGACAAAATAGTACACACAAAAACAAACAGTTATGCCACAGATATATGACTACTACTCTACCCTGAGTCACCATGTAAATCAACACTGACAATTATTTACTTCTTTATGGAATATTGCAGTACCAATTATAAATGATTGGTCCATGCATATCATTTTTTAATTCATGTTTGTTGATGTCTTTAATCAAAATAATAGCAACATCTCTTCTTCTGATGGCCCAATGCGGGCCACCTGTCACTCACATGTGAGATCAGCTAACAGCAAACTACCACCATCCAATCGAATTCCCCACAGACACAATCAAGCCCCGCCCCACGGTTGTTCTTGTTCTCAGCGTTCACCCAGATATGCGGCACAATAGAGAAGAAAAGATAAATGAAACTTTTCTGTAATACCGCATTTAAAAAGCCGTGTCATTTCTGCAAACTACTAAACAGAATTAAAAACTTTTCTTGAACACTCGAGCCAATGTTCCGGTAATAAACAAACATTAAGCAAATTCATGTTATATCCTTCCAGTGCATAAATGAAGCCATGATTAAAAGCTAATGCATTTCCTAAAAACAATACATGAAAAGTTTTGGTTTCACGGATGATGGTGAGATTTTTTGAACCAATAAATCCTACCATACTTCCTCAGTAGTTTTAATCAAGGTACATTAAGAGCGTAACATTTTTGTATGACATGTTTTTCTGGAATGTTTAAATATGCCAAATGAGGGCATTATCTAAATAAATATGAACTGATTTGCATACATGGTACGTTATCTGCAAAATCTTTGTTTTGATTTTGTTGGCATATAAAGACAAAGGGATTTAGGATAAATCAGAAGAAAAAATACATTTCTGTCTTGCTTTGCCCAGACAGCAACATACAGAGTCGGGCCAGATCCAAGCCACATCTGGAACATATAGGATTCAATGCGCACCAGATGTGGGCGGATCTGGCCCACTCTATGTTGCTGTCTGGGTAGGAAGCATAATGTTGTATAAATCAGGCCGAATGATATGCCAGAGCAAAACCTTCCCAAAGTATAGATTGGAATAACACTGTAAAGTTTGGTGTGTGTGTGGAGAAGGGGAGAAGTAGTGCAATAAAATAAAACACTTAAATGTGTATTGTGGATGTTTTCTCTCCACTCTGCGTCTGAAGGAAGGCTTTAAATAGTCAAAAATCTCTCAAAATTGCCCAGTGCATGAAAAAAACAATGGTTTTGTCCATAGTGTCTTGCACTGAAGGAATAGTTCATCAGAAAATGGAAGTGGTCTTTACAAGACCGTCATGCATGATAAGCAAACAGTAGTAATTTAAAGTTTGTGTTGAAGTGGAAAGTGCTGTCAACAAGTGTCGTTCCCGAAACACTTGGCGTATGAAACCACAGTGCCAACTCTGTCCAGGAGAAACTGCAGAATCCACCACAGTCACTTCAGACACAAATCAAAGCCTGACACGCGCCTCTCGGCCGCGTGAAAGCCTCTGAACTTCTTGACAGGAGCGCCCAGCATGCCCGGCCACCGCAGGAGGGGTGGGTGGATCTGCAAGCGCTTGCTGCTTGGGGCACGTCGGCGCCCGCTGTCATGCTCAGCTTGTGCTGCCCACAGTGAGCCCGGATGGGTTGCTGAAGGCAGATGCAGAGGCGTGAACACAGCAGAGCTTTGCTGCACACTTCCAGGCGGAAGCCATAGCATTTGGGATGTTTCCACAGGATATTTTAAGTCACTTATTGATGCGTCATTTCTGAACCTCTATAGCATGGATACATTTGAGCTTCAGCCCAGGAACCAGCGGGGTTCATTCTTTGTGATACGCAGTACGCTTTGAGCTTCCAGCAGGAACCAATGAGGTTCATTCTTGTGGATCACGCAGCACGTTTGAGCTTCAGCAGGAACCAATGAGGTTCATTCTCATGTTACGTTATCACGTTTGAGCTTCACCAGGAACCAATGGAGGTTCATTATATATTCATTATCACGTTTGAAGGCCTGTTAAGGAACCAATGGGGTTCATTCTCATGGTTCACACGTATCACGTTTGAAGCTACAGCAGGAACCATCGAGGTTCATTCTCCTTATTCGCATCACGTTTGAGCTTCAGCAAAACCAATGAGGTCCATTCTCGTGTTCGTATCGCGTTTGAGCTTCAGCAGGAACCAATGAGGTTCATTCTTGTGATCACGTAACACGTTTGAGCTTCAGCAGGAACCAATGAGGTTCATTCTTGTGATCGCGATGTGCGTTTGAGCTTCAGGCAGGAACCAATGAGGTTCATTCTCATGATCGCCATCACGTTTGAGCTTCAACAGAACCAATGAGGTTCATTCTCGTATTGCGTATCACGTTTTGAGCTTCAGCAGAACCAATGAGGTCCATTCTCGATGTTACGTATCACGTTGAAACCAGCAGAACCAATGAGAGTCCATTCGGTATTGCATTATCCGTTTGAGCTTCAGCAGAACCAATGAGTCCATTCTCGTGTTACGCATCCGCGTTTGAGCTTCAGCAGGAACCAATGAGTCCATTCTGCGTGTTACGCATCACGTTTGAGCTTCAGCAGGAACCAATGAGGTTCATTCGTGTTAGGTCCATTCACAGCATCGCGTTTGAGCTTCAGCAGGAACCAATGAGGTTCATTCTGCGTGTTACACATCACGTTTGAGCTTCAGCAGGAACCAGTGAGGTTCATTCTCGTGTTACGCCCATCACGTTTGAGCTTCAGCAGAACCAATGAGAGTCCATTCGTGTGTTACGCATCACGTTTGAGCTTCAGCAGAACCAATGAGGTCCATTCTCGTGTTCGCATCCGCGTTGAGCTAGCAGAACCAGAGGTCATTCTGGGTAAATTAATTGCGTATCGAGCTTCAGCAAGAACAATGAGGTTCATTCTTGTGATCGCTTCGTTTGAGCTTGCAGCGAGAACAATGAGGTTCATTCTCGTTATTACGCATCACGCGTTTGAGCTTCAGCAGGAACCAATGAGGTTCATTCTCATGTTTACGCATCACGTTTGAGCTTCAGCAGAACCAATGAGGTTCATTCTGCGTATTCACGCATCACGTTTGAGCTTCAGCAGAACCAATGAGGTCCATTCTCGTATTACAGCATCACGCCAGGCTTCAGCGGAACCAATGAGGTCCATTCTCGTGTTACACAGAACATTTGAGCTTCAAGCGGGAACCAATGAGGTTTATTCTAGTGTTACGTTATTACTACTTTACTAAATTTACTACTTTTCACTAGTTTTCAATGTTTCCTAAATGATTGTCTTGTTTGATTATGACTTTTTGTATTTAGAATGTCAATATCATTTCTTTTTCTGTCTGTCTTATCTTTTATGGTAATTTGATGCTAATGATGTGTTGTAGAAAGCACGTTGGTAAATAAACAAACTTTGACTTTGAATCTGCACTTTTACTCAAGCACTTGATTTTTGCTTCGTCCACCACTGTACACAAATAATGGCTGGTTCAAACAGGACTATGACTCAAAGCTTGATGGACACAGGCAGAGAAGCGGTGAAGGTGTTTGTAGCGCATTTGTTTCATTAAAGCAGTGCTGGGAAACCGTCCTGCAGAGATTTGCTCCAAAGTTTTTAGGATGACTTGAAACGTAGAGGATCAGGAGGGCTGGAGCTGAACTCTGCAGGGCGGCGCGCGTCAAAGTGCACTTATGTTAGTGACAGATGCATGCAGGACAGGGCAGACAGAAGAACAGTAGTACACACCTGCAGGGGCCGCACAGTCCGTTTGTTGGTTGAGGCCAAGTGAGCCGCGGCATTTCTTTGGCGAGCGGGGTCTGAGCGAAGGCAGCATGTGCACGCGGGGAAAAAAAAAGAGCCAGTGGCAGAGACAGAAAGAGTGAGGCAGAAGGAGATGAAGGGAAAGAGAGGCCGTCAAGGCAGAAGAGGTTAGCCATCCGCACATCAGGAGAAAACAGAAAAAGCAATCACAATCAAGACAGTCAGAGCGCTCCCTTATAAAGAGAGCCATATAATAATGTAGTCTGTGCATACTGCCTACTACTGCATGTAATATACCATATACTGCATATGCTGCTGATGACGAGTGTCACAGTGTATTTAAGCCCAAAGTATACTTTAAGCTTTTGTATGTGTACATGCACAGTCAAACGTGTAGCCTTTCTAAGCATGCTCATTTGAACACATGCACACTAGACTCTTTCATCCTTGTCCAGTTTGCATTATTTATGTCTTCAAAAGTTATAAGCGATAAAAATGTCTTTGTAATTGTTTAAAGAGTGCATCTCTTTGTTCACACTTGTAGTTCAGTTCTCTTGGTTCTTTTGGTCTGGACCATAAAGGAAATTATACATTTAGTCCTAGTTCAGCATAACTTATATTTTGCGACGCAAGAACATTGCCCAGAGCATGACACTGCCTTCGCGCCGAGATGCTCTGTGTATTCTGACACCTTTCTATCAGAACCAGCATTAACTTCTTGAGCAGTTTGAGCTCCAGTAGCTCGTCTGTTTGATCAGACCCTTACAGGCCAGCCTTACGCTCCCCACGTGCATCAATGAGCCTTGGCATACATGACCCTGTGTCCGGTTCTCCACTGTTCCTTCCTTGGAGCACTTTTGATAGATCCTGACTACTGCAGACCGGGAACACCCCACAAGAGCTGCAGTTTTGGAGATGCTCTGACCCAGTCGTCTGGCCATCACAATCTGGCCCTTGTCAAACTCGCTCAAATCCTTGCGCTTGTACAAACCCGATTCCAAAAAAAAAGTTGGGACACTGTACAAATTGTGAATAAAAAAGGAATGCAATAATTTACAAATCTCATAAACTTATATTTTTATTCACAATAGAATATAGATAACATATCAAATGTTGAAAGTGAGACATTTTGAAATGTCCATGCCAAATATTAGCTCATTTTGGATTTCATGAGAGCTACACATTCCAAAAGAGTTGGGACAGGGGAGCAATAAGAGGCCGGAAAAGTTAAATGTGCATATAAGGAACAGCTGGAGGACCAATCTGCAACTTATTAGGTCAATTGGCAACATGATTGGGTATAAAAAGAGCCTCTCAGAGTGGCAGTGTCTCTCAGAAGTCAAGATGGGCAGAGGATCACCAATTCCCCAATGCTGCGGCCAAACATACTGGAACAATATCAGAAAGGAGTTTCTCAGAGAAACACTGCAAAGAGTTTGAAGTTCTCATCATCTACAGTGCATAATATCATCCAAAGATTCAGAGAATCTGGAACAATCTCTGTCTTGCGTGAAGGGTCAAGGCGGAAAAAACCATACTGGATGCCCGTGATCTCCGGCCCTTAGGCGGCACTGCATCACACATACAGGAATGCTACTGTAATGGAAATCACAACATGGGCTCAGGAATACTTCCAGAAAACATTGTCATGAACACAATCCACCGTGCCATTACGCCGCTGCCGGCTAAAACTCTACAGGTCAAAAAGAAGCCATATCTAAACATGATCTAGAAGCGCAGGCGTTTCTCTGGGCCAAGGCTCATTTAAAATGGACTGTGTGCAAAGTGGAAAACTGTTCTGTGCTCAGACCAATCAAAATCTGAAGTTCTTTTTGGAAAACTGGGACGCTATGTTGTGAAAAATATCTTATGTCATTTTACTTCTCTAGTAAATGCATCTTGATTTAAAATTGTTTTGATATTTGGAATGAAAACAAGAAAATAATACTAAATAAGAAGTCGTTTTGCAGTGTAGTCAAATCTTTTGATAATTTCAAATATAATAGGCCTTTGTAAAAATTGCCATTGTTGACTACATTCTAAATAAACTACAACAAAAATATATTTCCTTTGTCCCTTTGCTTAACTTCATCTCAGTCACACACCTGAGCTCATTTATTATGCAGCTCATTGTGTGATCTTTGTTCTCTCAGGTGTGATTCACAGCATTATTCATGATCGTTCACGCTTCCCTTCACATACTGACCTTTGTAAAGAAAAAGTGTCTTTCAAAATCTAAATCAATGTGTTGTTTTATATGAATTAGCAGGCTCAGAGATTCTCACATCAGTTTGAGGCGAAAAACTCTGAGGCAACGTCACCCATTAGGCTAAGCATTGTGATCAGTGACATCTATTGTGTGTTTTGAGGCCTTCATCTAAAAAGAAAATGTTTTGTTTTTCAAAACCATGCATAAACATTATTCTGTCAAAAATACAAGCATGTACATACATGTTGCTCTCATATTATGTGCCCAGTTTGTGCTGAATACAGTGTACTTACACTTTTGCCATTAAAGTGTTTATAAGCAACTGAAAAAGCACAAATGTCAGAGCATGTCAAAGCGTCTAAACGGCCCCAAAACAGCTCACACTCCAGAGGGTTAAAATGATTCATTTTCTCAGTTTAAACATTTGATATGTCATCTATGTTGTATTCTGAATAAAATATTGAAATTTGAAACTTAGAGAGCTATTTTGGCGATGCTTTGCTTGTTTCACCTCTCTGATTGGTGGAATTTCTGTACAGCATCATGGGTAATGTAGTTTTTACCACAAATTCCACTGCATTGCAATAATGCATCGTGAGAACGGCTTCAACAGAAGCAATGCCATCGATTAACAACCTTGTAGCTCACAGTTGGGATGACTATACAGGTTTATAAGCTATCGTTACTTTTTTTTTTTGAGTTTCATTCATTGAGAAAATGAATGGAGATTTTACTTCCAGAACCCGACTGTTGCTCTCCATTGGCATCAATGCTTCCCTTTATATTTGAGAGTTTATGTTAATAAGCACTAACGGTATTAGTTTGATATATGACTGTGAAAACACAAACATGTACCTGAGCTGGAGTCCTGCTGCTTGTCTCGTTTCCTTCGCTTCTTTTTATTCCCTGTGGTTATGAGATCAAGAAGGGTTGTGAACACACTGACCATCATCATCACACACATGTGAGTGTTAAATCATGCTAATTACACTTCTGTATCTGTGTACCATGCCTGATCTCTGCTTTCTTCCACCCCCTGCTTTCCCAAATACACAATGAGTGTGTGTGTGTGTGTGTGTGTGTGTGTGTGTGTGTGTGTGTGTGTGAGTGAGTGAGTGTGTGTGTGTGTGTGTGTGTGTGTGTGTGTGTGTGTGTGTGTGTGTGAGCGGGAACAGACACATCCGCACACACAGAAGCGCTGCAGTTAATATCTTTGCGTGGGTTATGTGTTTCCTGTTTGCATGTAGGTGATGATTCTAAATGTAGGTGACATTTCTGTTCACATGTGATGCGTGTCAATCTCTGAGAGAGAGAGTTTACTTTCTGAAAATATTCAAATATTGAATTTACCAATAAAAGAAATCATGCTAAGGGCTTAAATGGTTCCTTACTGAGAGTGTCTGATCTCTAGATGTGGCCCGGTCCCTCCTTCAACTTGAATCTATGGGAGCATTGGGCTGTGTTTTCATTCAAATATTTATTTATATATTATTTATCAAATTATTTCAAAATAATATTGTCAGATAAACATAGTCAGCTCCTACATAAGCTGACATTAGTTTCCATCCAAAGCTGCAAATTTATCTTGGAATATCGCATAAAAACATTTGTGTATAAAGCAGCATTTCCATCCCATGCGCTCAAGAGAATGAAAATCGTCACTTCTGGAAATTTGGTGCAGATTATCTGGAATAATAATGGAGTTTTGCAATCCGGGAAATTACTGTGGCTCTTTTTTTCCTGCATAATAAATGCGGTCCACGTTCTCTTCGTGGTCGGCTGGTGGTGTTTGGGAGCATAACATTAAACCAAATCATTCTGATCACAGACTTTGACTCCGGCGTTTCAGAGCCACCAAACCAACATCTGAGATGCTGCGACGCCATTAGTCCGCTGGTTAGGCCAGTTATCCAATCACAGCCTCTGCTGGAGGCAAAGTCACGTTGAGTATTTTGTTGTGCATTTATTGGGTAAATGTGTTTCCATTGTAACCATGCACACTTATTCTTATCGGATACATTGAATTGAGTGTTTTAAGCGCATTTTAGAGTTTATTTGAGCATTTTTTCTGCGATGTCCCAAAATCGTGGAAGGAAACACAGCTAGTGAAGTTGTCTTGTACATTCTAAAAAATGCTGGGTTGTTTTAACTTCAAATTTGGGTCAGAAATGGACAAACCCAACCAATTCATTTTTAACCAAATGGCAGGGTTTGTCCTTATTTTACTAAATTTGGTTTAAAAAAACCTTTAATGCCAAATTCAGTGAGTGATATGAGAAGTCATCTGTGACAAAGTCTCCAGCTTCAAGTCAACATGAAAGCACATTTGCAGCCCACTGCACCTCCGTAATGTCGCATATTTCCCATCTGACGCTTCTGTTTCCAGTTCAATCATCATTTGGTGTTATAGTTTGGAATGTTTTATTAGTTAAATACGGTCACTGAATGCTGGTTAACATTAATGGCGATTAACAGTGGGAAATAGGCTTCTTATCCATAATTGTACTTATTATAGTTATAATTTACATTGGGGGTGTAACGGATGCGTGATTGATCCGTGCCAGACAACAACATAGTACTGGCCCAGATCCAGGCCACATCTGGAATATATGGATTCCATGTGTACCAGATGTGGTCGGATCTGGAGCTGACACTTATTGCTGTTGCTGTCTTGAAATCTGACCAGAAGTACTCAGTTTGGCATGTATACAATTTGCAGATTGAGTTGCAAAAAAGTTGAACCATCATAGAGTGAAAGTTTATCATTCAAGTGAGTTTAAACCTTCATTTTAAGTGCAAGAGAAGATGATGTGACAATAAACTAAACTGAACTGAACTGAACAAGAAGAGGCGAAGAGAATGTCTCGGTTCACGTATGGTAACCTCTCGTTCCTGAAGGAGAGGAGCGGAGACATCGTCGGATGTCACCGGCGAATGGGGATCACTTCAGAGCCTATCAGCTTCTTTTAGATCTAGGAAACAGGCCAATGAGAATTGGCATGCGAATTTGCATATCGCGCCTCCGCCCGCCAAGCGCGGGTATGGCGTGAGGCGAAATGCAGCGCACCTTTGTTTTTCACTGAGGGCGAACTTATTGACTCGGCCTGCAGTGATAGGTACACGCGTAACTGTGGCGACGGGACATATGTCTCGTTCCTCCTTCAGGGAGCGAGGGTTACCATCACGTGGCGAGGGCGTTCCCTTTCAGTCAGTCATGTTCGGCGTATGTGAGATGTCACCAACGGTGGGATCCCTCTGGAACCGCCACAGTTACTACCATTTCCAGCGCCCTGCAAGACCCCTCAGACCCCGTCTGTTCCAGGCGAAATTCACGCAGGGAGAGAGTCACTGCTGCTGTTCACAAGACCCACTCAGCAGACAATTGGATAACGCTGGAAAGCGTGCCCTGGAGGGCTGTTGCGGAAGCCATCATGCCCGGAGGGAGTTACCCATGTGGAGAATCTGCGTATGGACTGGCAGTGGGCAGTGCAACATCACGGAAGTCTAGGGGTGGCCCCGGCCACGCAGGTGGGAGAGCAACACCACTCTGAGATGGCAGGCAGCGCCTCTGCCGAGAAGGCTGGGCTGCGGCCAGGGAGCCCGTGCACCGTGGAAGAATACACATGGGACTGCTGTGGGGGTCACAACATGGAACAGCCTAACACAAGTTCCACCAATGCATCACAGTGTTAGACCTGACATCGACACTCTCGACACTTAGAGCGGGCACTTACGATTGTTACTGACTATGGGAAGTGAGCACACAGGAAGATACTGGCTCTACCGTAGGCTATAGAACCTGTGCTGAACGTGTTGGGTGTCGCCCAGCCCGCAGCTCTACAAATATCTGTCAGCGAGGTGCCCCACGAGCCAGGAAGAAGCTACCACCACCCTGAGTGGGTGGGCTCTTAACCTGGCGGGCAGGGTACGTCTTGGGTTTATACGCCAAGACGATGGCATCCACTATCCAGTGGGCCATCCTCTGCTTCTGGAACAGCCTTTCCCTTCTGCTGGCCTCCATAACAGGCGAAGAGCTGCTCTGAGGTCCTGAAGGCTGCGTTCTGTCCACGTAAGTCCGCAGGGCTCGAGCGGACAGAAAAGCCTGGGGCTGGGTCTGCCTCCCTCCGAAGCAGTGCTTGTAGGCTCACCACCTGGTCCCAGAGGGAGTGGTGGGAACTTTGAGCACATATCCAGGCCGGGGGTCTCCGGGTCTCATTACATGAGAGTTACCGCCCGAATTCCAGGCACGATTAAATCGACCGAAAATGCCTGCAGGTCCCTACCCCTCTTGATGGAGGCCAGTGCAGTCAGGAGTACTGTCTTCAGAGACAGGAGGCGTAGACCACCCTGTTTGTTGATGATAATGCAATGGCGCAGTGTTGTCCGTGCTGACCAGAATGTGCTTGCCTCTGAGCGGCGTCTTGAAGCGGCTGAGCGCAAGACGAATTGCTAACAACTCCAGGCAATTGATATGCCATTGCAGTTGGTGCCCGTCCACAGACCCGAACTGCAAGCCCATTGTACGTGGCACCCCAGCCGGTGGATGAGGCATACATGGAGACAACAGCATGCCTGAACACTTGTTCTAGAGGCCCTGCTGGCCGTGAAATGAAGGGTCCAACCACGGGCTGAAGGTTTGCTTGATACCTCCGAGTCACATGGACATGGAGGTTCCGCTGTGCCACGCCCATCTTGGGACTCGGTTGTGTAGCCAGCATTGAAGCGGTCTCATAAGTGAAGCAATCCCAATGGGGCGTTACTGCAGCTGAGGATGCCATATGCCCCAGGAGCCTCTGTGTGGGGCAGAGTTTTGCTCTTCTCCCAGTTGACCTGAAGCCAACTGGCTGAGGTGACTGAGCACCATGTCCCTGTGTTCACACAACTGCTCTTGCAACTGGGCAAGGGTCAGCCAGTCGTAGAGGTAGTTGAGGCTGCAAACACTATGCTCTCTCATGGGAGCAATGGCGCCTCCGTGACTTTCACGTGAAGACATGGGGCGACAGGGCCAGCCAGTGGGACTTAGTACTGATATGCTCGGTCCGTTGAATGCAAAGCATAGGAGCGGTCTGTGTCGAGGAGAATCGAGACATGGAAGTCTGGCGTCCTTCAGGTCAATCGCTGCAACCAATCTTGAGGACGGATGCACCTGAGGATGCGTTTCTGTGTTAACATTCTGAACAGCAGCCCATGAAGGGCTGGTTCCAGAAAGCTCGCAGATCCAAGATCGGCCGTAACCCGCGACCTTTCTTGGGTTCAATGAATTACGGGCTGTAGAAGCCAGCCTTCATGCTCCAGTTGGAGGACCGGCTCTATCGCGTCCTTCGCCAGTAGGACTGCGATCTCTGCCTGGAGCACAGGGGCGTGAAGTCTCCTTCGACACAGAGGGTGAAGTGGCGTCCCTGGACTTGGGGAAGCCGGGCGAACTGAATCGCGTGGCGAGTCTGATGGTACGGAAGAGCCAGCGAGATGGGCTGGGAAGCGCTAGCCAGGCTCCCAGACCGTGCAAGCGGGACCAATGGCACCGCAGGCGTACCTGCAAGCGGGGCAGCGGCGGCATGCATGCAGGGACCCGGCTCGGACAGCATGATGGCGGCCCGGTGGGGTCTGAGTGTGCTGTGCAACACTTACCTGCTTCGCTGGGGGCACTTGCGAGTGTGGGAGGCGGCAGTGTGCTTCCCAAACACAGCCGGCCGATGGTGTTTCTGGACCAGGGTGGACATTGTCTGGCCGAGGGCCAGCGCTGTGACTTTAAATATAAAACAGTCACTGTGCGCAGCTCAACCTCGGCTCAGAACTGCCCTCATGCACGAAGAGTGCTGGGCAGAGCGGCCTGCCAGTGGCACTGCCACCCCACCTGATGAGGTAGTGAGAGGAAAAATGTATACAGACTATGGCCCCTTTGGCGTTCCATATTCTGGTGCCAAATGGTTCTACACTGCTAAAGCTTTCCAATGCACATCCGGGGAAAAGGCAAGGGGCGGGCAAGGTGATTAACAGCAGCGTTGCACTCACGCCTCAGCCACCTGGGAAAGCATGACTGTCAAGTATGAATCCGATTCAGCATGAATCACCCACTGATTATACTGGGAATCTCAGCCTCATCTTTCATTTTCAACACATAACAGCCCTCTCTCTGATGCAGCGATTGACATCTGTCCTCTGCTAGAGCCCCAAATGAAAACGCTAGGTCCTCTCTTTTATTTATTTATTTTTATTACTAACTTTTTTTTTTTTTTAGGACCGGCAATCCCATCTGTAAGCTACCAGCAGGCATGTGCGAGATAGTGAGCGTGGCTGTGAGACGGCACATGGCGCACTGAACACTCAAACCCTTATGAAAAGGCAAGATGAACAACGCGCCGACGTGGTCATGCTCTCATGAGAACGCATGAACCACCCACGAACACAGTCTCAGCATGCCGCGGTGCGCTAGAAGAGTGGGGACACGGAGGATGTGCTCGGCAGGAAGCCCCGCACTGTAATCCTCAGGTCACCCAGGCTTATCAGCCAAAGTAGCCCCTTTTCTGGTGCACCAGAAAAGACACTAGATCGGGGTATAAGCGAAGGGACTCAACCCGTTTGAGGTTTCATAGTCTCGACCCGGCATCTAGAGTGCCGAGTGACTCGTGCTGGGTTGCCGTGACAACCTGCGCTGTCAGCAGCTAGCCGTTCTCCTGAGAGAACATGGACCACCCACGAACGCAGTCTCAACATAGTTATGCGAGAGGGCTCGAGGAAACAGGAAACAACCGCATCCAGAAACGCACGGGTGGAATGACGTCTTGAAAAAGGCGCAGTGTCACACCCAGCGCTGCACTTTTTAGAAGAAAATGTGCTTTTTAAATGTGCTGAAGCACCCAGGAACAACATGGCAAAACACAGGAGAGTAGTGCAGCCTGTGTATGCACTCACCATTAGGAACGCCCTCACCGCGCCAACAGACCAAACAGTGCTGTGAAAACAGCAGTTTATCCACTGTATCAGGGCTCGCGACGCCGCTGATCGTGCCATCCACTCAGCACTCAAAAGCTTCTTCTGTCGTTCTCTTTCTTTCTCTCTGCTGAAGCAGGAACGGTCTTCTTCATCAACACCGTGTTCGGCTCCAAAGTGAATGACAAAGGTGCGCTGCATTTCGCTTTCTGCTTATACCCGCGATGCGGGGCGGAGCGTGAGATGCAAATCCCACACGCCAATTCTCATTGGCCTGTTCTTTAGAACCTCGAAGCTGATAGGGGCTCCTGAAGTGATCCCAATTGCGTCTGTGATGTCCGGCGTCGTCAAATGTGACCGACTGAAAGGGAACTCAATTCGTACCAGGCAAACAGAATTAATTAATGAATTACCGTGTCTTTTGTTTTTGCATGGAAACATACACACAAAATGCCGACTTATAAAGTATTCACATAAACACAGTCGGTTGTGTCTTAAGTGAATGTAAATGAATTGCTTGGCATTAACGTGTGTACAGGCCCGGTTCTACAAAAAAAGCAAGAGCACATCATATACGGTGATAATATCATATTGCAAGATTTGGTAAAAAGCTCAATCTGCGTTCTCGCACTCTGGAGAGCGTCAAAGGTTTCTATTTACAGCGTGTTTTAGCAGCGGTGAGAAATGTAGCCAATCACAGTCATGTCTGATGAACGCATTGGCCAATCAGAATTCAGAATTCTCTCACAGGGTTTTTGTCCCAGGAGTTCTGCACGCTTGCAGAGATTTATTGTGCAGTGTAGACAGCTTCACTGCTTGCTGTAATGGAAGTCTGTGAGATTACGATGAACTGAGATAAAGTGACAGATTTTAGTGATTATAAGGGAAGCTTTGTGCGCTTTCAAGGCTATATAATGCATTAAGAATTTGAATAAAAGTTTTGTTCTTCATGCTGCTAAGAAAGCGGCCAATTATATGCTGGAACAAAATATGTCAAAATAGGTGTGCATTAATCAATGTAAATGCAGACTACTAGATTAACAGATACATGTTCGAAATTTCATATCAATATT
This sequence comes from Paracanthobrama guichenoti, assembly GCA_018749465.1. Classification (NCBI taxonomy): domain Eukaryota; kingdom Metazoa; phylum Chordata; class Actinopteri; order Cypriniformes; family Gobionidae; genus Paracanthobrama; species Paracanthobrama guichenoti. The sequence goes on from JAGHMJ010000029.1 coordinate 4,196,332, forward strand.
TTGAAATTCTACCCCAATGGTTTTGTAAAAGTAAAGACATAAATAATCTTAATTGTCTCAGTATAATGCATATTACTATTGTAGTTATCATATCATGTAGTGTCGCTGCTTACACATTACATCTGCACTTTGCTAGAGCACCTGCACTGGTTCAGGAAGCACCGTCAGTGATTTGATTCTGGACCGGGCCTGCATGTGTATCAGTGTATTAGATCCGTGCATTCGCTCTTAAAGTGACAGTGGCCTAATATTCCTGCTGCCGTCTATGGAATTCCAAAACTGCCAAAATAAATAAATAACTATATGAAGAAATGCAAAAATTAAAATAAATGAGTATTTATACTTTTACCTCCTTATTTATGTATCATTGTATTTTTTCCACATTTATTTATGTATATATGTATTTATGTCTACATTTTACTTAGTTTACATAAATGTATAAATAAATGAATAAATGAATAAATGTATAAATACTCATTTATTTTCCTTTTTTAATTGTTGTTTTTACACTTCTTTGTATAATTATTTATGTATTTATTATATTGGCAGCTTTGGACTTCAATAGTCGCGTCTGTGTCATTAATGTTAATAAAACAAAATACAAAGAGAAAATAACTTTTGTTGAAAAATATTGAATTTACACATGGAATACTATAGCGTGTTATTTTCCATTGATTACTCAATGTCTGTTCCTGAAGCTCCTGTTTAAAGCACGGTTCACATCATCTGTATGTTTGTTGTGTTGGATTCATCTAATTTGCTTAGCAATTCCTATTTTATTCCTGACTGTTCAGTTGTCTTTAATAATAATGTTTGAACTTAGCAGCTTTTGCTGTGGTATCGAAGTACTTAAAGTTCACGTTTTTTGCTGATCGCAATCTGATCGGTGAGTTTTGTGGTCCGTCGCACCCCTTCTTTACATGCATGTTACTGAAAGCTGAGAGTTTGTTCACTGGATCTGCTCCTCCTTCACTCTTTCTTCCCACATGTTAGAATCATTCTGGAGTTATTTGAGGAAAGAGGAAGCACTCACGTAGTTGTCGCGGGCGGACCAGCTGGGATACAGCTGCATGTGAAGCTGCCGCTCCTTCCGCGCCAGCTCATAGTACTTAGCCTGTTCCTCTCGGGTCAGAGCGTGCCACTGTCACACAACACACAGACAGAAGCGTCTCAGACCGTGCACAAACACATCCTGATAACACACAGATAGACATGCTGACCAACCCGTCGCCCCAGGATCTGGTTGATGGCGGCACTCTCCTTCAGCGTACACTGCGATCACTTTGCGCCGCATCTCCTTCATGTACAGCATGAGCGTTGTTCAGAGGTTTCTTGATCACCGGCTTCTGGGCTCCTTTACTCACGCTTGCCGTCGGGATGAAGATTTACTGAGGTCAGAAGAACAGAGTTAATGCTGACAGCAAGTTAGTTTCAGTGACTAAAATCCCATTCGGTTTTAGTCATCTGAATTGTTTTAGTTTTAGTCTAAAACTATATATCATAAGATTTTAATTAAGTAAAGATTACAGAGCTGAGGTTAGTCACAAAACACCACGAGGAGTGTTGGGATAATACAGTATCAGTCCCACCAGAGGTTTTTTTGTGTGTGTGATTTTTGGGGATTTGTGACATTTTATTTATAATTAGGACACCACGTTTGCCATATGCATCATGTTAGGCGTGCAATAGTCCAAAGGGGGACAGTAGTGGAGTATTTTTACTCTGCTTAAGAACAGTTTTCAAAGTGTTTTTCTGTGGAAAACGTTTACTTCACAACATTACAAAGCATAATGTCATACTTTTTTACTGCACTTAGTTCCATATTGAAAATCATATAAGTGTCTTCACAGATCTGAAATCATATTTTTTTCCACAATTGTTAGGCTATTAGATAGTAGGGATGCACAATATAATAACCACCATATCGGCCAACATATGTTCATTTTTAGTGTTATCATTATTAGCCGGTAAGAAAATCTGGCAGATATATTTAAAAGCAGATAAATAATATTCCCTTCAGCTGAGACACTTCAGTCTCACAGACACTTTCATTGTTTGAAATATATGATTGGTGATATATGATACAATATAAAGTCCAATTTGCATCGTTTACATTCTCTTTTCAAAACTTAAATTCAAAATAACACAAAAATTAATAAGACAGAAATTAGCAAAGTTTCTACAGTGACATCATATTGAAATATATTCGAATCTAAAAGATGAAATACTATGAGAACAATTAGATGTAATTCACAAGTGTTAGTCTTACAAAAGAGGAAATGTTTTATGTAATTTCTCAGAAACATACTTAAAATTGCACTTAAGTATACTTCACTTATACTGACAGAAAAGTCTATGTATATTTGGCCTATACTTGAGTATATACTCAATCCGAGATATACTTAAAAGTATAATAAAGTATTCAAAGTATACTTGGCTTGTAATTGTGTTTAATCTTTCGATCAAGTAGGCTATTAAATATACTTTTAAAAAAAAGTCTTATTAAACTTACATTTTTTCAAAATATTGATTTGAATATTGATATAAAACAGATATGTTCTTAATTCTGCGTATCTGAATTTTCCTGTAAGCTAGTCCATTGCTAGTGTACACAGGAATTTACTTAAAATCTACTTTACTCTTTCCCCTTACTATATGCATAATGTTATGTTCACTTAAAGAAGTACACTTGCAGTATAAACTACTAAACTAGTAATTTACAGAGTACACTTAAAAGTGTACTTTCATAAAATAAAAAATACTACTTGAATTAAAATAGTAAACTACTAGTATACTTCTTAGTTCACTTGTAGTACAGATGCAGTACAAATGAGAAACCTAGTTGTGCACTTAAAGTTTACTACAGTTACACTTATAGTACACTTAAACATGTACTTTTATATACTAAAAGTGGGCCGATTTAGTCCTAAGTAGTATTTAAATAGTACACAAGTTTACTACTAGTACACACTGATATTAGTACACTTACTACATAAAGAATACTTAAAAATATACTTGAACATTACTCAAGTATACTTCATAAAACAGACTTGAAGTATACTTCTTTTCATAAGGGAACAAGTTATTTTAAGACATGAATGAAGTGTTTTGGCAGTTTTAGTGTATTTTGAAGATAAACTGAAATTTTGAAATAAACTGCTGTGCCAAGTTGAAAGTTGGTTAGGAGAACTGCGTGAAGAGTTATGAAAAAGTGACCTAAGTATTGAGAAATGTGTTTGAACAGGGCTAAAGATTTCTCAAAAAAACAGTGAGTACTATATAGTAGAATAAAACAAAGCATGAGATTCTTGAAGCACTTACGCATAGATGTTCCTGTCGTAATGGTCGTGCTCCTGTTTGCCTGAGGGGGGCACTATAGCGGGGTGAGGGATGCCTGTCGGGTGCATGCCGGACTGAAGCATCAGAGAATGAGAGAACCTACAAACAACACACACACACACACACACACACACACACATATATGAACATCACTGTTATTTCAGCCCATACACATGTCAGTATTAAAAGGGAACTCGCCCACGCATCAGAGTGAAACATAAATGCATTAGAGAATCACATAAACACTTAAAAAGAGTTTGTATGGCAAGCCGTTTTAACATTTAATCCTTAAACCGTACTAGTATCTATTTTCATGCTACTAGTACTTATCCATTATCTATTAGTGCTTATTCTTTAGATATTAGTACATCTTTAAAAGATACTAGTACTTATTCATGCAATACTAGTACCTATTAATTAGATACTACTACTTATTTTGAGTGACTAGTAACTATTCTTTTGTTATTCTTTGCCATTGACTTCTGTGGGGATCTGTCATTCAGATATCAACTATTCAGTTCTGACTAGTATGCATTCCAATTGTGACTAGTACATATTTATTAGATACTAGTAGTTGTTCATAAGGTACTAGTACTTATTTTTAGATGTTAGTACCTATTACTAGATACTAGTACTAATTCAATAGATCCTAGTACTTATTTAATAGATACTAGTACTTATTCATTAGAGACTAGTATCTTTTTAATTGTAACTAGTAGCATTAGAAACTACTTTTTACTCGTCTTAAGTTAGGACTAGTCAGAATGGCCACTGTAGAGTTAATTTAAAAATCTTACTAGTAACATTTGGAATAAATACTAGCATCTAATAAATAGGTACTAGTATCTAATGAATAGGTACTAGTATTTAATTCATAAGTACTAGTAGCTAATGAATAAGTACTAGCATCTATTTAATAGGTACTAGTAATGAATGAATAAGTATTGTTAGCTAATAAATAAGCACTAGTAGTGAATAAGCACTAGTAGTTAATAAGTACTAGTGGCTAATGAATAAGTAATAGTAGTTAATTAATAAGTACTATTGGTTAATGAATAAGTACTAGTGGCTAATGAATAAGATCTAGTAGTGAATAAGTACTAGTGGCTAATGAATAAGTACTAGTGGCTAATGAATAAGTACTAGTGGTTAATAAGTACTAGTAGTAATGAATACTAGTAGCTAATGAATAAGTACTAGTAGCTAATGAATAAGTACTAGTAACTAATGAATAAGTACTAGTATCTAATGAATAAGTACTAGTATGTTAATGAATAAGTACTAGTATGTTAATGAATAAGTACTAGTATGTCAATGAATAAGTACTAGTATGTTAAATGAATAAGTACTAGTATGTTAATGAATAAGTACTAGTATCTAATGAATAAGTACTAGTAGTTAATGAATAAGTACTAGTATCTATGAATAAGTATACTAGTATGTTAATGAATAAGTACTAGTATCTAATGAATAAGTACTAGCATCTAATGATTAGTATGTTAATGAATAAGTACTAGTATCTTATGAATAAGTACTAAAGATCTGAATAAGTACTAGTAACAATGAATAAGTAAGTAAGTGACTAGTATGTTAATGAATAAGTACTAGTATCTAATGAATAAGTACTAGTATCTAATGAATAAGTACTAGTATGTTAATGAATAAGTACTAGTAGTTAATGAATAAGTACTAGTATGTTAATGAATAAGTACTAGTACTAATGAATTACTAGTTAATGAATAAGTACTAGTATGTTAATGAATAAGTACTAGTAGTTAATGAATAAGTACTAGTAGTTAATGAATAAGTACTAGTATGTTAATGAATTAGTACTAGTATCTAATGAATAAGTACTAGTATCTAATGAATAACTACTAGTATGTTAATGAATAAGTACTAGTATCAATGAATAAGTACTAGTATGTTAATGAATAAGTACTAGTATGTTAATGAATAGGTACTAGTATGTTAATGAATAAGCACTAGTATAATGAATAGTACTAGTATATGTTAATGAATAAGTACTAGTCAGTAGTTAATGAATAAGTACTAGTATGTTAATGAATAAGCATAAGTACTAGTATCTAATGAATAAGTACTAGTAGTTAATTGAACAAGTACTAGTATGTTAATGAATAAGCACTAGTATTGCTAATGAACAATGTATTAGTAGTTAATGAATAAGTACCAGTAGCTAATGAATAAGTACTAGTATCTAATGAATAAGCAGTATGTTATTAATGAACATTAGTACTAATGTGTAGTTAATGAATAAGTACTAGTATCTAATGAATAAGTACTAGTAGCTAATGAATAAGCACTAGTATCTAATGAATAAGCACTAGTGGCTAATGAATAAGCACTAGTATGTTAATGAATAAGTACTAGTATCTAATGAATAAGTACTAGCATGTTAATGAATAAGCACTTAGTAGTTAATTAATAAGTACTAGTATGTTAATGAATAAGTACTAGTAGTTAATGAATAAGTACCAGTAGTATCTTAATGAATAGTAATTACTAGTATGGACTAATGTTAATGAATGAATAAAGTACTAGTAGCTAATGAATAAGCACTAGTAGCTAATGAACAAGTACTTAGTATTACAATGAATAAGTACTAGTATGTTAATGAATAAGCACTAGTAGCTAATGAATAAGCACTAGTATCTTAATGAATAAGTACCAGTAGCTAATGAATAAGTACTAGTATCTAATGAATAAGCTACTAGTATCTAATTGAATAAGTTACTAATAAGTACTAATGAAATAAGTACTAGTATGTTAATGAATAAGCACTAGTATCCAATGAATAAGTACTAGTATGTTAATGAATAAGTACTAGTATGTCTGAATAAGTACTAGTAGTTAATGAATAAGTACTAGTGGCTAATGAATAAGTACTAGTATGTTAATGAATAAGTACTAGTATCTAATGAATAAGTACTAGTAGATAATGAATAAGACACTAGTGGCTAATGAATAAGTACTAGTATGTTATGAATAAGTACTAGCATCCAATGAATATGTACTAGTATGTGAATGAATAAGTACTAGTAGTTAATGAATAAGTACTAGCATGTTAATTAATAAGTAAGTACTAGTAACCAATGAATAGTACTTAGTAGTTAATGAATAAGCACTAGTATGTTGAACAAGTACTAGTATGTTAATGAACAAGTACTAGTATCTAATGAATAAGTACTAGTAGCTAATGAATAAGCACTAGTGGCTAATGAATAAAAGTACTAGTATGTTAATTAATAAGTACTAGTAGTTAATGAATAAGTATTAGTATCTAATGAATAAGTACTAGTAGCTAATGAATAAGTAAGTATGTTAGTATAAGTACTATAAATTGAATAAGTACTAGTATCTAATGAATAAGTACTAGTAGCCAATGAATAAGTACTAGTATGTAATGAATAAGTACTAGTATCTAATGAATAAGTACTAGTGGCTAATGAATAATGAATAAGTACTAGTAGGCTAATGAATAAGTACTAGTGGTTAATGAACAAGTACTAGTAGCAATGAATAAGCACTAGTATGTTAATGAATAAGCACTAGTAGCCAATGAATAAGCACTTAGTATATAATAATGAATAAGCACTAGTATCTAATGAATAAGTACTAGTAGTTAATGAATAAGTACCAGCATCTAATGAATGAATAAGTACTAGTAGTTAATGAATAAGTACTAGTATCTAATGAATAAGTACTAGTATGTTAATAATTGCACTAGTAGCTAATGAACAAGTACTAGTATCTAATGAATAAGTACTAGTAGTTAATGAATAAGCACTAGTATGTTAATGAATAAGCTACTAGTAGTTAATGAATAAGCACTAGTATCTAAATGAATAAGTACTAGTATGTTAATGAATAAGTACTAGTAGTTAATGAATAAGTACTAGTATGTTAATGAACAAGCACTAGTATCTAATGAATAAGTACTAGTATGTTAATGAATAAGTACTAGTATCTAAATGAATAAGTACTAGTAGTTAATGAATAAGTACTAGTATGTTAATGAATAAGTACTAGTAGTTAATGAATAAGTACTTAGCATCTAATGAATAAGCACTAGTAGTTAATGAACAAGTACTAGTATGTTAATGAATAAGTACTAGTATCTAATGAATAAGTACTAGTATCTAATGAATAAGCACTAGTATGTTAATGAATAAGTACTAGTATCTTAATGAATAAGTACTAGTATTTAATGAATAAGTACTAGTATGTTAATGAATAAGTACTAGCGTCTAATGAATAAGTACTAGTATGTTAATGAATAAGTACTAGTAGTTAATGAATAAGTACTAGTATCTAAATGAATAAGCACTAGTATCCAATGAATAAGTACTAGTATGTTAATAAATAAGTAATTGTAATGAATAAGAATAATGTAGAATAAGTACTAGTAACTAATGAATAAGCACTAGTATCTAATGAATAAGCACTAGTATGTTAATGAATAAGTACTAGTATGTTAATGAATAAGTACTAGTATGTTAATGAATAAGTACTAGTATCTAATGAATAAGTACTAGTAGCATGTTAATGAATAAGTACTAGTATCTAATGAATAAGTACTAGTAGTTAATGAATAAGCACTAGTATCTTAATGAATAAGTACTAGTAGTTAATGAATAAGTACTAGTGTTAATGAATAAGTACTAGTATCTTAATGAATGAATAAGTAATGCTACTAGTAAATGAATAAGTACTAGTATCTAATGAATAAGTACTAGTATCTAATGAATAAGTACTAGTATGTTAATGAATAAGTACTAGTATGTTAATGAATAATGAACTAGCAGTACTAATAAAGTTACTTAGTATCTAATGAATAAGTAGTAGTGTTAATGAATAAGTACTAGTAGTTAATGAACAAGCAATTAGTATGTTAATGAATGACTCAGTATAAGTACTAGTATGTTAATGAATAAGTACTAGTATCAATGAATAAGTACTAGTAGTTAATGAATAAGTACTAGTATGTTAATGAATAAGTACAACAGTAGTTAATGAATAAGTACTAGTATGTTAATGAATAAGTACTAGTAGTTAATGAACAAGCACTAGCATCTAATGAATAAGCACTATAGTTAATGAATAAGCACTAGTATGTTAATGAATAAGTACTAGTATTAATGAATAAGCACTAGTATGTTAATGAATAAGCACTAGTAGTTAATGAATAAGTACTAGTATGTTAATGAATAAGCACCAGTAGTTAATGAATAAGCACTAGTATCTAATGAATAAGTACTAGTATGTCAAATGTAGGGCCATTATGAATAAGTACTAGTAGTTAATGAACAAGTACTAGTATGTTAAATGAAATAAGAATAGTATCTAATACTAGCATCTTAATGAATAAGTACTAGTATGTATAATGAACAAGTACTAGTAGTAGTTAATGAATAAGTAAGCACTAGCATCTAATGAATAAGCACTAGTATGTTAATGAATGAAGTAAGTACTAATAATTGGCTAAGCATAACAACAAATAATAGCAGCATCTAATGAATAAGCACTACATCAGTATATATTAATGAACAAGTACTAGTATCTCAATGAATAAGCACTAGTAGTTAATGAACAAGTACTAGTATCTAATGAATAAGTACTAGTAGTTAATGAATAAGTACTTAGTATCTAATGAATAAGTACTAGTAGTTAATGAACAAGTACTGTAGTGAATAAGCACCAGTATGAATAAGCACTAGTATGTAAATGAACAAGCACTAGTATCTAATGAATAAGTACTAGTATTAGTATCTAATGAATGAATAAGCACTAGTATAGCTAATGAATAAGCATTAGTAGTAATGCATGTTAATGAAAGTACTAGTATAAATGAACAAGTACTAGTAGCTAATGAATAAGTACTAGTACTTAATGAATAAGACTAGTATCTAATGAATAAGTACTAGTATCTAATGAATAAGTACTAGTAGTTAATGAATAAGTACTAGTAATGAATTAGTAAGTAGTAGTAGCATGAAAATAAATACTAGTTAGTTTTAAAGATGAAATGTTAAAACGACTTGCCACTGAGTTTGAGTATTTAATGAATATCTGCAAGCCGTCAATGCATCATGTGACCAGCAGCTGGCGCCTCTATCTGTGCTGCTGAAGCACGTTGATCCTCATTCTGCATGAAGGAGAACAAGCATCTGATCTCAGGGAGACAAACATTGTTTCAAAGCCAGCTCTTAGCAGCACTAATATTTGAGCAGCCAATCCTGACGGGAAAGGCGACTGAAGGAGGATTACAGCGGCTCGCTCCTCCAACAAAGCGCTCCTCGAGACTCTGCCCTCGACACGAGCAGAATTGAAGAAAGATGTGCGCTGCCTGTTGACATCTGAATAAAACCATTTCCACAGCTTGGATTTATTACTCCATGTAAGCATATTAACATGATTTGTTCATCTAATTCGGTTTTAGGTTACAAAGTGAAACCACAGGCGTCTTTGAGCGGGGAGACTGTGGACCGCCTGACCCCATCCTCTGAGAGACGGAGCCGGCGGCACAAACAGCTCGAAACACCCAAACCTGAGCGAACGGTACCGGACACACTTCTGGGTTACGTTGTGTCTGAGGATACATGTTTTATATATAAATACTATAAATACTGCAACATGTACAGCCGCGGTTTTCTGGTTCATCACCGCGCTTAAACACTGACCCCAGGGTTTCCATGCAATTTACCCAGAAACCAACACTACAAAAACACTGAAGGGTCATGCAAACACAAAAAACTTATGTTTGCTTGGCAGAGACTAAAACATATAAAATAAAATATATGAAATATTTTTCTCATATTCTGATAGTTTAATTGAACTTTAATTGAACATATCTCCTCCAGACATCACTACTGTGTATGTGCTCAAATGTTTAATTTTTTTTTTACATGTAGTTCACAAGACAAAACAACAGCTGAATTTATAAAAATGACCCGTTCAGAAGTTTATGAACCATTGATTCTTAATCCTGTGTCGCTCCCTGATGATCCACGGCCTCTGTGTGTGTGTGTGTGTGTGTGTGAGTGTGTGTGTGAGTGTGTGTGTGTGTGTGTGTGTGTGTGTGTGGAGTGTGTGTGTGTGTGAGAGTGTGAGAGTGTGTGTGAGAGGTGTGTGTGTGTGAGTGAGTGTGTGTGTGAGAGTGAGTGGAGTGTGAGTGTGAGTGAGTGTGTGTGAGTGAGTGAGTGTGTGAGTGTGTGTGTGTGAGTGTGTGTGAGTGTGTGTGAGTGTGTGTGAGTGAGGTGTGTGTGATGGTTGTTCTTGAGTCTCTTGTTTGTCCTGGAGCAGTTAAACTGCCCAATGTTCTTCAGAAAATCCTCCAGGTCCTGCAAACTCTTCAGTTTCCAGCATCTTCTGCATATCTGAACCCTTCCAGCAGCGAGTGTGTGATTCTGAGATCTGGAGGATGATTGAGGGACTCAAACACAACTATTAAAAAGCTTCACATTCACTGACGCCCAGAAGGAGACACGACGATTCAGAGCCGGGTGAACACTTTTGGAAAATTGAACTTGATGTCTTCCTGGAAACATGTGAGTATCTTCTGTTGCTTCTAAAGGGAAGTACTACATGAAAAAAAAACCTGACATTTAAACAAAATAAGAAAAATGTACACATCTTCATCCTGTGCAAAAGTGTTCACCCTGCTCGTGTCAGTGAATGTGTGAATCTTTTGTAATAGTTGTGTTTGAGTCCTCAATCGTCCTCAGATCTCAGAATCACACACTGCATACAGTAACTTTTAAACGGTCATTTGAATATATTCAGTTATTTTTCTGTCTTGTGGACTTTATACAAACATCTGTGATGTAAAATATATTCTTCAGGACAGCACTAAATAAAAAATAACATGCATTTTGAATGATCCTCTTATTTAGTTAAACATTCACATTTTTGCAGATTCTGCAAGAGGTGTGTAAACATTTGAGCACAACTCTATGTTTTATATATACACTCACCTAAAGGATTATTAGGAACACTCTGTTCAATTTCTCATTAATGCAATTATCTAATCAACCAATCACATGGCAGTTGCTTCAATGCATTTAGGGGTGTGGTCCTGGTCAAGACAATCTCCTGAACTCCAAACTGAATGTCAGAATGGGAAAGAAAGGTGATTTAAGCAATTTTGAGCGTGGCATGGTTGTTGGTGCCAGACGGGCCGGTCTATTTCACAATCTGCTCAGTTACTGGGATTTTCACACACAACCATTTCTAGAGTTTACAAAGAATGGTGTGAAAAGGGAAACATTCAGTATGCGGCAGTCCTGTGGGCTTAAAATGCCTTGTTGATGCTAGAGGTCAGAGGAGAATGGGCCGACTGATTCAAGCTGATAGAAGAGCAACTTTGACTGAAATAACCACTGCTACAACCGAGGTATGCAGCAAAGCATTTGTGAAGCCACAACACGCACAACCTTGAGGCGGATGGGCTACAACAGCAGAAGACCCCACCGGGTACCACTCATCTCCACTACAAATAGGAAAAAGAGGCTACAATTTGCACAAGCTCACCAAAATTGGACAGTTGAAGACTGGAAAATGTTGCCTGGTCTGATGAGTCTCGATTTCTGTTGAGACATTCAGATGGTAGAGTCAGAATTTGGCATAAACAGAATGAGAACATGGATCCATCATGCCTTGTTACCACTGTGCAGGCTGCTGGTGGTGGTGTAATGGTGTGGGGGATGTTTTCTTGGCACACTTTAGGCCCCCTTAGTGCCAATTGGGCATCGCTTAAATGCCACGGCCTACCTGAGCATTGTTTCTGACCATGTCCATCCCTTTATGACCACCATGTACCCATTCTCTGATGGCTACTTCCAGCAGGATAATGCACCATGTCACAAAGCTCGAATCATTTCAAATTGGTTTCTTGAA
>JAGHMJ010000029.1:4216083-4241083 GCA_018749465.1 Paracanthobrama guichenoti
TTAAAAATATTAAAACATGTTTGTTAATCGAAATAAAGCTTAAATAATAAAACGTGTGTGTGTGTGTGTGTGTATATATATACACCCACACACACATTAAGATTAACTGGAAATAAAAACTGAAATAAAAATAAATTAAACCTAAACAGTAATAATTAAAATGTAAATAATATTTTTAAAATAACCAATAATATAATTGCTGATACAGAAAGTTGATGAAAAGCATCGCTGAGGTCCTGCTGCTGAAATGTGAGCCGCGTTTCCTTCCCAGACCCATCAGCTTCCTTGGCTAATGCAAGAAACGCTCTTGTTTGGGCGGACGGCGGGTGTTTTTGTTCTGATCTTTGGTCAGGAATGTTTTAAGAGCGTCTCGCTGCTTTTTAAAAGCTTCCTATTATTGTCTTTGGCTTTCAGCGCCTCTTCTGATACTCTCGCTCACCTTCTCTAGTGTTCACCTCTTGACCGTTCTCTGCCCTTATTCTTTATCGCCTGTCAGAACAGGGTTGCGCAAATGACTAAACATGGACACATGATCAGAAATGATTTCTCTGAATGGAATAAAACCAAATCATGCTGGACATGTGGAGTCAAAGGGCAACACATGATACATTGACTTGACAAAACAAACATGAAAGAGAAGTGGATGATATACAGTCTTTGTATGATTTTAAATCAAAGTATATTAACAGAGAAATTAAGATTTATTTAAACAATCTTCAAAAACAGCTCGTTTGGATATAGACGGATCTGTGACGTCACAGGCAAATACATTTGCATATGACCGCCTCCAGAGCAAGACATCGGCCAATAGTTCTACATCATCGCATTATAGGCCCCGCCTACACTGGATGCGAGTGTTGAAAGCAAACAGATATATATATAACAGATTATGAATAATAACAGAGTGGACAAAATAATAACAGAGTGGACAAAGTGATAACAGAGTGGACAAAATATTAACAGAGTGGACAAAATAATAACTGCACAAAATATTAACAGAGTGGACAAAATATTAACAGAGTGGACAAAATATTAACAGAGTGGACAAAATATTAACAGAGTGGACAAAGTGATAACAGAGTGGACAAAATATTAACAGAGTGGACAAAATAATAACTGCACAAAATATTAACAGAGTGGACAAAATATTAACAGAGTGGACAAAATAACAGTGCACAAAATATTAACAGAGTGGACAAAGTGATAACAGAGTGGACAAAATATTAACAGAGTGGACAAAATAATAACAGAGTGGACAAAATGATAACAGTGGAATAAATAATAACAGAGAGGACAAAATATTAATAGAGTGGACAAAATATTAACAGTGGACAAAATATTAACAGAGTGGACAAAATATTAACAGAGTGGACAAAATAACAGTGCACAAAATATTAACAGAGTGGACAAAGTGATAACAGAGTGGACAAAATATTAACAGAGTGGACAAAATAATAACAGAGTGGACAAAATGATAACAGTGGAATAAATAATAACAGAGAGGACAAAATATTAATAGAGTGGACAAAATATTAACAGTGGACAAAATATTAACAGAGTGGACAAAATATTAACAGAGTGGACAAAATAATAACAGAGTGCACAAAATATTAACAGAGTGGACAAAATATTAACAGAGTGGACAAATATTAACAGAGTGGACAAAATAATAACAGTGCACAAAATATTAACAGAGTGGACAAATTATTAACAGAGTGGACAAATATTAACAGAGTGGACAAATTATTAACAGAGTGGACAAATATTAACAGAGTGGACAAAATGATAACAGAGTGGACAAAATATGAACAGAGTGGACAAAATAATAACAGAGTGCACAAAATATTAACAGAGTGGACAAAGTGATAACAGAGTGGACAAAATATTAACAGAGTGGACAAAATAATAACAGAGTGGACAATGTGATAACAGAGTGGACAACATATTAACAGAGTGGACAAAATATTAACAGAGTGGACAAAATAATTACAGAGTGGACAAAATAATAACAGAGTGCACAAAATATTAACAGAGTGGACAAAATAATAACTGCACAAAATATTAACAGAGTGGACAAAATATTAACAGAGTGGACAAAATAACAGTGCACAAAATATTAACAGAGTGGACAAAGTGATAACAGAGTGGACAAAATATTAACAGAGTGGACAAAATAATAACAGAGTGGACAAAATGATAACAGTGGAATAAATAATAACAGAGAGGACAAAATATTAATAGAGTGGACAAAATATTAACAGTGGACAAAATATTAACAGAGTGGACAGAGTGGACAAAATAATAACAGTGGACAAAATAATAACAGAGTGCACAAAATATTAACAGAGTGGACAAAATATTAACAGAGTGGACAAATATTAACAGAGTGGACAAAATATTAACAGAGTGGACAAAATAATAACAGAGTGCACAAAATATTAACAGAGTGGACAAAATATTAACAGAGTGGACAAATATTAACCGAGTGGACAAAATGATAACAGAGTGGACAAAATATTAACAGAGTGGACAAAATAATAACAGAGTGCACAAAATATTAACAGAGTGGACAAAATATTAACAGAGTGGACAAATATTAACCGAGTGGACAAAATGATAACAGAGTGGACAAAATATTAACAGAGTGGACAAAATGATAACAGAGTGCACAAAATATTAACAGAGTGGACAAAGTGATAACAGAGTGGACAAAATATTAACAGAGTGGACAAAATAATAACAGAGTGGACAAAATAATAACAGAGTGGACAACATATTAACAGAGTGGACAAAATATTAACAGAGTGGACAAAATAATAACAGAGTGGACAAAATATTAACAGAGTGGACAAAATAATAACAGAGTGCACAAAATATTAACAGAGTGGACAAAATATTAACAGAGTGGACAAAATATTAACAGAGTGCACAAAATATTAACAGAGTGGACAAAGTGATAACAGAGTGGACAAAATATTAACAGAGTGGACAAAATAATAACAGAGTGCACAAAATATTAACAGAGTGGACAAAGTGATAACAGAGTGGACAAAATATTAACAGTGGACAAAATATTAACAGAATGGACAAAATAATAACAGAGTGCACAAAATATTAACAGAGTGGACAAAGTGATAACAGAGTGGACAAAATATTAACAGAGTGGACAAAATAATAACAGTGCACAAAATATTAACAGAGTGGACAAAGTGATAACAGAGTGGACAAAATATTAACAGAGTGGACAAAATAATAACAGAGTGCACAAAATATTAACAGAGTGGACAAAATATTAACAGAGTGGACAAATATTAACAGAGTGGACAAAATAATAACAGAGTGGACAAAATATTAACAGAGTGGACAAATATTAACAGAGTGGACAAAATGATAACAGAGTCGAGAAAAATGATAACAGTGAACAAAATATTAACAGAGTGGACAAAATGATAACAGAGTGGACAAAATATTAACAGAGTGAACAAAATAATAACAGAGTGAACAAAATATTAACAGAGTGAACAAAATAATAACAGAGTGGAAAAAATAATAACAGAGTGAACAAAATGATAACAGAATGGAAAAAATAATAACAGAGTGGACAAAATATTAACAGAGTGGACAAATATTAACAGAGTGGACAAAATGATAACAGAGTGGACAAAATATTAACAGAGTGAACAAAATAATAACAGAGTGAACAAAATATTAACAGAGTGGACAAAATAATAACAGAGTGAACAAAATAATAACAGAGTGAACAAAATAATAACAGAGTGAACAAAATATTAAGAGAGTGGACAAAATGATAACAGAGTGAACAAAATAATAAAAGAATGAACAAAATAATAACAGAGTGGACAAAATATTAACAGAGTGAACAAAATGATAAGAGTGGACAAAGTGATAACAGAGTGCACAAAATATTAACAGAGTGGACAAAATATTAACAGAGTGGACAAATATTAACCGAGTGGACAAAATGATAACAGAGTGGACAAAATATTAACAGAGTGGACAAAATAATAACAGAGTGCACAAAATATTAACAGAGTGGACAAAGTGATAACAGAGTGGACAAAATATTAACAGAGTGGACAAAATAATAACAGAGTGGACAAAGTGATAACAGAGTGGACAAAATAATAACAGAGTGGACAACATATTAACAGAGTGGACAAAATATTAACAGAGTGGACAAAATAATAACAGAGTGCACAAAATATTAACAGAGTGGACAAAGTGATAACAGAGTGGACAAAATATTAACAGAGTGGACAAAATAATAACAGAGTGGACAAAGTGATAACAGAGTGGACAACATATTAACAGAGTGGACAAAATATTAACAGAGTGGACAAAATAATTACAGAGTGGACAAAATAATAACAGAGTGCACAAAATATTAACAGAGTGGACAAAATAATAACAGAGTGGACAAAATATTAACAGAGTGGACAAAATATTAACAGAGTGGACAAATATTAACAGAGTGGACAAAATGATAACAGAGTGGACAAATATTAACAGAGTGGACAAAATGATAACAGAGTGGACAAAATGATAACAGAGTGAACAAAATATTAACAGAGTGGACAAATATTAACAGAGTGGACAAAATAATAACCAGTGGACAAAATAATAACAGAGTGGACAAAATATTAACAGAGTGGACAAATATTAACAGAGTGGACAAAATATTAACAGAGTGGACAAAATATTAACAGAGTGGACAAAATGATAACAGAGTGGACAAAATATGAACAGAGTGGACAAAATAATAACAGAGTGCACAAAATATTAACAGAGTGGACAAAGTGATAACAGTGGACAAAATATTAACAGAGTGGACAAAATAATAACAGAGTGGACAAAGTGATAACAGAGTGGACAAAATAATAACAGAGTGGACAACATATTTACAGAGTGGACAAAATAATAACAGAGTGGACAACATATTAACAGAGTGGACAGAATATTAACAGAGTGGACAAAATAATAACAGAGTGGACAAAATATTAACAGAGTGGACAAAATAATAACAGAGTGCACAAAATATTAACAGAGTGGACAAAGTGATAACAGAGTGGACAACATATTAACAGAGTGGACAGAATATTAACAGAGTGGACAAAATAATAACAGAGTGGACAAAATATTAACAGAGTGGACAAAATAATAACAGAGTGCACAAAATATTAACAGAGTGGACAAAATATTAACAGAGTGGACAAAATATTAACAGAGTGGACAAAGTGATAACAGAGTGGACAAAATATTAACAGAGTGGACAAAATAATAACAGAGTGCACAAAATATTAACAGAGTGGACAAAGTGATAACAGAGTGGACAAAATATTAACAGAGTGGACAAAATATTAACAGAGTGGACAAAATAATAACAGAGTGCACAAAATATTAACAGAGTGGACAAAGTGATAACAGAGTGGACAAAATATTAACAGAGTGGACAAAATAATAACAGAGTGCACAAAATATTAACAGAGTGGACAAAGTGATAACAGAGTGGACAAAATATTAACAGAGTGGACAAAATAATAACAGAGTGCACAAAATATTAACAGAGTGCACAAAATATTAACAGAGTGGACAAAGTGATAACAGAGTGGACAAAATATTAACAGAGTGGACAAAATAATAACAGAGTGCACAAAATATTAACAGAGTGGACAAAGTGATAACAGAGTGGACAAAATAATAACAGAGTGCACAAAATATTAACAGAGTGGACAAAGTGATAACAGAGTGGACAAAATATTAACAGAGTGGACAAAATAATAACAGAGTGCACAAAATATTAACAGAGTGGACAAAGTGATAACAGAGTGGACAAAATATTAACAGAGTGGACAAAATAATAACAGAGTGCACAAAATATTAACAGAGTGGACAAAGTGATAACAGAGTGGACAAAATATTAACAGAGTGGACAAAATAATAACAGAGTGCACAAAATATTAACAGAGTGGACAAAGTGATAACAGAGTGGACAAAATATTAACAGAGTGGACAAAATAATAACAGAGTGCACAAAATATTAACAGAGTGCACAAAATATTAACAGAGTGGACAAAGTGATAACAGAGTGGACAAAATATTAACAGAGTGGACAAAATAATAACAGAGTGCACAAAATATTAACAGAGTGGACAAAGTGATAACAGAGTGGACAAAATATTAACAGAGTGGACAAAATATTAACAGAGTGGACAAAATAATAACAGAGTGCACAAAATATTAACAGAGTGGACAAAGTGATAACAGAGTGGACAAAATATTAACAGAGTGGACAAAATAATAACAGAGTGCACAAAATATTAACAGAGTGGACAAAGTGATAACAGAGTGGACAAAATATTAACAGAGTGGACAAAATAATAACAGAGTGCACAAAATATTAACATAGTGTGGACAAAATATTAACAGAGTGGACAAAATAATAACAGAGTGGACAAAATATTAACAGAGTGGACAAAATATTAACAGAGTGGACAAATATTAACAGAGTGGACAAAATAATAACAGAGTGGAAAAAATAATAACAGAGTGGACAAAATATTAACAGAGTGGACAAATATTAACAGAGTGGACAAAATGATAACAGAGTCGACAAAATGATAACAGTGAACAAAATATTAACAGAGTGGACAAAATGATAACAGAGTGGACAAAATATTAACAGAGTGAACAAAATAATAACAGAGTGAACAAAATATTAACAGAGTGGACAAAATAATAACAGAGTGAACAAAATAATAACAGAGTGAACAAAATAATAACAGAGTGGACAAAATATTAACAGAGTGAACAAAATGATAAGAGTGGACAAAGTGATAACAGAGTGCACAAAATATTAACAGAGTGCACAAAATATTAACAGAGTGGACAAATATTAACCGAGTGGACAAAATGATAACAGAGTGGACAAAATATTAACAGAGTGGACAAAATAATAACAGAGTGCACAAAATATTAACAGAGTGGACAAAGTGATAACAGAGTGGACAAAATATTAACAGAGTGGACAAAATAATAACAGAGTGAACAAAATGATAAGAGTGGACAAAATAATAACAGAGTGAACAAAATAATAACAGAGTGAACAAAATAATAACAGAGTGAACAAAATGATAAGAGTGGACAAAATAATAACAGAGTGAACAAAATAATAACAGAGTGAACAAAATATTAACAGAGTGGACAAAATATTAACAGAGTGAACAAATATTAACAGAGTGAACAAAATAATAACAGAGTGGACAAAATTATAACAGAGTGAACAAAATGATAAGAGTGGACAAAATAATAACAGAGTGAACAAAATAATAACAGAGTGAACAAAATATTAACAGAGTGGACAAAATAATAACAGAGTGAACAAAATAATAACAGAGTGAACAAAATGATAAGAGTGGACAAAATAATAACAGAGTGGACAAAATAATAACAGAGTGAACAAAATGATAAGAGTGGACAAAATAATAACAGAGTGGACAAAATAATAACAGAGTGAACAAAATGATAAGAGTGGACAAAATATTAACAGAGTGGACAAAATAATAATAACAGAGTGCACAAAATGATAAGAGTGGACAAAATAATAACAGAGTGAACAAAATAATAACAGAGTGGACAAAATATTAACAGAGTGGACAAAGTGATAACAGAGTGGACAAAATAATAACAGAGTGGACAAAATAATAACAGAGTGCACAAAATGATAAGAGTGGACAAAATAATAACAGAGTGAACAAAATAATAACAGAGTGGACAAAATATTAACAGAGTGGACAAAGTGATAACAGAGTGGACAAAATAATAACAGAGTGGACAAAATAATAACAGAGTGAACAAAATGATAAGAGTGGACAAAATAATAACAGAGTGGACAAAATAATAACAGAGTGAACAAAATAATAACAGAGTGAACAAAATGATAAGAGTGGACAAAATAATAACAGAGTGAACAAAATGATAAGAGTGGACAAAATAATAACAGAGTGGACAAAATAATAACAGAGTGAACAAAATAATAACAGAGTGCACAAAATGATAAGAGTGGACAAAATAATAACAGAGTGGACAAAATAATAACAGAGTGAACAAAATAATAACAGAGTGCACAAAATGATAAGAGTGGACAAAATAATAACAGAGTGAACAAAATAATAACAGAGTGGACAAAATATTAACAGAGTGGACAAAGTGATAACAGAGTGGACAAAATAATAACAGAGTGGACAAAATAATAACAGAGTGAACAAAATGATAAGAGTGGACAAAATAATAACAGAGTGGACAAAATAATAACAGAGTGAACAAAATAATAACAGAGTGAACAAAATGATAAGAGTGGACAAAATAATAACAGAGTGAACAAAATAATAACAGAGTGGACAAAATATTAACAGAGTGAACAAAATATTAACAGAGTGGACAAAATATTAACAGAGTGAACAAAATAATAACAGAGTGGACAAAATATTAACAGAGTGAACAAAATGATAAGAGTGGACAAAATAATAACAGAGTGGACAAAATAATAACAGAGTGAACAAAATATTAACAGAGTGGACAAAATGATAACAGAGTGAACAAATATTAACAGAGTGGACAAAATATTAACAGAGTGGACAAAATATTAACAGAGTGGACAAAATAATAAAAGAGTGAACAAAATATTAACAGAGTGGACAAAATGATAACAGAGTGGACAAAATAATAACAGAGTGGACAAATATTAACAGAGTGGACAAAATAATAACAGAGTGGACAAAGTGATACGTTTATGATTTTCACTGGGGACACAAAAGGCACAGAATCACAGGAATGACGCTTTTAATCACCTTTGTATTTATTTATTTTTGTAAGTGGCTGCATTGTTGTTGTTTTTAAGTTTTGGAGTGGTACTATAATATCTATTATGTTTTCTAACATGCACAGTACTGAAAAAGAATATGCAGTTTTAAATATAGCACGTTAGCCTAAACCAGTGAGTGTGCCGCTGCTGAAGCACGGAGCGAGCGTCTGTGTGCGCGGCCGAGTTCATGATGGCGGCGGAGCTGAGCGGCAGCAGCGGCAGCAGCGACTCGTCCAGCACCGCGGAGGAGGAGCGCGTGCGGCGGCTCTTCCAGACGTGTGACGGGGATGGAGACGGGTACATTAACCGGTCAGAATCCACACTAAACTTTACTCTAAAGGAGTTTGCGTGCAGAGTAAAAACTCTGATGAAAGATCCGCCAAGCCGAGGGACGGGCGGGCGCGGTGGCGTCACGAGCGGTTGAGTTTCAATGCAAGATATTACAGCAGCAGTATTACGCTTTAATGCAAGATATTACAGCAGCAGTATTACGCTTTAATGCATGGCGCCAGCCACAGGGATGTTTCATCCTCATCCGCCAAACTTTGGGTTTGTTTATGTTTCTGAACTTCATCAGTGTGTGTGTCGATACTCGTTTCATTCACTTGCACACATTCCTGCCATTATTAGTGATGAAAGCAAACACATTTCATCAAAACATGCATGCTTCAGTGTACAAAGATTGATATTCCTGCATGTCGTACAGCTCTTCGCGTTAGATACAAAATATCAAGTTAGGAGAGTTGCACAAACTCCCTCAGAGCAATCCAGAGCTCGTGTGAAGACAGAGGCATTGATGGTGAAGAAGGACACAAACGTACTTTACAAGCAAATAATACAGAACCATTATGTCATTTATATCAGCATTTTAATAGTTTAATCAGATTTTTCTTGAACTTAAATTAGGCATGTTTAACAAAACATTTATTTTGCATAAAGCAAACTGTGAAATATGAGAAATTTAAACATGAAATAACTTTACATTTGTTGTCTCTAAGCTCCTTAATATATAATGCCATAATATTATTGAAATTCAGCGCAGGATATTAAAATAACATTGCAGTTCTTTGAAGGATTAGTTCAGAATGATCTCATGATCCCGTCTCATCCCAGATGTTCCTGTCTTTCTTTCTTCAGTCGAACAGAAATGAAGTTTTTTGAGGAGCACATTCCAGGATTTTTCTCCACATAATGGACTTCAATGGGAACCAACGGCTGAAGGTCCAGATCAGTGCGGTTTCAGAGGAAGGGCTTCAGAGGCTCTGACCGATCCCAGAGGAATAGGGTCTGATCCAGACAAACCATCAGACATTTACTAATAATAAACATTTATACTCTTTAACCTCAAACGCTCGACTTCGCTGTTGTGATGCTGGCGTGTGATGTCATCCCGTCGGAGAGGTCACATGACGTTATCGTTGTTTGACCGTTATTTGTGTAAAGGGCGTTTGATTTAGTCTTTGACGTTTGTTTTAACACCGGGGCGGCACTTCCACCTGCGTCACGTGACCTCTCCGACGGGATGATGTCATACGCCGTGAAGAAGAACAACAGCGAAGTCGAGCGTTTGAGGTTAAAGAGTATAAATAACAGAGCCTTTATTCAGCCTCTGAAGCCCTTCCTCTGAAACTGCACTGATCTGGACCTTCAGCCGTTGGTTCCCATTGAAGTCCATTATGTGGAGAAAAATCCTGGAATGTGCTCCTCAAAAAACAGGAACATCTGGGATGAGACGGGGTGAGGAAATCATCAGGAGGTTTTCATTTTGAAGTGAGCTAATTCTGTAACTATCGTTCACAACACATTTTACATTAGAACGACTCATTAAATGCTTCGTCGACTCATGTATTGTCTAGATTCCCATTTGTAAATATGACTTGATCGTTAATGTTCTCACAGATCACAATTCCACTTACAGGCCGTTCAGTTGTGAGGAAATATCCTGCAGATACAGACACTTTATGTGCTCCGAATACAATTTGTGTTGACTGTAAATGTGAGAACTGGTATAAAATAAGCGGATCTCTTTCTCTCTGTCTCTCGGTCAGGAATGATTTGCTGATGGTCTGCCGGCAGCTGAACATGGAGGACGCGGTCGCAGAGATCATGGGTCAGCTCGGCGCCGACGAGCGAGGAAAGATCTCCTTCGAAGACTTCACACGCTGCCGCATGCAGCTGGTCAGCGAGATCCGGAAGGAGGAAGGACAACTGTCGCTCGTCTGCAGCGACTCGGAGAAGAGGAAACTTCGGGAGCGTGTCACCTCCTGGCCGACCAGCAGTGAGAATAGTTTAGGTATGAGTTTTTCCTGTCCAGATCTCGAACCTTAAAGTTTACTTCTACATGGTGTTTGAACATAATGTGTGTCGGCAGTGTGTGTACACAGCCTCCCTACAATGGCAAAGATCCTCTTTATTAATCTCCATAAATCATAAGCATTGTCTCAGAACAAGCCGTGTGCAGATTCTATGCAGTGTGACGTCACACAGCACAGGTCCCGCCCACGACCCCCAAGTTGTTCCAAACCTGTACAAGTTGTTGCCACACCTCCCATATTTCCTAATCCAGAGCATTAGTCTTTGTTTTGGTTGAGTTTTAGTGGCATCATGTGTTCAGCACGTGTCTGAAGTGTTCTGTCGTTCACGCAGGCGCTCGTGAGAGTTGGGAGTTTGATTCTGGGGCCCGAGACTTACAGAGTCCAGACCTGCAGTCCCCGACGCAAGCACATCCTCCGCGACAGAGCTCATCGTTAGTCCAGAAGCTTCTAGAACAGCCGTCAGCTGGGATACACACGCTCCTGTCCCAGCCTCCCTCCAGACGCAGCGGAAGTTACCTGGAACTGGCCAATACTGTGAGTCTGAACACTCTTTAACAGCTGACACTCACTGATTGGTTGGAATTGGAAAGGATTGTTTTATTTCATGTGAAGAACTTAATAGGGTCACTCACCTGGAGGGCAAAACAAGGCTTTCCTCCATTGGTCGCCAGTCATTTTACCTGGTTTGTACTAAGTAGTAAGACAGTAGTGCATTTTGGGATATATCATGAGGAAAAAAAATTCTGAATGGAATCATCAAGATGATGTTTTAACCGATAAGAAGACCGCTCTGTCTATTAAAGCTTTGACAGTCCGATCACAGCGAACATTCAGATCTGTGTTCTGATCCGGAGAGAGACGTTGTCATGTACAGATATGAAACATGACTCTTTGAGTCACTGAATCATTCATTCATTAAAAAACACTGATTCATCCAGTAATGAAACAAGTCTTTATGAGTGAGTCATTGAATCATTCACTCAACCTGACTTTTTTTGAATATATTTTAAATAAACTGCTGCAATGAGCATTTTGTCAGAACCTCCAGTGAATCACATGTTATTTTGTTTAGTTGTCTATTCTGAATCATGAATAAAAATGTGAGCTGGACATGTTTTTTTGTGAGATTTTGTAGATGGCGCTCTGTCTCAGCGTGAGATTATTGCTATGATTAATGTCGATCTGGGTGGTTTTGCTTCGGTACATGAATGGAGTTTAATTTCCTGATGAGATCTTTTACCCTTTGAGTCTTGAGATGATGAAAGCAAGTCTTTCCTGTCACGACACGTTCTCAGATTGCTCATAAAGATTAGTGATTTATATATCATGTTGTTTTGTGTAAGTTCCCGTGGATGAGGATGAATGAAGGATATCAGCAGGCGTTTGTTGGACCATCTGCTCATCAGTTGCTCTTGTTCAGCGTCGGGTTTGGAGTGAAAGTGAATCTGACCTCTTCTCTTCCAAATGCAAAAGCATGACATTATATTCTGAAAAAGCCTGTAGGACAATTAAGATCATTCAAGAGTTATTGCACACTGAATTACTGTACATAGGCTTACAGTCTCAGTGATGATTTTCAGGAGATTTTATTACATCACAAAATATTTTTTATTAAGATTATTATTTTTTTATTAAGAATAACTTATTACTTTAATAATATTATTAAAAAAATATATATATATATATATATATGCACATAATTATACACAGTATGAACACAATATATTATGTAAACACAATCTTTTATTTTGGTTGCGATTAATCGATTTGACATCACTAATATTTATTTATTTATTTATTTATTTATTTATTTTTTTATATGTGTGTGTATATATTTTTTGTAAATAAAATATTATTTAATATTTAAATATTTTAAAAAATGTGTGTGTATATACACACACACACACACACACATATAAAAAACATGATAAATATTGTATTTAAAGGAATAAATAAATAAATATTAGTGATGTCAAATCGATTAATCGTGATCCAAAATAAAAGATTGTGTTTACATAATATACTATGTGTTCAAGATTCAAGAGTTTTATTTGTCACACACACAGTTATATACAGAATATACAACCGGCAGTGAAATGTAAACAGGTCCACTCCATGGACAGTGCAAATTCACAGTTAAAAACACAAGGAGGAAATTATAATAGAAATAGGATTAAAAAAGTACTCTCTATATATATATATATATATATATATATATATATATATATATATATATATATATATATATATATATATATATATATATATATATATATATATATATATATATATATCTATATATATATATATATATAGAATTATAATATATATCAAGTTATAAATAATCAAGAAGAAAAAAAAGGTAACAAATAAGGATAAAGTGGAATAAAATAATTGAAGTAGACTGTGCAGTGAGTAAACTGTAGACTTATAAATATGTGGTTAACAAATGTATAAAGAGTATAATGTGCAAACAGGTTTATAACAGGTTGTTACACAGTAACAACGAGAGAACAGAAAGTGCAGTGCAATGTCAGTGTATCGATGTTTATCCTGAAGTGAAGTCACGTGATGTTAAGTGACTGAGTTCAGGAGTCTGATGGCCTGGGGAAGAAGCTCCTCCTGAGTCTCTCAGTTTTGGCCATCAGGCTTGGAAGCGCTACCAGATGGCAGCAGCGTGAAATGAGGGTTTGCAGGGTGATTAGAGTCCTTGATGATCTTAGTAGCTCTACCTTTGCAGCGTTTGGTGTAGACGTCCTGCAGAGACGGGAGAGCTGACCCTGAGATACGCTCGGATAAGCGCACGACTCTTTGCAGGGCTTTGCGGTCATGACTGGTGCTGTTCCCATACCACGCTGTGATGCACTGAGTTAATACACTTTCTATCGCCCCTAAATAGAAAGTTTTCAGGATAGCTGGTGAAACCCTGAATTTCCTCAGCTGGCGCAGGTGGTACAGTCTTTGCCTGGCTTTTTTCACCTGTGTCTGAATGTGAGCAGTCCAGGTCAGGTCCTCGGAGATGTTTACTCCCAGGTACTTTCTCTACTGGTGACCCGCTGATCATGAGAGGGGAGTATGTCCGTTGCTGTCTCTTCCTGAAGTCCACAATCATTTCTTTGGTCTTGCCAACATTCAGAGAGAGACAGTTGTCCTGGCACCATGATGTTAGATGCTCCACCTCGTCCAAGTATGCCATCTCATTGTTGTTGGAAATGAGGCCCAGGACAACAGTATCATCAGCAAATTTGGTGTTCATATACTCTCACCTAAAGGATTATTAGGAACACATACTAATACTGTGTTTGACCCCCTTTCGCCTTCAGAACTGCCTACGTGGCATTGATTCAACAAGGTGCTGAAAGCATTCTTTAGAAATGTTGGCCCATATTGATAGGATAGTATCTTGCAGTTGATGGAGATTTGTGGGATGCACATCCAGGGCACGAAGCTCCCGTTCCACCACATCCCAAAGATGCTCTATTGGGTTGAGATCTGGTGACTGTGGGGGCCATTTTAGTACAGTGAACTCATTGTCATGTTCAAGAAACCAATTTGAAATGATTCGAGCTTTGTAACATGGTGCATTATCCTGCTGGAAGTAGCCATCAGAGAATGGGTACATGGTGGTCATAAAGGGATGGACATGGTCAGAAACAATGCTCAGGTAGGCCGTGGCATTTAAACAATTAAAATTGGCACTAAGGGGCCTAAAGTGTGCCAAGAAAACATCCCCCACACCATTACACCACCACCACCAGCCTGCACAGTGGTAACAAGGCATGATGGATCCATGTTCTCATTCTGTTTATGCCAAATTCTGACTCTACCATCTGAATGCCTCAACAGAAATCCAGACTCATCAGACCAGGCAACATTTTTCCAGTCTTCAACTGTCCAATTTTGGTGAGCTCGTGCAAATTGTAGCCTCTTTTTCCTATTTGTAGTGGAGATGAGTGGTACCTGGTGGAGTCTTCTGCTGTTGTAGCCCATCCGCCTCAAGGTTGTGCGTGTTGTGGCTTCACAAATGCTTTGCTGCATACCTCGGTTGTAACGAGTGGTTATCTCAGTCAAAGTTGCTCTTCTATCAGCTTGAATCAGTCGGCCCATTCTCCTCTGACCTCTAGCATCAACAAAGCATTTTCTCCCACAGGACTGCCGCATACTGGATGTTTTTCCCTTTTCACACCATTCTTTGTAAACCCTAGAAATGGTTGTGCGTGAAAATCCCAGTAACTGAGCAGATTGTGAAATACTCAGACCGGCCCGTCTGGCACCAACAACCATGCCACGCTCAAAATTGCTTAAATCACCTTTCTTTCCCATTCTGACATTCAGTTTGGAGTTCAGGAGATTGTCTTGACCAGGACCACACCCCTAAATGCATTGAAGCAACTGCCATGTGATTGGTTGATTAGATAATTGATTAATGAGAAATTGAACAGGTGTTCCTAATAATCCTTTAGCTGAGTATATATATATATATATATTTTATACATATACAATCATGTAAACATTTAAGAAAAATCTGTTATATATTTTCTTATCATTATGAGGTCATGTGAGAGTCACCCCTCTATCTGTAATGCTGTAATGTTCATTATAATGATTACACGAGATGCAGTTTAGCTGCCATGGATTCTCTAGAGGTGTGTGTGTGTGTGTGTGTGTGTGTGTGTTATCAGCATCTCTGGGCTGCTCCACTCTGACATATGGCCTCTATTAGTGTGTGTGACGTCAGAGAGTGTGTGTGAGCGTTTATAGTGATGGAGGAATGCGCTCGGAGTCATGTGATGTTTTAACAGCTCCGCTCCGCTGATGTACGGCGTTATTCAGTGGCTCAGGTTACGCAGTAAAGCTCTACACAAGCATTAGAGAGGCTCTTTGTGTGCTTCTGCAGGTTTATTCTGCTTTAGGAGGACGTTTTAGATGTGGATGTTGTGTTTCTGAGGCGGTGCTTTGAGTTTGTGATGGTTTTATTTACACGTGCATTAACCTGCGTTCGGCTGTTTTTGCTGTAGTTCACAGTTTTCCTCATTAGGCTGCATCTGTAGGTTTATTGAGCAGTTAAAGATGTTTGTGTGTGTGTGTGTGTGTTTCATGTCCATCTGCTTTTCAGTCTAATTAATCTCTTCAGGGACTAAGTGTGCAAGATTGATTGATTGATTTTTTGTAAAAATAAAAGCTAATTGGATAAAGCATAAGGCTCCATTCGTTAGCATTAGTTGACTCTCGCTCTCTGAGAAACTTTAATTCTCTGCTACGGGTCAGTATTGAAAGGTCTGCTGGTGTTTAAACCCGTCTCTGGTTTTCTCTGTCATATCATCCGTCACTTAGAGCCCAGATTTCATTACGAGCATTATCTGCTGTGCGCTGCGTTCTGCTAATGTCCCGTCTCACTAATGCATGTCGGCGATCTGTCAAAGTCACGTTTAGTGGAGCGCGTTGCAAATCATCTTCAGGCTTGTCAATTCATGTCGGTCCAGTTTCCAGTACATCACGTTGAGTCCAGGTTCAAATGTCTTTGTTCTCCATTGTTTCCAACTGGAACAACATCTAGGTTTAAAGTTTTTAATGTTGTTTATATGACTATGTGGTGTTTTTATCATGTGCAAGTCCAACAGTCAGTGCCATTGCTGAGTATTTTCTCCTTAAAACTGCAATGAACCAAAGTCTGTCTCAGGAACGCCCCTTTCCTACCATCACAAACATCTGACCAATCCCGTCACGTGTGGGCGGAGCTTTTTTCCACTGGCGCTCTACGATGTTCATAGGATGCTTCAAACATACATACTATATTTCCAAAGTGTTGTGCCGCCTGCCTTTACATGCACATGAGCTTTAATGCCATCCCACTCTTAATCCGTAGGGTTTAATATGGAGTTGGCCCACCCTTTGCAGCTCTAACAGCTTCAGCTCTTCTGGGAAGGCTTTCCACAAGGTTTAGGAGTGTGTTTATGGGAATTTTTGACCATTCTTCTAGAAGCGCATTTGTGAGGTCAGGCACTGATGTTGGACGAGAAGGCCTGGCTCGCAGTCTCCGCTCTAATTCATCCCAAAGGTGTTCTATCAGGATGAGGTCAGGACTCTGTGCAGGCCAGTCAAGTTCCTCCACACCAAACTCGCTCATCCTTGTCTTTATGGGCCGACGCTTTGTGCACTGGAGCGCAGTCATGTTGGGACAGGAAGGGCCGTCCCCAAACTGTTCCCACAAAGCTGGGAGCATGAAATTGTCCATGGGATTGTCAGACAGAGAAGCGTGATTGGTCACTCCAGAGAACACGTCTCCACTGCTCTAGAGTCCAGTGGCGGCGTGCTTTACTCCACTGCATCCCACGCTTTGCATTGCACTTGGTGATGTAAGGCTTGGATGAGCTGCTCGGCCATGGAAACCCATTCCATGTTGATGTTTTAGTACAACTAAATGATGACTTAAAATTAGGCAACTAGCTGAAATAAAATAAGGGTTTAATATTTTTTCCAGTTTTGTATGGTTTTGGTTTAACTATAATAACCTGTATTATTGCTATTATTTTAGTGTTTCTGCTGTCTTTGAATCGCAGCTCTTTCATATTGTGTTAATTTGTCTCTCTTCGTTCTGTAACCTCATTATATCGAGGACGTGTTTGCTGAGGGTTCTCGCTCGTGTCCTTCAGCTCCAGTTTTGCTTCCTCGAGCAGTTTTTGTTCGGCCGTTGTGTTTTGCTCAAGCGAACGCTGCTCGTTTAAAAGGCCAGACGTGTGTTTTATCCTTTAGAGGACAGATGAAAAGACGTATGCTCACCATGGGAATGGTTTGAAATGATAAATGTGTGCACGGTTTCCTCTCCTGCCCTCAGAAACACACACTCACACACACACACACACACACACACACTTACTTACTGTGTTTAATTGTCTTACCAGAACACCACAATAACAGCTCCTTGAGGAGCTCCTTGCACACAAAAAAACAAATATATGCATGCAGAAAAACGTTCAACTTTTCAACTTGGTCTGAATTGTCAATGGGCGGGGCCTGTGGTGCAAGCGTTCAGGGTCTATTGTGTCAATGGGCGGGGCCTGTGGTGCAAGCGTGCAGGGTCTATTGTGTCAATGGGCGGGGCCTGTGGTGTCAATGGGCGGGCCTGTGGTGCAGCGGCAGGGTCTATTGTGTCAATGGGCGGGCCTGTGGTGCAAGCGTGCAGGGTCTATTGTGTCAATGTCAATGGGCAGCAGCAGGGTCTATTGTGTCAATGGGCAGGGCCTGTGGTGCAAGCGTGCAGGGTCTATTGTCAATGGGCGGGGCCAGTGGTGCAAGCGTGCAGGGTCTATTGTGTCAATGGGCGGGGCCTGTGCAAGCGGGCAGGGTCTATTGTGTCAATGGGCGGGGCCTGTGGTGCAAGCGGGCAGGGTCTATTGTGTCAATGGGCGGGGCCTGTGGTGCAAGCGTGCAGGGTCTATTGTGTCAATGGGCGGGACCTAATGTGCAAGCGTGCAGGGTCTATTGTGTCACGGGCGCAGCCCGACGGGGCAAACGGTCGGTACCTAGTGTCAATGGGCGGGACCTTATGTGCAAGTGGGCAGGGTCAATCGTGTCCAAGAGGTGTGTTCGACATCGGCTGCGGCTGGATGTAACCGATTGGCGAGAGTAGCCACATGCAGGCGGGGACGGAGACGTGAAGTCGGACACTTTCTGCTTTCTGTAGTGATGCTCGCGCTGTGTGTGCAATATTTGTCAAATACACAGATGTTTCAGAGACATTTTCATTCAATACTTTATGTAGGCTACTGCTTAATATAGTGTCTGTGTGTACAGAATAAAGTTCAGCATATAAGCCTACACTATCAATGAAGTGGGGTCTATGTATTTTATCTTTTTTTATTTTGATAAACATGACAATATAACATTGCAACTACATGAAAACCGTTATAAAAAACTGATTTGTGAGCATTAGTGGAACAGAAGGTTTTAGAATAAACACGAAACACATGTGATCGCTGTCATGCGGTGAATCTGGCCAATCGTGGAACAGCGGTGTTATCATCAGCGCTCGTGCAGTCGCTCTGGAGAAGCTGCACAAAATGCACCAGCCGGCTGCTTTCGATTCGCTCTCGCGGCACTTCATTGACATACGTCACAGTCACATGGTGTCGGCGCTGCCTCAAGTCGGACAAAATTTCTAACCGGCCTATAGTGTGATGATGTATAACTATTGGTCGATGTCTTGCTCTGGAGGCGGGTATATGCAAATACATTTGCCCATTCACAAATCCTCTCCCGTGTCCTCATGGGATAATAACGTGTCCATTGAATGTGCTCTTCAATATCTCACCGAATGTAGTAGGTCATCCGGGTACTTTATGCCTATTGTGAATCCTTCTATATATTAGAGAAGTATGTGATTTTGAATGCAGTCTGTGTGTGTTTTCACTGTTGAATTCTGGGTAAAGACCCTGTAGTGTGTTCCAGACCGCTAAAGCCATATTGTGAGAGTAATTGTGCACAGCAGTGATATTCCCCGAGTGTGTGTGATGAGATCAGCACTGCGCAGGGGTTTAAAGGCTGAGAGCTTTTAATGGCGGTGTGTAGGTGACCTCCAGAACTACAGAAGAGGAAATGTTCAGGGACACGACCGCACTGCTGCTGTAGAGTGAGTTTCATACTGCTCTGCTTCTGTGGCGTCTGTCTTTAATGACCAAATATCATGTGTCCATTCCAGTCCAGTTATATCTGAGACATTAATTAGATGGGAATCTAAAGTCGGCAAAACCATTCTCGTTGCTTAAGCAACCATACTGGGAATTCTGGGCCGAGAATGGTTTGTAATTGAACCAAACTTAAGTGGTCTTTATTTTTGTGTCTTTTGTTGTAAGTCTTGCCGTAAAAACCATTCGCCCATAGGGACAAAATAAAGTTTACATTACTTTAAAATTATTTAAACAATCTATTCATAATAATAATTTATTGTATCAGTTGTGTAAATAATTTATTATAGTCTTAAATTAACAGTGCAGCATAAATGATTGAGTTGATTTTTGGATTTTGGTTTCTTTAAACAAAAAAAGCAAGTGATTGAGAAGAATAAACTGAAGCTGAAGATGAGGCTGAGTAATCGTGATACTGAACCGCTTCAGTGCTGATGAGACGGGTTCTTGAGCGTGTTCGTGTCTGAATGTGTGTGATGTGCATGAGTGTATTTTGTGTTACAATTGTCAAACGATGGCTGACCTTTGATATTTGTGTGTGAAATGATCCACCTTCACTAGAGGGAGCTGTTGAACTCATGATGTAAACTCGAGCATCTCTGTCTTCACATGTGAACGGAGCGAGACCTGTGATCGGTGAGACTGATGCAGTGTGTTCTTCATTGGTTCTGACGGAGCGTTTGATGAAGACTCGTCTAACACAGTGACACACACCTATAATTAAGTATGTTACACTGAGTCTGTGCCAACAGAGCGATATATATAATCTACTCAAGAGCCTCAGCGAGGGAAATTTCTGGATCATGGCCAGCGTGTGTGTGTGTGTGTGTATGTTAGAGATGAGAGCAAACACAAACACACCATCAGATGCTATGTGTGTTAAAGAGACAGTGCTCCTAAAGTCTGATAAGTTAAATATAATATGTGTGTGTATGTATGCGTGTGTATGTGTGCATGCGTCCGTGTATGTGTGCATGCATGTGCGTATGTGTGCATGTGTGTGTGCGTGCGTCTGTGTATGTGTGCATGCGTCCGTGTATGTGCATGCATGTGTGTATGTGTGCATGCATGTGCGTATGTGTGCATGTGTGTGTGCGTGCGTCTGTGTATGTGTGCGTCTGTGTATGTATGCATGCGTCCGTGTATGTGCATGCATGTGTGTATGTGTGCATGCATGTGCGTGTGCGTGCATGTGTGTGTGCGTGCATGTGTGTGTGCGTGCGTCTGTGTATGTGTGCATGCATGTGCGTATGTGTGCATGTGTGTGTGCATGCGTCCGTGTATGTGTGCATGCATGTCAAGTCAAGTCAAGTCACCTTTATTTATACAGCGCTTTTAACAAGTCCAATTGTTTCAAAGCAGCTTCACATTGTTAACAGGAAAATAATGCAACAGAATTTGTACAGCCGTTCTGGTGAAACGGTGATGTTATCCAGCTCATTTCAGTATCATATAGTGTCAATGCGGGCAGATCGGTAATATAGATGAGATTTAGGAGTCCCCAACTGAGCAAGCCAAAAGCCAGAGGTGTGTGTGTGTGTGTGTGTGTGTGTGTGTGTGTGTGTGTGTGTGTGTGTGTGTGTGTGTACTATGTATGTATTAGGGGTGGCACGGTTCACAAAACCCACGGTTCGGTTCGTTTTACCAATCACAGTTTTAGGGTCACGGTTTTCAGTTCTGTACGGTTGTTGTTCTTGTTGTTGTCCAGAAATTTACTCCAGAATATGATATATAGCTTAATTATCCAGAATTTAAGATGCAGTTTGAAAAAAAAAAAAAAATTTGATATCATGTAATCATGCACAAACTGAATTTGACTTGACTTTAGAACATTATTGGGACCATCTCTGAGGAAAGCTAGGTGAGATTTTGATACAGCAAGAGAAGACATTGATGACATGCTTTTCATTTATTTGGCAAAAAAAGGAGAATGTGTATTGCTATCTTACAGGAACTTATGTGCCTTTTTAGCACACAAAGATTGAACTGAAGAATTAACTTGCATTTATCAAACTGCCAACTTCAGTGTAGCTCTTACAAAAATTTTATCTTTTAAAAGAAAAAGAGAGGAACTCTTAAAGCGCTGTCTTTTAAACAAGTCAAAAAACATTAAACATAATTGCCTATAATGAGGCTATAACACTTTTATTTCCGTCATCATAGGTAACATGAAATTCAAAATGTTCCCACACACCGGCAACGGACACGCTCCGAACCGAGACAAGCGAACCGAACGGTTTGGATGTTTTTTCATGTACCGTGCCACCCCTAGTATGTATGCGTGTATGCATGTGTGTATGCATGTATGCATGTGTGTATGCGTGTGCATGTGTTTGTGTTTATATGTGTGTGCATGTGTTTGTGTATACATGTGTGCATGCGTTTATGTGCGTATGCATGTGTGTCTGTATACATGTGTGCATGTTTATGCGCGTGTGCATGTTTATGTATGCATGCATGTACGCATGTGTGCATGTTTATATGCGTGTCTATACATGTGTGCATGTGTTTATGTGTATGCATGTGTTTGTGCGTATGCATATGTGTATGTATGCATGCATGTATGTATGTATGTGTGTGTGTGTGTGTGTGTGTGTGTGTGTGCATGTACTATGTATGTGTATATATGTGTATGTATGCATGTTTGATGTATGTGTGTATTTGTATGTATGCATCATGTATGTATGAATGTTTGTATGTACTGTATGTATGTAGACAGTCCTTAGGTCGTTATCCCGAATCAACTGGAAAAATAATAGTAATGATTTGGTCAGAAAGTTGTCTTCTGAGAGCAGAGCTGCATTAGAGAGAGAGAATGACTGATCATATTCCAGCCGAGGGGAATCTGACGGGCTGGAACGGCCCTGAAGGAGTCTCTCTCTCGCTCTCTCTCTCTCTCTCTCTCTCTCTCTCTCACTCACTCACTCACTCACTCACTCACTCACTCACACACACACACACACACACACACACACACACACACACACACACACACACACACGTTTAAAACACTCCTCCTGCGGCCCCATGCAGCTGTGAGGCCCTGAGGAGGTCCCTCTCTCTCTCTCTCTCTCTCTCTCTCTCTCTCTCTCTCTCTCTCTCTCTCTCTCTCTCTCTCTCTCTCTCTCTCTCCCTCTCCCTCTCCCTTTCTCTTCCCTCGCCCGCCCTCCCTCGCTCTCTGTGTGTGTGTGTGTGTGTGTGTGTGTGTGTGTGTGTGTGTGTGTGAATCAGAGCGGTGCAGAGCTGCTGTCGGGAGTCTCCGGCTGGCTGGCGGAATGTGCAGAGCGGCACACCGGTGCTCTGTGTGGATTTAACCGTCTCTCGTGCGGATTACCACTAGGATTGCATTGGGAATACTGCCGGATCGTGCTAGTGAAGTCGAGGATGAGCTGTCAGCAGCGCGTGTGGATTACAGAAGCAGGAGGAACCTGAGAGGGGACGCGTTTCCCGTCGACCTCGGGCGTCTGCCTACCGTCCCCGCTCACGCTGGAATACCGCGATTAGCTCCGAGAGTTTAGGGACCATGAACTCTGGCGTGGCTGTGAACGCTGGCAGGGATCCGGCAGCCGAGGGAAGCGAGGTAAGATGTGTTTGATGAAGGTCTGACTGCGGTGCATGGCTCTGAGACAGTGTGTGTGTGTGTGTGTGTGTGTGTCGTCTGACCAACACACTCCGCTCACACTGGGAAAGACTTCTGATGTTGTTAAACTTGTGTAAGATCTTCAGAGGAGCGTTCAGTGTTTCAGCTTCATGCACCGGAGCTTCTCGCCCATGTTAACCCGTCAGATCGCGTTTGAACGCCCTCCTACACCGGATGTGACTGCTGGAATCGTCACATAGGCTCGCTTCAAACTTTTTATTAGAGAGTGTGGAGAGATAACGGATACAATTAAATCTGCATTGAAATAATTAGGAAATGTTCTCATGAAAAGAGTCAAAAGTGAAGTGCAAAGTGTATTAATGCATATTTATGTACTTTAAATGGTGTAATTACAATGTAATTGTAATGTAACAATAAAAAGTGTAATTACAATGTAAATTATAAAAAAATCCTTATACCATCAAAATGAAAACTACATGAAAAACAAGTTATTTTGTCAGCTTTATATGCAGCTTTCTGTTTTTTCAGCCTCTTGTGCCATAATACAATATTATTTTTTTTTTTATTGGTTCCATATATATATATATATATATAATGTATATGTGTTCCATACATGCGCAGTCATGGTGGGACAGAAAGGGGCCGTCCCCAAACTGTTCCCACAAAGTTGGGAGCATGAAATTGTCCAAAATGTCTTGGTATGCTGAAGCATTAAGAGTTCCTTTCACTGGAACTAAGGGGCCAAGCCCAACCCCTGAAAAACAACTCCACCCCATAATCCCCCCTCCACCAAACTTTACACTTGGCACAATGCAGTCAGGCAAGTCCCGTTCCCCTGGCAACCGCCAAACCCAGACTCGTCCATGGGATTGTCAGACAGAGAAGCGTGATTGGTCATTCCAGAGAACACGTCTCCACTGCTCTAGAGTCCAGTGGCGGCGTGCTTTACTCCACTGCATCCCACGCTTTGCATTGCACTTGGTGATGTAAGGCTTGGATGAGCTGCTCGCCATGGAAACCCATTCCATGAAGCTCTCTACGCACTGTTCTTGAGCTCATCTGAAGGCCACAGAAGTTTGGAGGCCTGGAGCTATTGACTGCAGAAAGTTGGTGACTTCTGCACACTGTGACCCTCAGCATGCGCTGACCCCGCTCTGTGATTTCACTTCGTGGCTGAGTTGCTGTTGTTCCCAATCGCTTCCACTTTGTTATAATTCCACTAACAGTTGAGTGTGGAATATTTAGTAGTGAGGAAATTTCAGGAATGGACTTATTGCACAGGTGGCAACCTATCACGATACCACGCTTGAGTTCACTGAGCTCCTGAGAGCGACCCATTCTTTCACAAATGTGTGTAGAAGCGTCTGCATGCCTAGTGCTTGATTTATACACCTGTGGCCATGAAGGGATTGAACACCTGGACTCAGTGATTTGGAGGGACGGCACAATATTTTTGGCAATATAGTTTATTTATATACACTCACCTGTCAGGATTATTAGGAACACCATACTAATACTG
>JAGHMJ010000029.1:4246083-4278583 GCA_018749465.1 Paracanthobrama guichenoti
ATATTAGGCATAACATTATGACCAGTGACAGGTGACTAACACTGATCTCTTCATCACGGCTCCTGTTAGTGGGTGGGATATATTAGGCAGCAAGTGAACATTTTGTCCTCAAAGTTGATGTGTTAGAAGCAGGAAAAATGGGCAAGCGTAAGGATTTGAGCGAGTTTGACAAGGGCCAGATTGTGATGGCTAGACGACTGGGTCAGAGCATCTCCAAAACTGCAGCTCTTGTGGGGTGTTCCCGGTCTGCAGTGGTCAGGATCTATCAAAAGTGCTCCAAGGAAGGAACAGTGGAGAACCGGCCACAGGGTCATGGGCGCCAAGGCTCATTGATGCACGTGGGGAGCGAAGGCTGGCCCATGTGGTCTGATCAAACAGACGAGCTACTGGAGCTCAAACTGCTCAAGAAGTTAATGCTGGTTCTGATAGAAAGGTGTCAGAATACACACGGGTGTCGACGGGTCAGGGCTGTTTTGGCAGCATCACAATATTAGGAAGGTACATGATAAAACTGTGACACAGCAGACGAAATCCTGGTGGAAAGTCTCAGTTCGTCTCCGTTAAATATGGATCAGATGTCAGGTGGCTTTAGCAGTCTCTCTGTTTGACGCATGACTCTGCTGATGTTTAAATGATGAATCTGCTGGCTGTGATATTGATGTGTGTGACGCCGAGATGCTTTTGTCCTGCTCTGTTCGTGTTCAGCAGTTTGAGTTCAGGCACACAGGTGGATGAGTTTAAAGAGGGATTATAGAAGTTTTTATGTTTTTATCTGTGATTAGTCAATAGTTTGCATGGGGAAATATTTTCAGAAATCTTTAAATTAATCTTTTTAAAATGCTCAGATACAGCCAGCTTTAGATACATAAAGCGTCTGCTGAGAACTTCACATTCATTCATATTTTGGTTCAATTACCTTTTTATATTTTCACTTAAGTTTTTTATAATTCTTTTATACTTTTTATTTTATAAAATGCATTTTTATACTTCAACTTTTATACTTTAATATTATTTTTCTTATCGAGCAATAACATTAAAATTGTGGCATGTAAATTGCATTTTTGTGAGTGTGAGAGTGAGTGAATGTGAGTGAGAGAGTGTGAGAGTGAGTGTGTGTGTGTGAATGTGAGTGAGTGAGTGAGAGTGAGGGAGTGAGTGAGTGTGTGTGAGTGAGTGAGCGTGAGCGTGCGAGTGAGTGTGAGTGAGTGAGTGAGCGTGAGTGAGCGTGAGTGAGCGTGTGAGTGAGCGTGTGAGTGTGAGTGAGTGAGCGTGTGAGGGAGCGTGAGCGAGCGTGTGAGCGAGCGTGTGAGCGAGCGTGTGAGCGAAGCGTGTGAGCGAGCGTGAGCGTGTGAGTGAGCGTGTGAGTGAGCGTGTGAGTGAGCGTGTGAGTTAGCGTGTGAGTTAGCGTGTGAGTTAGCGTGTGAGTGAGCGTGTGAGTTAGCGTGTGAGTTAGCGTGTGAGTTAGCGTGTGAGTGAGCGTGTGAGTGAACGTGTGAGTGAACGTGTGAGCGAGTGAGTGCGAGTGAGTGTGAGAGTGAGCGTGTGAGTGTGAGCATGAGCGAGCGTGTGAGCGAGCGTGTGAGTGAGCGTGAGTGTGAGTGAGCGAGCGTGAGTGTGAGTGTGAGCGTGTGAGTGTGAGCCTGTGAGTGTGAGCGTGTGAGTGAGCGTGTGAGAGTGTGTGAGAGAGAGAGTGTGTGTTTGTGAGTGAGTGAGTGAGTGAGTGAGTGAGTGTGTGTGTGTGTGTGTGTGTGTGTGTGTGTGTGTGACTCTGAGTGAGTGTATACAGAGGTAATTCACCTTTCACAGATCATTAAGCTGGAAAACGAAGGTGTGAGCAGCTCGAGTCCCTTCACCCTCAGTCTAAATAAACAGTATTTACTGCAGCCTCAGCTCATAAACCGAGACAGAACGGCCTTTATTTCTCCTGATGCCGTGCTCTCAGCTCTCACAGGGGAAGGGGTTTGGGTTTTTACCTACTTGGAGAGCTCCATAAATGACACAATATTGTCTGTTTTTGCTCTATTTCGCCTGTTTTGAGTGTGAACCGTAGACTGCGAGAAATATGGACGATGCGCCTTCACTGCCTTCCACTGAAGAAAAGTGAAGCCGCCAACGTCCGAATATGGCGCTGACATCTTGCGCAGATTTGGGACTGGAGTCTGTGCAGTAGAGAGCAGGAAGTAGAGCTGCGACATCAAAACTCACACTCTCGCAGATGCAGAACAATTCATTATGTTGGTGTGAATTAAACAGTTATGGAAATGTATAAATTAAAGCTAAATCTCCTCCCAAAAATCCAGAAAAAAGTCTGTGCCTCAGTGGCAACTTCACTCAGAGTCAATCTCAGCTGTCAATCATGACGTCACACTCCCCATTTTTATAGCATCAAATAACTAACTAAAACCAAACGTTTTTTAAAATCGAACACTTGAAATAACATCATCGTGATGATAACTGCCTAAAATGACAGAAGCCATCTTTGGTTTGAAGTTTAATTTGATTGATTGCACGCGAGTGTCTGTGAGTGTGGGCGAGTGCACGTGAGTGCGGGTGAGTGTCTGCGAGTGCGCCTGAGTGTCTGTGAGTGCGGGCGAGTGTCTGTGAGTGTCTGTGAGTGTCTGAGTGTCTGTGAGTGCGCCTGAGTGTCTGTGAGTGAGCCTGAGTGAGCCTGAGTGTCTGTGAGTGCGCCTGAGTGTCTGTGAGTGCGGGCGAGTGTCTGTGAGTGCGCCTGAGTGTCTGTGAGTGCGGGCGAGTGCCTGTGAGTGCGCCTGAGTGCCTGTGAGTGCGCCTGAGTGCCTGTGAGTGCGCCTGAGTGTCTGTGAGTGCGCCTGAGTGCCTGTGAGTGCACATGAGTGTCTGTGAGTGCACATGAGTGTCTGTGAGTGCGGGCGAGTGTCTGTGAGTGCGCGCGAGTGTCTGTGAGTGCGCGCGAGTGTCTGTGAGTGCGCGCGAGTGTCTGTGAGTGCGCATGAGTGTCTGAGTGTCTGTGAGTGCGCATGAGTGTCTGAGTGTCTGTGAGTGCGCATGAGTGTCTGTGAGTGCGTCTGAGTGTCTGTGAGTGCGCCTGTGAGTGCGCATGAGTGTCTGAGTGTCTGTGAGTGCGCGCGAGTGTCTGTGAGTGTCTGAGTGTCTGTGAGTGCGCCTGAGTGTCTGTGAGTGCGCGTGAGTGTCTGTGAGTGCGGGTGAGTGTCTGTGAGTGCTCATGAGTGCGCATGAGTGTCTGAGTGTCTGTGAGTGCGCATGAGTGTCTGTGAGTGCGCGCGAGTGTCTGAGTGTCTGTGAGTGCGCATGAGTGCCTGTGAGTGCGCATGAGTGCCTGTGAGTGCGCCTGAGTGTCTGTGAGTGCACATGAGTGTCTGAGTGTCTGTGAGTGCGCATGAGTGTCTGTGAGTGCGCATGAGTGTCTGTGAGTGCGCATGAGTGTCTGTGAGTGCGCATGAGTGTCTGTGAGTGCGCATGAGTGCGCATTAGTGTCTGAGTGCGCGTGAGTGTCTGTGAGTGTCTGAGTATCTGTGAGTATCTGTGAGTGTCTGAGTGTCTGTGAGTGTCTGAGTGCCTGTGAGTGCGCCTGAGTGCCTGTGAGTGCGCCTGAGTGCCTGTCAGTGCACATGAGTGTCTGTGAGTGCGCCTGAGTGTCTGTGAGTGCGCATGAGTGTCTGAGTGTCTGTGAGTGCGGGCGAGTGTCTGTGAGTGCGCGCGAGTGTCTGTGAGTGTGAGTGTCTGAGTGTCTGTGAGTGCGCCTGAGTGTCTGTGAGTGCGCATGAGTGTCTGTGAGTGCGCATGAGTGTCTGAGTGTCTGTGAGTGCGCCTGAGTGTCTGTGAGTGCGGGCGAGTGCCTGTGAGTGCGCCTGAGTGCCTGTGAGTGCGCCTGAGTGTCTGAGTGTCTGTGAGTGCGCCTGAGTGCCTGTGAGTGCGCATGAGTGTCTGAGTGTCTGTGAGTGCACATGAGTGCCTGTGAGTGCGCATGAGTGTCTGAGTGTCTGTGAGTGCGCCTGAGTGTCTGTGAGTGCGCATGAGTGTCTGAGTGTCTGTGAGTGCGGGCGAGTGTCTGTGAGTGCGCATGAGTGTCTGAGTGTCTGTGAGTGCGCATGAGTGTCTGAGTGTCTGTGAGTGCGCCTGAGTGCCTGTGAGTGCGCATGAGTGTCTGAGTGTCTGTGAGTGCGCCTGAGTGCCTGTGAGTGCGCATGAGTGTCTGAGTGTCTGTGAGTGCACATGAGTGCCTGTGAGTGCGCATGAGTGTCTGAGTGTCTGTGAGTGTGCGCCTGAGTGTCTGTGAGTGCGCATGAGTGTCTGAGTGTCTGTGAGTGCGGGCGAGTGTCTGTGAGTGCGCATGAGTGTCTGAGTGTCTGTGAGTGCGCATGAGTGTCTGAGTGTCTGTGAGTGCGCCTGAGTGCCTGTGAGTGTGCATGAGTGTCTGAGTGTCTGTGAGTGCGCCTGAGTGCCTGTGAGTGCGCATGAGTGTCTGAGTGTCTGTGAGTGCGCCTGAGTGCCTGTGAGTGCGCATGAGTGTCTGAGTGTCTGTGAGTGCGCCTGAGTGCCTGTGAGTGCGCATGAGTGTCTGAGTGTCTATGAGTGCGCCTGAGTGCCTGTGAGAGTGCGCATGAGTGTCTGAGTGTCTGTGAGTGCGCCTGAGTGCCTGTGGAGTGCGCATGAGTGTCTGAGTGTCTGTGAGTGCACATGAGTGCCTGTGAGTGCGCCTGAGTGTCTGTGAGTGCGCATGAGTGTCTGAGTGCCTGTGAGTGCGCCTGAGTGTCTGTGAGTGCGGGCGAGTGCCTGTGAGTGCGCCTGAGTGCCTGTGAGTGCGCCTGAGTGCCTGTGAGTGCGCCTGAGTGTCTGTGAGTGCGCCTGAGTGTCTGTGAGTGCGGGCGAGTGCCTGTGAGTGCGCCTGAGTGCCTGTGAGTGTGCCTGAGTGCCTGTGAGTGCGCCTGAGTGCCTGTGAGTGCGCCTGAGTGCCTGTGAGTGCGCCTGAGTGCCTGTGAGTGCACATGAGTGCCTGTGAGTGCGCATGAGTGTCTGAGTGTCTGTGAGTGCGCCTGAGTGTCTGTGAGTGCGCATGAGTGTCTGAGTGTCTGTGAGTGCGGGCGAGTGTCTGTGAGTGCCATGAGTGTCTGTGGGAGTGTGAGTGTCTGAGTGTCTGTGAGTGCGCCTGAGTGTCTGTGAGTGCGCATGAGTGTCTGTGAGTGCGCATGAGTGTCTGAGTGTCTGTGAGTGCGCCTGAGTGTCTGTGAGTGCGGGCGAGTGCCTGTGAGTGCGCCTGAGTGTCTGTGAGTGCGCATGAGTGTCTGAGTGTCTGTGAGTGCGCCTGAGTGTCTGTGAGTGCGGGCGAGTGCCTGTGAGTGCGCCTGAGTGCCTGTGAGTGCGCATGAGTGTCTGAGTGTCTGTGAGTGTGCCTATGAGTGCGCATGAGTGTCTGTGAGTGCGCATGAGTGTCTGTGAGTGCGCGCGAGTGTCTGAGTGTCTGTGAGTGCGCCTGAGTGCCTGTGAGTGCGCATGAGTGCCTGTGAGTGCGCCTGAGTGCCTGTGAGTGCGCCTGAGTGTCTGTGAGTGCGCCTGAGTGTCTGTGAGTGCACATGAGTGTCTGAGTGTCTGTGAGTGCGCATGAGTGTCTGTGAGTGCGCATGAGTGTCTATGAGTGCGCATTAGTGTCTGAGTGCGCGTGAGTGTCTGTGAGTGTCTGAGTGTCTGTGAGTGTCTGAGTGTCTGTGAGTGCGCCTGAGTGTCTGTGAGTGCGCATGAGTGTCTGAGTGCCTGTGAATGCGCCTGAGTGTCTGTGAGTGCGGGCGAGTGCCTGTGAGAGCGCGCCTGAGTGCCTGTGAGTGCGCCTGAGTGTCTGTGGAGTGCGCCTGAGTGCCTGTGAGTGCACATGAGTGCCTGTGAGTGCGCATGAGTGTCTGAGTGTCTGTGAGTGCGCCTGAGTGTCTGTGAGTGCGCATGAGTGTCTGAGTGTCTGTGAGTGCGGGCGAGTGTCTGTGAGTGCGCGCGAGTGTCTGTGAGTGTGAGTGTCTGAGTGTCTGTGAGTGCGCCTGAGTGTCTGTGAGTGCGCATGAGTGTCTGTGAGTGCGCATGAGTGTCTGAGTGTCTGTGAGTGCGCCTGAGTGTCTGTGAGTGCGGGCGAGTGCCTGTGAGTGCGCCTGAGTGCCTGTGAGTGCGCATGAGTGTCTGAGTGTCTGTGAGTGTGCCTATGAGTGCGCATGAGTGTCTGTGAGTGCGCCTGAGTGCGCATGAGTGTCTGAGTGTCTGTGAATGCGTGCGAGTGTCTGTGAGTGCGCCTGAGTGTCTGTGAG
The DNA here is from genome assembly GCA_018749465.1 of Paracanthobrama guichenoti. NCBI lineage: Eukaryota > Metazoa > Chordata > Actinopteri > Cypriniformes > Gobionidae > Paracanthobrama > Paracanthobrama guichenoti. Next base: position 4,252,368 of record JAGHMJ010000029.1, read on the forward strand.
TGCGCGTGAGTGTCTGTGAGTGTGGGTGAGTGTCTGTGAGTGCTCATGAGTGCGCATGAGTGTCTGAGTGTCTGTGAGTGCGCATGAGTGTCTGTGAGTGCGCGCGAGTGTCTGAGTGTCTGTGAGTGCGCCTGAGTGCCTGTGAGTGCGCCTGAGTGTCTGTGAGTGCGCCTGAGTGTCTGTGAGTGCGCCTGAGTGTCTGTGAGTGCGCCTGAGTGTCTGTGAGTGCACATGAGTGTCTGAGTGTCTGTGAGTGCGCATGAGTGTCTGTGAGTGCGGCGAGTGCCTGTGAGTGCGCCTGAGTGCCTGTGAGTGCGCATGAGTGTCTGAGTGTCTGTGAGTGTGCCTGTGAGTGCGCATGAGTGTCTGTGAGTGCGCCTGAGTGCGCATGAGTGTCTGAGTGTCTGTGAATGCGTGGCGAAGTGTCTGTGAGTGCGCCTGAGTGTCTGTGAGTGCGCGCGTGAGTGTGGGTGAGTGTCTGTGAGTGCTCATGAGTGCGCATGAGTGTCTGAGTGTCTGTGAGTGCGCATGAGTGTCTGTGAGTGCGCGCGAGTGTCTGAGTGTCTGTGAGTGCGCCTGAGTGTCTGTGAGTGCGCCTGAGTGTCTGTGAGTGCACATGAGTGTCTGAGTGTCTGTGAGTGCGCATGAGTGTCTGTGAGTGCGCATGAGTGCGCATTAGTGTCTGAGTGCGTGAGAGTGTCTGTGAGTGCGGGCGAGTGCCTGTGAGTGCGCCTGAGTGCCTGTGAGTGCGCCTGAGTGCCTGTGAGTGCCTGTGAGTGCCTGTGAGTGCGCCTGAGTGCCTGTGAGTGCACATGAGTGCCTGTGAGTGCGCATGAGTGTCTGAGTGTCTGTGAGTGCGCCTGAGTGTCTGTGAGTGCGCATGAGTGTCTGAGTGTCTGTGAGTGCGGGCGAGTGCCTGTGAGTGCACATGAGTGCCTGTGAGTGCGCATGAGTGTCTGAGTGTCTGTGAGTGTGCGCCTGAGTGTCTATGAGTGCGCCTGAGTGCCTGTGAGTGCGCATGAGTGTCTGAGTGTCTGTGAGTGCGCCTGAGTGCCTGTGAGTGTGCATGAGTGCCTGTGAGTGCGCATGAGTGTCTGAGTGTCTGTGAGTGCGCCTGAGTGCCTGTGAGTGCGCATGGGTGTCTGAGTGTCTGTGAGTGCACATGAGTGCCTGTGAGTGCGCATGAGTGTCTGTGAGTGTGAGTGTCTGAGTGTCTGTGAGTGCGCCTGAGTGTCTGTGAGTGCGCATGAGTGTCTGAGTGTCTGTGAGTGCGGGCGAGTGTCTGTGAGTGCGCGCGAGTGTCTGTGAGTGTGAGTGTCTGAGTGTCTGTGAGTGCGCCTGAGTGTCTGTGAGTGCGCATGAGTGTCTGTGAGTGCGCATGAGTGTCTGAGTGTCTGTGAGTGCGCATGAGTGTCTGTGAGTGCGGGCGAGTGCCTGTGAGTGCGCCTGAGTGCCTGTGAGTGCGCATGAGTGTCTGAGTGTCTGTGAGTGCGCCTGAGTGCCTGTGAGTGCGCCTGAGTGCCTGTGAGTGCGCCTGAGTGTCTGTGAGTGCACATGAGTGCCTGTGAGTGCGCATGAGTGTCTGAGTGTCTGTGAGTGCGCCTGAGTGTCTGTGAGTGCGCATGAGTGTCTGAGTGTCTGTGAGTGCGGGCGAGTGTCTGTGAGTGCGCATGAGTGTCTGAGTGTCTGTGAGTGCGCATGAGTGTCTGAGTGTCTGTGAGTGCGCCTGAGTGCCTGTGAGTGCGCATGAGTGTCTGAGTGTCTGTGAGTGCGCCTGAGTGCCTGTGAGTGCGCATGAGTGTCTGAGTGTCTGTGAGTGCGCATGAGTGTCTGAGTGTCTATGAGTGCGCCTGAGTGCCTGTGAGTGCGCATGAGTGTCTGAGTGTCTGTGAGTGTGCCTGAGTGCCTGTGAGTGCGCATGAGTGTCTGAGTGTCTGTGAGTGCGCATGAGTGTCTGAGTGTCTGTGAGTGCGCATGAGTGTCTGTGAGTGCGCGCGAGTGTCTGTGAGTGTCTGAGTGTCTGTGAGTGCGCCTGAGTGTCTGTGAGTGCGCATGAGTGTCTGTGAGTGCGCATGAGTGTCTGAGTGTCTGTGAGTGCGCCTGAGTGTCTGTGAGTGCGGGAAAGTGCCTGTGAGTGCGCCTGAGTGTCTGTGAGTGCGCATGAGTGTCTGAGTGTCTGTGAGTGCGCCTGAGTGTCTGTGAGTGCGGGCGAGTGCCTGTGAGTGCGCCTGAGTGCCTGTGAGTGCGCATGAGTGTCTGAGTGTCTGTGAGTGTGCCTATGAGTGCGCATGAGTGTCTGTGAGTGCGCATGAGTGTCTGTGAGTGCGCCGCGAGTGTCTGGAGTGTCTGTGAGTGCGCCTGAGTGCCTGTGAGTGCGCATGAGTGCCTGTGAGTGCGCCTGAGTGCCTGTGAGTGCGCCTGAGTGTCTGTGAGTGCGCCTGAGTGTCTGTGAGTGCACATGAGTGTCTGAGTGTCTGTGAGTGCGCATGAGTGTCTGTGAGTGCGCATGAGTGTCTATGAGTGCGCATTAGTGTCTGAGTGCGCGTGAGTGTCTGTGAGTGTCTGAGTGTCTGTGAGTGTCTGAGTGTCTGTGAGTGCGCCTGAGTGTCTGTGAGTGCGCATGAGTGTCTGAGTGCCTGTGAATGCGCCTGAGTGTCTGTGAGTGCGGGCGAGTGCCTGTGAGTGCGCCTGAGTGCCTGTGAGTGCGCCTGAGTGTCTGTGAGTGCGCCTGAGTGCCTGTGAGTGCACATGAGTGCCTGTGAGTGCGCATGAGTGTCTGAGTGTCTGTGAGTGCGCATGAGTGTCTGAGTGTCTGTGAGTGCGGGCGAGTGTCTGTGAGTGCGCGAGTGTGTCTGTGAGTGTGAGTGTCTGAGTGTCTGTGAGTGCGCCTGAGTGTCTGTGAGTGCGCATGAGTGTCTGTGAGTGCGCATGAGTGTCTGAGTGTCTGTGAGTGCGCCTGAGTGTCTGTGAGTGCGGCGAGTGCCTGTGAGTGCGCCTGAGTGCCTGTGAGTGCGCATGAGTGTCTGAGTGTCTGTGAGTGTGCCTATGAGTGCGCATGAGTGTCTGTGAGTGCGCCTGAGTGCGCATGAGTGTCTGAGTGTCTGTGAATGCGTGCGAGTGTCTGTGAGTGCGCCTGAGTGTCTGTGAGTGCGCGTGAGTGTCTGTGAGTGTGGGTGAGTGTCTGTGAGTGCTCATGAGTGCGCATGAGTGTCTGAGTGTCTGTGAGTGCGCATGAGTGTCTGTGAGTGCGCGCGAGTGTCTGAGTGTCTGTGAGTGCGCCTGAGTGCCTGTGAGTGCGCCTGAGTGTCTGTGAGTGCGCCTGAGTGTCTGTGAGTGCGCCTGAGTGTCTGTGAGTGCGCCTGAGTGTCTGTGAGTGCACATGAGTGTCTGAGTGTCTGTGAGTGCGCATGAGTGTCTGTGAGTGCGGGCGAGTGCCTGTGAGTGCGCCTGAGTGCCTGTGAGTGCGCATGAGTGTCTGAGTGTCTGTGAGTGTGCCTGTGAGTGCGCATGAGTGTCTGTGAGTGCGCCTGAGTGCGCATGAGTGTCTGAGTGTCTGTGAATGCGTGCGAGTGTCTGTGAGTGCGCCTGAGTGTCTGTGAGTGCGCGTGAGTGTGGGTGAGTGTCTGTGAGTGCTCATGAGTGCGCATGAGTGTCTGAGTGTCTGTGAGTGCGCATGAGTGTCTGTGAGTGCGCGCGAGTGTCTGAGTGTCTGTGAGTGCGCCTGAGTGTCTGTGAGTGCGCCTGAGTGTCTGTGAGTGCGCCTGAGTGTCTGTGAGTGCACATGAGTGTCTGAGTGTCTGTGAGTGCGCATGAGTGTCTGTGAGTGCGCATGAGTGTCTGTGAGTGCGCATGAGTGCGCATTAGTGTCTGAGTGCGCGTGAGTGTCTGTGAGTGCGGGCGAGTGCCTGTGAGTGCGCCTGAGTGCCTGTGAGTGCGCCTGAGTGCCTGTGAGTGCGCCTGAGTGCCTGTGAGTGCGCCTGAGTGCCTGTGAGTGCACATGAGTGCCTGTGAGTGCGCATGAGTGTCTGAGTGTCTGTGAGTGCGCCTGAGTGTCTGTGAGTGCGCATGAGTGTCTGAGTGTCTGTGAGTGCGGGCGAGTGCCTGTGAGTGCACATGAGTGCCTGTGAGTGCGCATGAGTGTCTGAGTGTCTGTGAGTGCGCCTGAGTGTCTATGAGTGCGCCTGAGTGCCTGTGAGTGCGCATGAGTGTCTGAGTGTCTGTGAGTGCGCCTGAGTGCCTGTGAGTGTGCATGAGTGCCTGTGGAGTGCGCATGAGTGTCTGAGTGTCTGTGAGTGCACATGAGTGCCTGTGAGTGCGCATGAGTGTCTGTGAGTGTGAGTGTCTGAGTGTGTCTGTGAGTGCGCCTGAGTGTCTGTGAGTGCGCATGAGTGTCTGAGTGTCTGTGAGTGCGCCTGAGTGCCTGTGAGTGCGCATGAGTGTCTGAGTGTCTGTGAGTGCGCCTGAGTGCCCGTGAGTGCGCATGAGTGTCTGAGTGTCTGTGAGTGCGCCTGAGTGCCTGTGAGTGCGCATGGGTGTCTGAGTGTCTGTGAGTGCGGGCGAGTGTCTGTGAGTGCGCGCGAGTGTCTGTGAGTGTGAGTGTCTGAGTGTCTGTGAGTGCGCCTGAGTGTCTGTGAGTGCGCATGAGTGTCTGTGAGTGCGCATGAGTGTCTGAGTGTCTGTGAGTGCGCATGAGTGTCTGTGAGTGCGGGCGAGTGCCTGTGGAGTGCGCCTGAGTGCCTGTGGAGTGCGCATGAGTGTCTGAGTGTCTGTGAGTGCGCCTGAGTGCCTGTGAGTGCGCCTGAGTGCCTGTGAGTGCGCCTGAGTGTCTGTGAGTGCACATGAGTGCCTGTGAGTGCGCATGAGTGTCTGAGTGTCTGTGGAGTGCGCCTGAGTGTCTGTGAGTGCGCATGAGTGTCTGAGTGTCTGTGAGTGCGGGCGAGTGTCTGTGAGTGCGCATGAGTGTCTGAGTGTCTGTGAGTGCGCATGAGTGTCTGAGTGTCTGTGAGTGCGCCTGAGTGCCTGTGGTGGAGTGCGCATGAGTGTCTGAGTGTCTGTGAGTGCGCCTGAGTGCCTGTGAGTGCGCATGAGTGTCTGAGTGTCTGTGAGTGCGCATGAGTGTCTGAGTGTCTATGAGTGCGCCTGAGTGCCTGTGGAGTGCGCATGAGTGTCTGAGTGTCTGTGAGTGTGCCTGAGTGCCTGTGAGTGCGCATGAGTGTCTGAGTGTCTGTGAGTGCGCATGAGTGTCTGAGTGTCTGTGAGAGTGCGCATGAGTGTCTGTGAGTGCGCGAAAGTGTCTGTGAGTGTCTGAGTGTCTGTGAGTGCGCCTGAGTGTCTGTGAGTGCGCATGAGTGTCTGTGAGTGCGCATGAGTGTCTGAGTGTCTGTGAGTGCGCCTGAGTGTCTGTGAGTGCGGGCGAGTGCCTGTGAGTGCGCCTGAGTGTCTGTGAGTGCGCATGAGTGTCTGAGTGTCTGTGAGTGCGCCTGAGTGTCTGTGAGTGCGGCGAGTGCCTGTGAGTGCGCCTGAGTGCCTGTGAGTGCGCATGAGTGTCTGAGTGTCTGTGAGTGTGCCTATGAGTGCGCATGAGTGTCTGTGAGTGCGCATGAGTGTCTGTGAGTGCGCATGAAAGTGTCTGAGTGTCTGTGAGTGCGCCTGAGTGCCTGTGAGTGCGCATGAGTGCCTGTGAGTGCGCCTGAGTGCCCTGTGAGTGCGCCTGAGTGTCTGTGGAGTGCGCCTGAGTGTCTGTGAGTGCACATGAGTGTCTGAGTGTCTGTGAGTGCGCATGAGTGTCTGTGAGTGCGCATGAGTGTCTGTGAGTGCGCACAGTGTCTGAGTGCGCGTGAGTGTCTGTGAGTGTCTGAGTGTCTGTGAGTGTCTGAGTGTCTGTGAGTGCGCCTGAGTGTCTGTGAGTGCGCATGAGTGTCTGAGTGCCTGTGAATGCGCCTGAGTGTCTGTGAGTGCGGGCGAGTGCCTGTGAGTGCGCCTGAGTGCCTGTGAGTGCGCCTGAGTGTCTGTGAGTGCGCCTGAGTGCCTGTGAGTGCACATGAGTGCCTGTGAGTGCGCATGAGTGTCTGAGTGTCTGTGAGTGCGCATGAGTGTCTGAGTGTCTGTGAGTGCGGGCGAGTGTCTGTGAGTGCGCGCGAGTGTCTGTGAGTGTGAGTGTCTGAGTGTCTGTGAGTGCGCCTGAGTGTCTGTGGTGTGCGCATGAGTGTCTGTGAGTGCGCATGAGTGTCTGAGTGTCTGTGAGTGCGCCTGAGTGTCTGTGAGAGTGGGCGAGTGCCTGTGAGTGCGCCTGAGTGCCTGTGGTGCGCATGAGTGTCTGAGTGTCTGTGAGTGTGCCTATGAGTGCGCATGAGTGTCTGTGAGTGCGCCTGAGTGCGCATGAGTGTCTGAGTGTCTGTGAATGCGCAAGAGTGTCTGTGAGTGCGCCTGAGTGTCTGTGAGTGCGCGTGAGTGTCTGTGAGTGTGGGTGAGTGTCTGTGAGTGCTCATGAGTGCGCATGAGTGTCTGAGTGTCTGTGGAGTGCGCATGAGTGTCTGTGAGTGCGCGCGAGTGTCTGAGTGTCTGTGAGTGCGCCTGAGTGCCTGTGAGTGCGCCTGAGTGTCTGTGAGTGCGCCTGAGTGTCTGTGAGTGCGCCTGAGTGTCTGTGAGTGCGCCTGAGTGTCTGTGAGTGCACATGAGTGTCTGAGTGTCTGTGAGTGCGCATGAGTGTCTGTGAGTGCGGGCGAGTGCCTGTGAGTGCGCCTGAGTGCCTGTGGAGTGCGCATGAGTGTCTGAGTGTCTGTGAGTGTGCCTGTGAGTGCGCATGAGTGTCTGTGAGTGCGCCTGAGTGCGCATGAGTGTCTGAGTGTCTGTGAATGCGTGCGAGTGTCTGTGAGTGCGCCTGAGTGTCTGTGAGTGCGCGTGAGTGTGGGTGAGTGTCTGTGAGTGCTCATGAGTGCGCATGAGTGTCTGAGTGTCTGTGAGTGCGCATGAGTGTCTGTGAGTGCGCGCGAGTGTCTGAGAGTGTCTGTGAGTGCGCCTGAGTGTCTGTGAGTGCGCCTGAGTGTCTGTGGAGTGCGCCTGAGAGTGTCTGTGAGTGCACATGAGTGTCTGAGTGTCTGTGAGTGCGCATGAGTGTCTGTGAGTGCGCATGAGTGTCTGTGAGTGCGCATGAGTGCGCATTAGTGTCTGAGTGCGCGTGAGTGTCTGTGAGTGCGGGCGAGTGCCTGTGAGTGCGCCTGAGTGCCTGTGAGTGCGCCTGAGTGCCTGTGAGTGCGCCTGAGTGCCTGTGAGTGCGCCTGAGTGCCTGTGAGTGCACATGAGTGCCTGTGAGTGCGCATGAGTGTCTGAGTGTCTGTGAGTGCGCCTGAGTGTCTGTGAGTGCGCATGAGTGTCTGAGTGTCTGTGAGTGCGGGCGAGTGCCTGTGAGTGCACATGAGTGCCTGTGAGTGCGCATGAGTGTCTGAGTGTCTGTGAGTGCGCCTGAGTGTCTATGAGTGCGCCTGAGTGCCTGTGAGTGCGCATGAGTGTCTGAGTGTCTGTGAGTGCGCCTGAGTGCCTGTGAGTGTGCATGAGTGCCTGTGAGTGCGCATGAGTGTCTGAGTGTCTGTGAGTGCACATGAGTGCCTGTGAGTGCGCATGAGTGTCTGTGAGTGTGAGTGTCTGAGTGTCTGTGAGTGCGCCTGAGTGTCTGTGAGTGCGCATGAGTGTCTGAGTGTCTGTGAGTGCGCCTGAGTGCCTGTGAGTGCGCATGAGTGTCTGAGTGTCTGTGAGTGCGCCTGAGTGCCCGTGGAGTGCGCATGAGTGTCTGAGTGTCTGTGAGTGCGCCTGAGTGCCTGTGAGTGCGCATGGGTGTCTGAGTGTCTGTGAGTGCGGGCGAGTGTCTGTGAGTGCGCGCGAGTGTCTGTGAGTGTGAGTGTCTGAGTGTCTGTGAGTGCGCCTGAGTGTCTGAGTGTCTGTGAGTGCGCATGAGTGTCTGAGTGTCTGTGAGTGCGCCTGAGTGCGCATGAGTGTCTGAGTGTCTGTGAGTGCGCCTGAGTGCCTGTGAGTGCGCATGAGTGTCTGAGTGTCTGTGAGTGTGCCTGAGTGCCTGTGAGTGCGCATGAGTGTCTGAGTGTCTGTGAGTGCGCCTGAGTGCCTGTGAGTGCGCATGAGTGCCTGTGAGTGCGCATGAGTGTCTGAGTGCCTGTGAGTGCGCCTGAGTGCCTGTGAGTGCGCATGAGTGCCTGTGAGTGCGCATGAGTGTCTGAGTGTCTGTGAGTGCGCATGAGTGTCTGAGTGTCTGTGAGTGCGGGTGAGTGTCTGTGAGTGCGCATGAGTGTCTGTGAGTGCGCATGAGTGTCTGTGAGTGCGCATGAGTGTCTGAGTGTCTGTGAGTGCGCATGAGTGTCTGTGAGTGCGCATGAGTGTCTGTGACTGCGGGCGAGTGTGCGCGAGTGTCTGTGAGTGCGGGCGAGTGTCTGTGAGTGTCTGAGTGTCTGTGAGTGCGCCTGAGTGTCTGTGGGTGTGCGCATGAGTGTCTGAGTGTCTGTGAGTGCGGGTGAGTGTCTGTGAGTGCGCGCGAAGTGTCTGTGACTGCGAGCGAGTGTGCGCGAGTGCGCATGAGTGTCTGAGTGTCTGTGAGTGCGCGCGAGTGTCTGTGAGTGTCTGAGTGTCTGTGAGTGCGCCTGAGTGTCTGTAAGTGCGCATGAGTGTCTGAGTGTCTGTGAGTGCGGGTGAGTGTCTGTGAGTGCGCGCGAGTGTCTGTGACTGCGGGCGAGTGTGCGCGAGTGTCTGTGAGTGCGGGCGAGTGTCTGTGAGTGCGGGTGAGTGTCTGCGAGTGCGGGTGAGTGTCTGCGAGTGCGCCTGAGTGTCTGCGAGTGCGCCTGAGTGTCTGCGAGTGCGCCTGAGTGTCTGCGAGTGCGCCTGAGTGTCTGCGAGTGCGCCTGAGTGTCTGCGAGTGCGCCTGAGTGCCTGCGAGTGCGCCTGAGTGTCTGTGAGTGCGCCTGAGTGCCTGAGTGTCTGTGAGTGCGCCTGAGTGCCTGTGAGTGCGCCTGAGTGTCTGTGAGTGTGCATGAGTGCACATGAGTGTCTGAGTGTCTGTGAGTGCGCCTGAGTGCCTGTGAGTACGCATGAGTGCACATGAGTGTCTGAGTGTCTGTGAGTGCGCCTGAGTGTCTGTGAGTGCGCCTGAGTGTCTGTGAGTGCACATGAGTGTCTGAGTGTCTGTGAGTGCGCATGAGTGTCTGAGTGTCTGTGAGTGCGCATGAGTGTCTGAGTGTCTGTGAGTGTGCCTGAGTGCCTGTGAGTGCGCATGAGTGTCTGAGTGTCTGTGAGTGCGCATGAGTGTCTGTGAGTGCGCATGAGTGTCTGAGTGTCTGTGAGTGCGCCTGAGTGCCTGTGAGTGCGCATGAGTGTCTGAGTGTCTGTGAGTGCGCCTGAGTGTCTGTGAGTGCGCCTGAGTGCCTGTGAGTGCGCATGAGTGTCTGAGTGTCTGTGAGTGTGCCTGAGTGCCTGTGAGTGCGCATGAGTGTCTGAGTGTCTGTGAGTGCGCCTGAGTGCCTGTGGAGTGCGCATGAGTGCCTGTGAGTGCGCGCATGAGTGCCTGTGAGTGCGCATGAGTGCCTGTGAGTGCGCATGAGTGTCTGTGAGTGCGCATGAGTGCACATGAGTGTCTGAGTGTCTGTGAGTGCGGGCGAGTGTCTGTGAGTGCGCGCGAGTGTCTGTGAGTGTCTGAGTGTCTGTGAGTGCGCGTGAGTGTCTGTGAGTGCGGGTGAGTGCGCATGAGTGTCTGTGAGTGCGCATGAGTGTCTGAGTGTCTGTGAGTGCGCATGAGTGTCTGTGAGTGCGCATGAGTGTCTGAGTGTCTGTGAGTGCGCGCGAGTGTCTGTGAGTGTCTGAGTGTCTGTGAGTGCGCCTGAGTGCGCGTGAGTGTCTGTGAGTGCGGGTGCGTGTCTGTGAGTGCGCATGAGTGCGCATGAGTGTCTGTGAGTGCGCATGAGTGTCTGAGTGTCTGTGAGTGCGCATGAGTGTCTGTGGAGTGCGCATGAGTGCGCATGAGTGTCTGAGTGTCTGTGAGTGCGCGCAGTGTGTGTGTCTGAGTGTCTGTGAGTGCGCATGAGTGTCTGGAGTGTCTGTGGAGTGCGGGTGAGTGTCTGTGAGTGCGCCGCGAGTGTCTGTGACTGCGGCGAGTGTCTGTGAGTGCGGGCGAGTGTCTGTGAGTGCGTGTGAGTGCACATGAGTGCCTGTGAGTGCGCATGAGTGTCTGAGTGTCTGTGAGTGCGCCTGAGTGTCTGTGAGTGCGCATGAGTGTCTGAGTGTCTGTGAGTGCGGGCGAGTGTCTGTGAGTGCGCGCGAGTGTCTGTGAGTGTGTGAGTGTCTGAGTGTCTGTGAGTGCGCCTGAGTGTCTGTGAGTGCGCATGAGTGTCTGTGAGTGCGCATGAGTGTCTGAGTGTCTGTGAGTGCGCATGAGTGTCTGTGAGTGCGGGCGAGTGCCTGTGAGTGCGCCTGAGTGCCTGTGGGAGTGCGCATGAGTGTCTGAGTGTCTGTGAGTGCGCCTGAGTGCCTGTGGAGTGCGCCTGAGTGCCTGTGGAGTGCGCCTGAGTGCCTGTGAGTGCGCCTGAGTGTCTGTGAGTGCACATGAGTGCCTGTGAGTGCGCATGAGTGTCTGAGTGTCTGTGAGTGCGCCTGAGTGTCTGTGAGTGCGCATGAGTGTCTGAGTGTCTGTGAGTGCGGGCGAGTGTCTGTGAGTGCGCATGAGTGTCTGAGTGTCTGTGAGTGCGCATGAGTGTCTGAGTGTCTGTGAGTGCGCCTGAGTGCCTGTGAGTGCGCATGAGTGTCTGAGTGTCTGTGAGTGCGCCTGAGTGCCTGTGAGTGCGCATGAGTGTCTGAGTGTCTGTGAGTGCGCATGAGTGTCTGAGTGTCTATGAGTGCGCCTGAGTGCCTGTGAGTGCGCATGAGTGTCTGAGTGTCTGTGAGTGTGCCTGAGTGCCTGTGAGTGCGCATGAGTGTCTGAGTGTCTGTGAGTGCGCATGAGTGTCTGAGTGTCTGTGAGTGCGCATGAGTGTCTGTGAGTGCGCGCGAGTGTCTGTGAGTGTCTGAGTGTCTGTGAGTGCGCCTGAGTGCGCGTGAGTGTCTGTGAGTGCGGGTGAGTGTCTGTGAGTGCGGGTGAGTGTCTGTGAGTGCGCATGAGTGTCTGTGAGTGCGCATGAGTGCGCATGAGTGTCTGTGAGTGCGCATGAGTGTCTGAGTGTCTGTGAGTGCGCATGAGTGTCTGTGACTGCGGGCGAGTGTGCGCGAGTGTCTGTGAGTGCGGGCGAGTGTCTGTGAGTGTCTGAGTGTCTGTGAGTGCGCCTGAGTGTCTGTAAGTGCGCATGAGTGTCTGAGTGTCTGTGAGTGCGGGTGAGTGTCTGTGAGTGCGCGCGAGTGTCTGTGACTGCGGGCGAGTGTGCGCGAGTGCGCATGAGTGTCTGAGTGTCTGTGAGTGCGCGCGAGTGTCTGTGAGTGTCTGAGTGTCTGTGAGTGCGCCTGAGTGTCTGTAAGTGCGCATGAGTGTCTGAGTGTCTGTGAGTGCGGGTGAGTGTCTGTGAGTGCGCGCGTCTGTGTGTCTGTGGCGAGTGTGCGCGAGTGTCTGTGAGTGCGGGCGAGTGTCTGTGAGTGCGGGTGAGTGTCTGCGAGTGCGCCTGAGTGTCATGAAAAGCGCGCCTGAGTGTCTGCGAGTGCGCCTGAGTGTTCAGTGCGAGTGCGCCTGAGAGTGCTGAGTGAGTGCGCCTGAGTGTCTGCGAAAGTGCGCCTGAGTGTCTGCGAGTGCGCCTGAGTGTCTGCGAGTGTCTGCGAGTGTCTGTGAGTGTCTGCGAGTGCGCCTGAGTGCCTGCGAGTGCGCCTGAGTGTCTGTGAGTGCGCCTGAGTGCCTGAGTGTCTGTGAGTGCGCCTGAGTGCCTGTGAGTGCGCCTGAGTGTCTGTGAGTGTGCATGAGTGCACATGCCTGAGTGTCTGTGAGTGCGCCTCTGTGTGAGTGCGCATGAGTGCACGTGAGTGTGCACTGAGTGCCTGTGTCTGTGAGTGCGCCTGAGTGTCTGTGAGTGTGCATGAGTGCACATGAGTGTCTGAGTGTCTGTGAGTGCGCCTGAGTGCCTGTGAGTACGCATGAGTGCACGTGAGTACGCATGAGTGAGTGCCTGAGTGTCTGTGAGTGCGCCTGAGTGCCTGTGAGTGTGCCTGAGTGTCTGTGAGTGCGCCTGAGTGTCTGAGTGTCTGCGAGTGCGCCTGAGTGCCTGCGAGTGCGCCTGAGTGTCTGTGAGTGCGCCTGAGTGCCTGAGTGTCTGTGAGTGCGCCTGAGTGCCTGTGTCTGTGTGCGCCTGAGTGTGTGCTGTGTCTGTGAGTGCATGAGTGCACATGAGTGTCTGAGTGTCTGTGAGTGCGCCTGAGTGCCTGTGAGTACGCATGAGTGCACATGAGTGTCTGAGTGTCTGTGAGTGCGCCTGAGTGTCTGTGAGTGCGCCTGAGTGTCTGTGAGTGCACATGAGTGTCTGAGTGTCTGTGAGTGCGCATGAGTGTCTGAGTGTCTGTGAGTGCGCATGAGTGTCTGTGAGTGTGCCTGTGAGTGCGCATGAGTGTCTGAGTGTCTGTGAGTGCGCATGAGTGTCTGAGTGTCTGTGAGTGCGCATGAGTGTCTGAGTGTCTGTGAGTGCGCCTGAGTGCCTGTGAGTGCGCATGAGTGTCTGAGTGTCTGTGAGTGCGCCTGAGTGTCTGTGAGTGCGCCTGAGTGCCTGTGAGTGCGCATGAGTGTCTGAGTGTCTGTGAGTGTGCCTGAGTGCCTGTGAGTGCGCATGAGTGTCTGAGTGTCTGTGAGTGCGCCTGAGTGCGCATGAGTGCCTGTGAGTGCGCCTGAGTGCCTGTGAGTGCGCATGAGTGTCTGAGTGTCTGTGAGTGCGCATGAGTGCACATGAGTGTCTGAGTGTCTGTGAGTGCGGGCGAGTGTCTGTGAGTGCGCGCGAGTGTCTGTGAGTGTCTGTGAGTGTCTGAGTGTCTGTGAGTGCGCGTGAGTGTCTGTGAGTGCGGGTGAGTGCGCATGAGTGTCTGTGAGTGCGCATGAGTGTCTGAGTGTCTGTGAGTGCGCATGAGTGTCTGTGAGTGCGCATGAGTGTCTGTGAGTGCGCGCGAGTGTCTGTGAGTGTCTGAGTGTCTGTGAGTGCGCCTGAGTGCGGGTGCGTGTCTGTGAGTGCGCATGAGTGCGCATGAGTGTCTGTGAGTGCGCATGAGTGTCTGAGTGTCTGTGAGTGCGCATGAGTGTCTGTGAGTGCGCATGAGTGCGCATGAGTGTCTGAGTGTCTGTGAGTGCGCGCGAGTGTGTGAGTGTCTGAGTGTCTGTGAGTGCGCATGAGTGTCTGAGTGTCTGTGAGTGCGGGTGAGTGTCTGTGAGTGCGCGCGAGTGTCTGTGACTGCGGGCGAGTGTCTGTGAGTGCGGGCGAGTGTCTGTGAGTGCGTGTGAGTGCACATGAGTGCCTGTGAGTGCGCATGAGTGTCTGAGTGTCTGTGAGTGCGCCTGAGTGTCTGTGAGTGCGCATGAGTGTCTGAGTGTCTGTGAGTGCGGGCGAGTGTCTGTGAGTGCGCGCGAGTGTCTGTGAGTGTCTGAGTGTCTGTGAGTGCGCCTGAGTGTCTGTGAGTGCGCATGAGTGTCTGTGAGTGCGCATGAGTGTCTGAGTGTCTGTGAGTGCGCATGAGTGTCTGTGAGTGCGGGCGAGTGCCTGTGAGTGCGCCTGAGTGCCTGTGAGTGCGCATGAGTGTCTGAGTGTCTGTGAGTGCGCCTGAGTGCCTGTGAGTGCGCCTGAGTGCCTGTGAGTGCGCCTGAGTGTCTGTGAGTGCACATGAGTGCCTGTGAGTGCGCATGAGTGTCTGAGTGTCTGTGAGTGCGCCTGAGTGTCTGTGAGTGCGCATGAGTGTCTGAGTGTCTGTGAGTGCGGGCGAGTGTCTGTGAGTGCGCATGAGTGTCTGAGTGTCTGTGAGTGCGCATGAGTGTCTGAGTGTCTGTGAGTGCGCCTGAGTGCCTGTGGAGTGCGCATGAGTGTCTGAGTGTCTGTGAGTGCGCATGAGTGTCTGAGTGTCTGTGAGTGCGCCTGAGTGCCTGTGAGTGCGCATGAGTGTCTGAGTGTCTGTGAGTGCGCATGAGTGTCTGAGTGTCTGTGAGTGCGCCTGAGTGCCTGTGAGTGCGCATGAGTGTCTGAGTGTCTGTGAGTGCACATGAGTGCCTGTGACTGCGCATGAGTGTCTGAGTGTCTGAGTGTCTGTGAGTGCGGGCGAGTGTCTGTGAGTGTGAGTGTCTGTGAGTGCGCCTGAGTGTCTGTGAGTGCGCCTGAGTGTCTGTGAGTGCGCCTGAGTGTCTGTGAGTGCGCATGAGTGTCTGTGAGTGCGCATGAGTGTCTGTGAGTGCGCATGAGTGTCTGAGTGTCTGTGAGTGCGCCTGAGTGCCTGTGAGTGCGCATGAGTGTCTGAGTGTCTGTGAGTGCGCCTGAGTGCCTGTGAGTGCGCATGAGTGTCTGAGTGTCTGTGAGTGCGCCTGAGTGCCTGTGAGTGCGCATGAGTGCCTGTGAGTGCGCATGAGTGTCTGAGTGCCTGTGAGTGCGCCTGAGTGCCTGTGAGTGCGCATGAGTGCTTGTGAGTGCGCATGAGTGTCTGTGAGTGCGCATGAGTGTCCGAGTGTCTGTGAGTGCGCGCGAGTGTCTGTGAGTGTCTGAGTGTCTGTGAGTGCGCCTGAGTGTGCGTGAGTGTCTGTGAGTGCGGCTGAGTGTCTGTGAGTGCGCATGAGTGTCTGTGAGTGCGCATGAGTGCGCATGAGTGTCTGTGAGTGCGCATGAGTGTCTGAGTGTCTGAGTGTCTGTGAGTGCGCATGAGTGTCCGAGTGTCTGTGAGTGCGCGCGAGTGTCTGTGAGTGTCTGAGTGTCTGTGAGTGCGCCTGAGTGTGCGTGAGTGTCTGTGAGTGCGGCTGAGTGTCTGTGAGTGCGCATGAGTGTCTGTGAGTGCGCATGAGTGCGCATGAGTGTCTGTGAGTGCGCATGAGTGTCTGAGTGTCTGTGAGTGCGCATGAGTGTCTGTGAGTGCGCATGAGTGCGCATGAGTGTCTGAGTGTCTGTGAGTGCGCGCGAGTGTCTGTGAGTGCGCCTGAGTGTCTGTAAGTGCGCATGAGTGTCTGTAAGTGCGCATGAGTGTCTGAGTGTCTGTGAGTGCGGGTGAGTATCTGTGAGTGCGGGTGAGTGTCTGTGAGTGCGCGCGAGTGTCTGTGACTGCGGGCGAGTGTGCGCGAGTGTCTGTGAGTGCGGGCGAGTGTCTGTGAGTGCGTGCGAGTGCACGTGAGTGCGGGTGAGTGTCTGCGAGTGCGCCTGAGTGTCTGCGAGTGCGCCTGAGTGTCTGCGAGTGTCTGTGAGTGTGCCTGAGTGCCTGTGAGTGCGCCTGAGTGCCTGTGAGTGCGCCTGAGTGCCTGTGAGTGCGCCTGAGTGTCTGTGAGTGCGCCTGAGTGCCTGAGTGTCTGTGAGTGCGCCTGAGTGCCTGTGAGTGCGCCTGAGTGTCTGTGAGTGTGCATGAGTGCACATGAGTGTCTGAGTGTCTGTGAGTGCGCCTGAGTGCCTGTGAGTACGCCTGAGTGTCTGTGAGTGCGCCTGAGTGTCTGTGAGTGCGCCTGAGTGCCTGAGTGTCTGTGAGTGCGCCTGAGTGCCTGTGAGTGCGCCTGAGTGTCTGTGAGTGTGCATGAGTGCACATGAGTGTCTGAGTGTCTGTGAGTGCGGGCGAGTGTCTGTGAGTGCGCCTGAGTGTCTGTGAGTGCGCATGAGTGTCTGAGTGTCTGTGAGTGCGCATGAGTGTCTGAGTGTCTGTGAGTGCGCATGAGTGTCTGAGTGTCTGTGAGTGTGCCTGAGTGTCTGTGAGTGCGCGCGAGTGTCTGAGTGTCTGAGTGCGCGCGAGTGTCTGTGAGTGCGTGCGAGTGTCTGTGAGTGCGTGCGAGTGTCTGTGACTGCGGGCAAGTGTGCGCGAGTGTCTGTGAGTGCAAGCGAGTGTCTGAGTGCGGGCGAGTGTCTGAGTGTCTGAGTGCGGGCGAGTGTCTGACTGCGGGCGAGTGTCTGACTGCGGGCGAGTGTCTGACTGCGGGCGAGTGTCTGAGTGCACGCGAGTGTCTGTGAGTGCGCGCGAGTGTCTGAGTGCGGCGAGTGTCTGAGTGTCTGACTGCAGGTGAGTGTCTGAGTGTCTGACTGCGGGCGAGTGTCTGTGAGTGTGCGCGAGTGTCTGTGAGTGCGCGCGAGTGTCTGAGTGCGGGCGAGTGTCTGAGTGTCTGACTGCAGGTGAGTGTCTGAGTGTCTGACTGCGGGCGAGTGTCTGTGAGTGTGCGCGAGTGTCTGTGAGTGCGCGCGAGTGTCTGACTGCGGGCGAGTGTCTGAGTGCGCGCGTGTGTCTGAGTGTCTGACTGCTGGCGAGTGTCTGAGTGCGCGCGAGTGCCTGTGAGTGCGCATGAGTGTCTGAGTGTCTGTGAGTGCGCATGAGTGTCCGAGTGTCTGTGAGTGCGCGCGAGTGTCTGTGAGTGTCTGAGTGTCTGTGAGTGCGCCTGAGTGTGCGTGAGTGTCTGTGAGTGCGGCTGAGTGTCTGTGAGTGCGCATGAGTGTCTGTGAGTGCGCATGAGTGCGCATGAGTGTCTGTGAGTGCGCATGAGTGTCTGAGTGTCTGTGAGTGCGCATGAGTGTCTGTGAGTGCGCATGAGTGTCTGTGAGTGCGCATGAGTGTCTGAGTGTCTGTGAGTGCGCGCGAGTGTCTGTGAGTGTCTGAGTGTCTGTGAGTGCGCCTGAGTGTCTGTGAGTGTCTGAGTGTCTGTGAGTGCGCCTGAGTGTCTGTGAGTGCGCCTGAGTGTCTGTGAGTGCGCCTGAGTGTCTGTAAGTGCGCATGAGTGTCTGTAAGTGCGCATGAGTGTCTGAGTGTCTGTGAGTGCGGGTGAGTATCTGTGAGTGCGGGTGAGTGTCTGTGAGTGCGCGCGAGTGTCTGTGACTGCGGGCGAGTGTGCGCGAGTGTCTGTGAGTGCGGGCGAGTGTCTGTGAGTGTCTGCGAGTGCGCCTGAGTGTCTGCGAGTGCGCCTGAGTGTCTGCGAGTGCGCCTGAGTGTCTGCGAGTGTCTGCGAGTGTCTGTGAGTGCGTCTGAGTGCCTGTGAGTGCGCCTGAGTGTCTGTGAGTGCGCCTGAGTGCCTGAGTGTCTGTGAGTGCGCCTGAGTGCCTGTGAGTGCGCCTGAGTGCACATGAGTGTCTGAGTGTCTGTGAGTGCGCCTGAGTGCCTGTGAGTACGCATGAGTGCACATGAGTGTCTGAGTGTCTGTGAGTGCGGGCGAGTGTCTGTGAGTGCGCCTGAGTGTCTGTGAGTGCGCATGAGTGTCTGAGTGTCTGTGAGTGCGCATGAGTGTCTGAGTGTCTGTGAGTGCGCATGAGTGTCTGAGTGTCTGTGAGTGTGCCTGAGTGTCTGTGAGTGCGCGCGAGTGTCTGAGTGTCTGTGAGTGCGCGCGAGTGTCTGTGAGTGCGTGCGAGTGTCTGTGACTGCTGGCAAGTGTGCGCGAGTGTCTGTGAGTGCAAGCGAGTGTCTGAGTGCGGGCGAGTGTCTGAGTGTCTGAGTGCGGGCGAGTGTCTGAGTGTCTGAGTGCGCGTGAGTGTCTGACTGCGGGCGAGTGTCTGACTGCGGGCGAGTGTCTGTGAGTGCGCGCGAGTGTCTGTGAGTGCGCGCGAGTGTCTGAGTGCGGGCGAGTGTCTGAGTGTCTGACTGCAGGTGAGTGTCTGAGTGTCTGACTGCGGGCGAGTGTCTGTGAGTGTGCGCGAGTGTCTGTGAGTGCGCGCGAGTGTCTGAGTGCGGGCGAGTGTCTGAGTGTCTGAGTGTCTGACTGCAGGTGAGTGTCTGAGTGTCTGACTGCGGGCGAGTGTCTGTGAGTGTGCGCGAGTGTCTGTGAGTGCGCGCGCGAGTGTCTGACTGCGCGGGCGAGTGTCTGAGTGCGCGCGTGTGTCTGAGTGTCTGACTGCTGGCGAGTGTCTGAGTGCGCGCAAGTGTCTGTGAGTGCGCGCGAGTGTCTGACTGCGGGCGAGTGTCTGTGACTGCGGGCGAGTGTCTGTGACTGCGGGCGAGTGTCTGAGTGTCTGTGACTGCGGGCGAGTGTCTGAGTGTCTGTGACTGCGGGCGAGTGTCTGTGACTGCGGGCGAGTGTCTGAGTGTCTGTGACTGCAGGCGAGTGTCTGAGTGTCTGTGACTGCGGGCGAGTGTCTGTGACTGCGGGCGAGTGTCTGTGACTGCGGGCGAGTGTCTGAGTGTCTGTGACTGCGGGCGAGTGTCTGAGTGTCTGACTGCGGGTGAGTGTCTGAGTGTCTGACTGCGGGCGAGTGTCTGTGAATGTGCGCGAGTGTCTGTGAGTGCGCGTGAGTGTCTGAGTGCGGGCGAGTGTCTGAGTGTCTGACTGCGGGGCGAAAGTGTCTGAGTGTCTGACTGCGGGGGCGAGTGTCTGTGAATGTGCGCGAGTGTCTGTGAGTGCGCGTGAGTGTCTGAGTGCGGGCGAGTGTCTGAGTGTCTGACTGCGGGCGAGTGTCTGAGTGTCTGACTGCGGGCGAGTGTCTGAGTGCGGGCGAGTGTCTGAGTGTCTGACTGCGGGCGAGTGTCTGAGTGTCTGACTGCGGGCGAGTGTCTGAGTGCGCGCGAGTGTCTGACTGCGGGCGAGTGTCTGAGTGTCTGACTGCGGGTGAGTGTCTGACTGCGGGCGAGTGTCTGAGTGTCTGACTGCGGGTGAGTGTCTGACTGCGGGTGAGTGTCTGACTGCGGGCGAGTGTCTGTGAGTGTGCGCGAGTGTCTGTGAGTGCGCGCGAGTGTCTGACTGCGGGCGAGTGTCTGTGAGTGCGTGCGAGTGTCTGTGAGTGCGGGCGAGTGTCTGACTGTGGGCGAGTGTCTGTGAGTGCGTTCGAGTGTCTGTGAGTGCGGGCGAGTGTCTGAGTGTCTGTGACTGCGGGCGAGTGCGCGAGAGTGTCTGTTTTACAAAGAATGAATCGCCTGTTTGAACGAATCGCTATAGACTCACTCATTAGGCTGCCACCTACAGGTTTTTTAGTTTCATATTTAAAATATATATTTTTTTTGAAATATCAAAGTATTGATCAATTTGTTAATATCATACATACCAATTATATGTCAGTTGTGCACACTCCGATGTAAATTGTGTGTATTTTCTGCACTGTTTTAAGTATTTTCAGTTCACCTGCATCAGTGATTTGTTTTGAGCAGTTTGAGGAAGCTCACTGTCTGAAAGCCACAGATCAGTGACGGCATCGCTGGTGTCATTTCAGCGTCAGGCGTGTGTAAAATCATTGCTCAGTCATGTGATTCTCCAGCTCCTGATCTTTATGAATCTGACTTTACATTGAGTCTGAGATGCTTTAGTTTTATGTACGTTCGATGTGTTGAAAGTGTCCAGCTGTTAATGAGGTTTATTTATGAACTCTGTTTCTCATTAACAGAGAAAGCTTTGCCATTCCTGTCTGATTAAGAACATGCTTTAGAAAGAAATCAGAGGTGGATCTACGTCACAGGCCTTTGTAGTTCCTGATAAATTTGGGTTGAAATGACTCTCACTCGTATTATTTATACAAAGCCAGGCTAATTGGATTCCGAGCTGCCGGTGCTTTGATTTGAACTGGAGATGCAGACTCGCCAAATGAACTGAGGAGCTGCGTTAGAACTGGTTTTGGATGATCTGAATGTGCTGCTGTGATATGGAAATGATCCTCTGTGCTGTTGTTGTTGTTGTCTGTGAGGCGTTTTCCTCCTCATGTTTGACCTTGAGCCGATCTGCTCTCCAGTCGGGTGGAGATCCTCTTCCTGATGGGAATCTTCAGAGCGTTTACATCCTAACGACATTCCAGCGTTGGGGAATGCATGAGCGCTCGTTCTGTGGCAGAACAACCCCCCCAGTAGTTAACAAATAGAATCAGGCAATTAATAAATGATATGCATCGCTCGTTCTGAGCTTTTATAAGCTTGGCTTTACAGTGAGGGAATATGACCATCACTTAACAAGTGCTTTTAAATTGTTGACATATCAGAAGTGCTCATAGCGTGGAAAGCAATGTGATTGCTGCTGAAAAGGTCTCAACTAGCAGGATACAACAAGCATATTGTTTCAGTTAGAGACCAAACTACACCAAGTATTTGAATGAAAAAAGCACCGCTGACGCACATGTATGCTTTTGCACCACGTTTTGGTTTGTAACTTCGCAAAACATTTGTAATCTGTAGTAGATTATATATCTTTATTTAGAGCAGCTGGTCTCAAAAGAGCCCAAGCAAACAAAATAAAGCCTTAGGATTTCTGGGATCTGATCGCGTATCAGCTGTGTGCAAAACAGAGATGGGCACTCGAGTTAGTGACTCGGACTCAAGTCGCCTTTTATGAGACTTCAGACTTGACTCGGGACTCGACCTGAAATGACTTCAGACTTGACTTGACAAAAAAGACTCGTGAAATTTTAAAAACAACTCAAGTCTTTAATTCTTATCTATCGTAAATGCAAAAAAAAAAGCTTTATTTCAATGTTATAATATCTGCTTCTCATGTGCGTGACATGCTAGATCGATCCCTTGTCATACAATTTGATTACGGATGTCCGTGTATTCGCACACATCATAGGAGTCCCATGAAACATGACAGGATCCATTGTGCCGTATGTTCTCACATTTGGATGTATTACTGTGTCAGATAAGCTAGATGCAAAGAATGTGCGGAAAACAATTAAAGACAAGGGAACGTCATTTTATTAGACATCGCATCCACAAAGGTTAGTGACATTATCTGTGTTGTAGCTGGGTGGCTCTGGATTGCCAGCCTGTTAAAACATGAATAAAATCTAAGCTTTAAACCTAGCACTACGTTTTACTTCTATCAATCTTTTCGCAGCTTTTCTCTCTCTTAATGTATCCCTTACATCTTAGGACCTTTATTACAAACAAAACAGATGATAGAAAGGTCACATATTTTGTCTAAATTCAAAACAAACAAAAAAATTGGATTTTTGAATATTTGAAAATAGGATCTTTTTTTTGTAAGACATAAAATGACTTGAGACTCGACTCAGACTAGTGACAAAAGATTCCAGACTTAACTCGGACTCCAGATGAAAGACTTGTGAACATCTCTGGTGCAAACAGACTCACATTTGGTTTCCGACCACTGCAATGAGTAATTCAAGATTCAAGAGTTTTATTTGTCACATACACAGATATATACAGAATATACAACCGGCAGTGAAATGTAAACATGAGGGTTTGCAGGGTGATTAGAGTCCTTGATGATCTTAGTAGCTCTACCTTTGCAGCGTTTGGTGTAGACGTCCTGCAGAGACGGGAGAGCTGACCCTGAGATACGCTCGGATAAGCGCACGACTCTTTGCAGGGCTTTGCGGTCATGACTGGTGCTGTTCCCATACCACGCTGTGATGCACTGAGTTAATACACTTTCTATCGCCCCTAAATAGAAAGTTTTCAGGATAGCTGGTGAAACCATGAATTTTCTCAGCTGGCGCAGGTGGTACAGTCTTTGCCCGGCTTTCATTTGAACATGGAGCCACATTGAGATCCCCATATCTCTGGAAATGAACCATATAGGACCCTTAAAATGAACACGCCAAAAGAAAAGTTTGCTAAGAGTCAAGTCACCTTTATTTATACAGCGCTTTTAACAAGTCCAATTGTTTCAAAGCAGCTTCACATTGTTAACAGGAAAATAATGCAACAGAATTTGTACAGCCATTCTGGTGAAACGGTGATGTTATCCAGCTCATTTCAGTATCATGTAGTGTCAATGCGGGCAGATCGGTAATATAGATGAGCTTTAGGTGCCACATGAACTAAAAAGAAGAGAAAACATAATTTTGCACCAGCATAGCTATAGCTTTCCTGTAGCTCAAACAATAAGAGCGTGGCGCTAGCAACGCCACGGGCATGGGTTCGATTCCCAGGGAAAGGAAGAATTGACAAAAAATGTAAAAATGTGTACCTTGAATGCAATGTAAGTCACTTTGGATAAAGGCGTCTGCCAAATGCATAAATGTAAATGTAACATAAAATAGAATATTATATTTGATCCATGTAATAGGCTCCAAATGCTATGCAAATTTCATACATAAATACTTTTGTTGCATTTATGGTTTTAAAAAACTTTCCACCACTGATTATCAGCCAGCTTTACATGTGTGGATGATGCCACAAAAGACCATTTTGCAAAAATAAATAAACAAGCAAGCAAATATATCTCACGAGGGAGCATGCACTGTTGCACACAGATTGTTTTCTCTCTGAAGTCCAGCATGTTGACCTCGGGTCACGGCCTTTGACCTCTCCCCCAGTGAGAGTATTTGAGATCTGAGAGATGTTAGTAACTGCAGGAACACCAGCCTGAAACCTGACCCTGCCATACACCGGCCAATAATGGCAATTACCTGCAATTTTGTCTCTAAACAACTCACATTTTTTGCAATGCCTTGCGGGAGAGTTTGCATGTCTGAACGAAAGTGAATCTCATGCTTTACAACACATCTCTGTCATGATGCTTTTGTTGTGAGTCTTTGCAGCTCTAACAGCTTCAGCTCTTCTGGGAAGGCTTTCCACAAGGTTTAGGAGTGTGTTTATGGGAATTTTTGACCGTTCTTCTAGAAGCACATTTGTGAGGTCAGGCACTGATGTTGGACGAGAAGGCCTGGCTCGCAGTCTCCGCTCTAATTCATCCCAAAGGTGTTCTATCAGGATGAGGTCAGGACTCTGTGCAGGCCAGTCAAGTTCCTCCACACCAAACTCGCTCATCCATGTCTTTATGGACCGACGCTTTGCGCACTGGAGCGCAGTCATGTTGGGACAGGAAGGGGCTGTCCCCAAACTGTTCCCACAAAGTTGGGAGCATGAAATTGTCCAAAATGTCTTGGTATGTTTAAGCATTAAGAGTTCCTTTCACTGGAACTAAGGGGCCAAGCCCAACCCCTGAAAAACCCCACCCCATAATCCCCCCTCCACCAAACTTTACACTTGGCACAATGCAGTCAGGCAAGTCCCGTTCTCCTGGCAACCCCCAAACCCAGACTCGTCCATGGGATTGTCAGACAGAGAAGCGTGATTGGTCACTCCAGAGAATACGTCTCCACTGCTCTAGAGTCCAGTGGCGGCGTGCTTTACTCCACTGCATCCCACGCTTTGCATTGCACTTGGTGATGTAAGGCTTGGATGAGCTGCTCGGCCATGGAAACCCATTCCATGAAGCTCTCTACACACTGTTCTTGAGCTCATCTGAAGGCCACAGAAGTTTGGAGGTCTGGAGCTATTGACTCTGCAGAAAGTTGGAGACTTCTGCGCACTGTGACCCTCAGCATGCGCTGACCCCGGTCTGTGATTTCACTTCATGGCTGAGTTGCTGTTGTTCCCAATCGCTTCCACTTTGTTATAATCCCACTAACAGTTGAGTGTGGAATATTTAGTAGTGAGGAAATTTCAGGAATGGATTTATTGCACAGGTGGCAACCTATCACGGTCCCACGCTTGAGTTCCCTGAGCTCCTGAGAGCGACCCATTCTTTCACAAATGTGTGTAGAAGCGTCTGCATTCCTGTAATTTATGTGTACAAAGTGTAATTTATTCCTGAGATCAAAGCTGAATTTATCATCATTACTCCAGTCTTCAGTGTCACATGATCCTTCACTGATCATTCTCAGATGAGGATCTGATGCTCAACACACATTTATGAGTATTAACAGTGTGGAAAACATGATACATGTTATTTCTCAGGATTCTTTGATGAATAGAAAGTTCAGAAGAACAGCATTTATTTGAAATAGAATCTTTTGTAACATTATAAATGACAATTTAGTGCATCCTAGATGAATAAAAGTGGTAATTTTTCACCCCAAACTGTTACAATTTAGCCAGTCGACCACTAATACATATATTTAAAATATAGCAGTAAATAACAAAGGCCTCACACACACACACTCACACACACACTCACGCAGAGACGATCCCTCCCTATCCTGACAGGAAGGAAAGGCCAGCGTAAACAGCTAAAGGAAGTGTCTGTAGTCCACTATAAAAACTCTCACGGCTTCATTTCTGCTTTTAACATTCATGTGTGAGCGAACCGAGACTCACAGTAGATGGTGATCAGACCTCACGAGAGAGAGAGACGTCATATCACAGTCACAATCAAAGGTGAGGTGTGTGTGTGTGTGTGTGTGTGTGGGTGGCAGAAATGATTCCCAGCATTCCTGTCTGACGGCACAGGCATCTCTGACATGTTGTCAGGCAGCAGGGTAAATTAGCAGTGTGTGTGTGTGTGTGTGTGTGTGTGTGTATTTCAAACACACCAGCTCCTTCTCGTCATGATCCGCAGCAGCTGCAGAGCTCGACTGTACCGACTGCTTCCTGACAGACATTTCAAAGTGCCTGTTTTTATTATGTAACCACTTGTTAGTCATTCCCAAATTTAATGTCTTACGTAATATCTCATATTGGCAGGTTGAGACTCATATGCATGGGGGTGTGTGTGTGTGTGTGAGAGAGATAGGGTTTATTGGTGTTTAAGTCAGTCGTCACGATCTATATCTGTGTCATCCACACTGCCATTCAAAAGTTTGAGGTCATTGGCAGTTTATTTTTAATGCAAGTGTTGAAAAGATCCCAAATACAATGTGAAACCACTGTATATGTAAATTAAATTGTGTGTGTGTTTAACTCGACATACACTAGTGCCCTGTGTGGACCTTGCCTGTCAGCGTAACTGGAATGTTTAATGGTTATTAGTGTTTGTAAAGAGCTGAGTGAGATATTGAGTCTTTCACAGGCATTAATGATCCGCCTCAGACTTAATGAAATGAAACGGAACCTAATGAATTAGAAACTAGTAAAGCAGAGTCAGCGCTGAGGTCCGGTTCTCCTGTAGCAGGGCTTGTGCTGTACTGGTTTTGCTTCAGTCCTGAGATTTTACATTGCAAATATACAGTACAAAACCCATAACCCATAGGGGAGTGCGATATTGACATCTTTTCTGGGATATTGTGTTGAGTCATTGAGTTTCAACTGATTCATTCTGGAACGAAGCGTTTGACTGTCTTAATGAGTGAGTCATTGAATCATTCAAGCGGCTGATTCATTCTGGAACGAAGCGTTTGACTGTCTTAATGAGTGAGTCATTGAATCATTCATTCAGGAACGAAGCATTTGTCAGCTAAAGAAGTGTGTTTCTGGTGTGAGGGAAAGATCACCTTGTTCAGCTTCCCAAATAACCCAGCGTTAAGGGAACAGTGGATGCAGTTTGTGTTTCCGGAGTTCTGCAAGTGTGTGGGTTTGTTCCCGGTCATGAGTGGAAACCTCAGGCGGAGAGTGAAACTGCAACAAATCTGTGTGTTTTGTTGGCAATCGGCGCGCAAGTGCATATAATGTGAACAACACCAACGTATAGTGTGTGTGTGTGTGTGTGTGTGTGTGTGTGAGAGAGACTCTTTAGCTCCACCCACTGCACGCCGCCACGACCTCGGCTGTTTTCAGAAAGAATCGGTACAGTGTATCTGTCTTTTATAAATATGATAAACTAACGACTCTTGTGAGATATGAAGGATCAACACTACTCTAGAGATACTCAAGATTAACACGAGACTGGCAGAAACTGTGTGTGTTATGACCCTTTAATGAGTGAGTCATTGAATCATTCATTAAAACGGCTGATTCATTACGAAACAAAGCTTTTGACAGTCTTAATGAGTGAGTCATTGAATCATTCATTCAACCGATTCGTTCAAGCGGCTGATTCGTTCAGGAACGTCAGATTCATTTAAAAAAAAAAAATAGGTGTTCATCAGAGTGGTCCAAGACCTCAGGAATTTGTCGCACTTGAACCACGAATACACACAAAAAACAACAATCACAATGTTATCATAGACAATATATATCACACGCACTCATAACCAGAGGGTTTTCTTCGCTCTTTAAGATCATTCAGTGGCGTATCACAATAGAGCGTTTTCTGGAGTAAAATCTTGCAGAATGTGGCCGGTTCGATCCTCTGAAGGTGCAATAATAAAGAGGTGTGTGTGTGTGTGTGTGTGTGTCACGTGACTCCAGTGATATCCATCTCTCAGAGTCCATTAAAGAGGAGCACGAGGAGATGTGGAGATCAGGCACTCAAAGCTTTTAACCTAATTGTGACCCCTAGAGAAACGACACTGACGTACGGTCAG
>JAGHMJ010000029.1:4286083-4298583 GCA_018749465.1 Paracanthobrama guichenoti
TTTCTCTGTGGAGAGAGGAGAAGCTTCCAGAAGAACAGCCATCTCTGCAGCTCTCCACCAATCAGGCCTGTGTGGGAGAGTGGCCAGACGGAAGCCACTCCTCAGGGAAAGGCACATGACAGCCCACCTGGAGTCTCCTGAAAAAGTGAAGCACTGTGAATACTTTCTGAATGCAGTGTGTTTGTGTGTGGACATGTTTTTCTATCCCGGTGGGTTTTTCACCCTGAACACACACACACACACACACACACACTCATGGGAACTCTAAATTGAGGTCCCCATGGGTACAAAAGCTTATAAATCATACAGAATGAGTTATTTTGAAAATATGAAAATGCAGAAAGTTTTGTGTGGTTGGTAGGTTTAGGGGTAAGGTTAGTGTGTGTGTGTGTGTGTGTGTGTGTGTGTGTGTGTGTGTGTGAGAGAGTGTGATGGGTAGGGTAGGTTTAGGGTGTAGTGTGTGTGTGTGTGTGTGTGTGTGTGTGTGTGAGAGAGTGTGATGGGTAGGTTTAGGGGTAGGGTTAGTGTGTGATGGGTAGGGTTAGTGTGTGTGTGATGGGTAGGTTTAGGGGTAGGGTTTGTGTGTGTGTGTGATGGGTAGGTTTAGGGGTAGGGTTTGTGTGTGTGTGATGGGTAGGTTTAGGGGTAGGGTTTGTGTGTGTGTGTGTGTGTGTGATGGGTAGGTTTAGGGGTAGGGTTTGTGTGTGTGTGTGTGATGGGTAGGTTTAGGGGTAAGGTTAGTGTGTGTGTGATGGGTAGGTTTAGGGGTAGGGTTAGTGTGTGTGTGTGTGTGTGTGTGAGAGAGAGTGTGATGGGTAGGTTTAGGGGTAGGGTTAGTGTGTGTGTGATGGGTAGGGTTAGAGTGTGTGTGATGGGTAGGTTTAGGGGTAGGGTTTGTGTGTGTGTGATGGGTAGGTTTAGGGGTAGGGTTTGTGTGTGTGTGATGGGTAGGTTTAGGGGTAGGGTTTGTGTGTGTGTGTGATGGGTAGGTTTAGGGTAGGGTTTGTGTGTGTGTGTGTGTGTGTGTGTGTGTGTGATGGGTAAGTTTAGGGGTAGGGTTTGTGTGTGTGTGATGGGTAGGTTTAGGGGTAGGGTTTGTGTGTGTATGTGTGTGATGGGAAGGTTTAGGGGTAGGGTTTGTGTGTGTGATGGGTAGGGTTAGTGTGTGCGTGATGCGTGGGTTAGGGTAGTAGGTGTGTGTGTGTGATGGGTAGGTTTAGGGGTAGGGTTTGTGTGTATGATGGTAGGTTTAGGGGTAGGGTGTGTGTGTGATGGGTAGGTTTAGGGGTAGGGTTAGTGTGTATGTGTGTGATGGGTAGGTTTAGGGGTAGGGTTTGTGTGTGTGATGGGTAGGTTTAGGGGTAGGGTTAGTGTGTGTGTGTGTGTGTGTGATGGGTAGGTTTAGGGGTAGGGTTTGTGTGTGCGTGATGCGTAGGTTTAGGGGTAGGGTGTGTGTGTATGTGTGTGATGGGAAGGTTTAGGGGTAGGGTTTGTGTGCGTGATGCGTAGGTTTAGGGGTAGGGTTTGTGTGTATGATGGGTAGGTTTAGGGGTAGGGTTAGTGTGTGTGTGTGTGTGTGTGTGTGATGGGTAGGTTTAGGGGTAGGGTTTGTGTGTGTGATGGGTAGGTTTAGGGGTAGGGTTAGTGTGTGATGGGTAGGGTTAATGTGTGTGTGATGGGTAGGTTTAGGGGTAGGGTTGTGTGTGTGTGATGGGTAGGTTTAGGGGTAGGGTTTGTGTGTGTGTGTGATGGGTAGGTTTAGGGGTAGGGTTTGTGTGTATGATGGGTAGGTTTAGGGGTAGGGTGTGTGTGTGATGGGTAGGTTTAGGGGTAGGGTTAGTGTGTATGTGTGTGATGGGTAGGTTTAGGGGTAGGGTTAGTGTGTGTGTGTGTGATGGGTAGGTTTAGGGGTAGGGTTTGTGTGTGCGTGATGTAGGTTTAGGGTAGGGTGTGTGTGTATGTGTGTGATGGGAAGGTTTAGGGGTAGGGTTTGTGTGCGTGATGCGTAGGTTTAGGGGTAGGGTTTGTGTGTATGATGGGTAGGTTTAGGGGTAGGGTTAGTGTGTGTGTGTGTGTGTGTGATGGGTAGGTTTAGGGGTAGGGTTTGTGTGTGTGATGGGTAGGTTTAGGGGTAGGGTTAGTGTGTGATGGGTAGGGTTAATGTGTGTGTGATGGGTAGGTTTAGGGGTAGGGTTTGTGTGTGTGTGATGGGTAGGTTTAGGGGTAGGGTTTGTGTGTGTGTGTGATAGGTAGGTTTAGGGGTAGGGTTTGTGTGTGTGTGTGTGTGTGATGGGTAGGTTTAGGGGTAGGGTTTGTGTGTGTGTGATGGGTAGGTTTAGGGGTAGAGTTTGTGTGTGTATGTGTGTGATGGGAAGGTTTAGGGGTAGGGTTTGTGTGTGTGATGGGTAGGTTTAGGGGTAGGGTTAGTGTGTGCGTGATGCGTAGGTTTAGGGGTAGGGTGTGTGTGTGTGATGGGTAGGTTTAGGGGTAGGGTTTGTGTGTATGATGGGTAGGTTTAGGGGTAGGGTGTGTGTGTGATGGGTAGGTTTAGGGGTAGGGTTAGTGTGTATGTGTGTGATGGGTAGGTTTAGGGGTAGGGTTTGTGTGTGTGATGGGTAGGTTTAGGGGTAGGGTTAGTGTGTGTGTGTGTGATGGGTAGGTTTAGGGGTAGGGTTTGTGTGTGCGTGATGCGTAGGTTTAGGGGTAGGGTGTGTGTGTATGTGTGTGATGGGAAGGTTTAGGGGTAGGGTTTGTGTGTGTGATGGGTAGGTTTAGGGGTAGGGTTAGTGTGTGCGTAATGCGTAGGTTTAGGGGTAGGGTTTGTGTGTATGATGGGTAGGTTTAGGGGTAGGGTTAGTGTGTGTGTGTGTGTGTGTGTGTGTGATGGGTAGGTTTAGGGGTAGGGTTTGTGTGTGTGATGGGTAGGTTTAGGGGTAGAGTTAGTGTGTGATGGGTAGGTTTAGGGGTAGGGTTTGTGTGTGTGTGATGGGTAGGGTTAGTGTGTGTGTGTGTGTGTGTGTGTGTGTGTGATGGGTAGGTTTAGGGGTAGGGGCAGTGTGTGTGTGATGGGTAGGGTTAGTGTGTGTGTGTGTATGTGTGTGTGTGTATGTGTGTGTATGTGTGTGATGGGTAGGTTTAGGGGTAGGGTTTGTGTGTTGTGTGTGTGTGATGGGTAGGGTTAGTGTGTGTGTGTGTGTGTGTGTGATGGGTAGGTTTAGGGGTAGGGGTAGTGTAGGGGGATAGAATATACGGTTTGTACAGTATAAAAACCATTACGCCTATGGAGAGTCCCCAGAAAGACAGCGTGGCAGACGTGTGTGAGAGAGAGAGTGTGTAAGTGTCTGTGTGTGTTCCTGTTGCGTCTGTGATTGATGAATAGACTCATTGTGTGGTAGTTGTTGCTCTGGTCAGAGGTGGAGTGTGTGTTTAACGGGTTATTGTTTTGTTTTGTTTTCACACACAGTCTTTAACTCCCGCCAGGAAAACATGCCATTCCTCCAAGATCATTCCAGGAAGGGCGCGTAACACTTAATCAGTTAAAGACGCGATTTGATTCCCCTGGACGTTAAATCCGAGTGTTTGTGCGTTCGCTTTGGATCCTCAATCAGCCGCTTAAACTCAGACTCATTTATTCCAGATCGATCCATTTGATGGACTCTTATTAAACGTGTGGTCAGTCTCCATGAGAAGTTCACGTCCATGCCAGTTCAATAGTATTGAGTTGAGCGGTGCTTTTACTGATGGTTTCTCAGACAAAGACAGACCGCATTCATTCCCAATAGATTTGCTGAATTTTCAGATCCGACATGAGCTTTGGATTCATTGAAATATTTGAACATTAGTGGCCAAACACAATTTATTTTTGTTGTCTTGTTTCACTTGTGTTAATCTGTATTCTGTGTAATATCACTGGTTAACAGGGCTCATAAATGATGTTTGACTGTAAATCTAACAATGTGTGCCGAGAGCGCACACACACTCACGTACACACACTCGCACACACTCACTCACATTGGGATAGAAAATGTCAATAACCTAATGGAAAAACAATGGAAGTCTATGAGATAACTAAAATAGTCTTAGGTGTGCGTGCGTGTTTCTGTAGGTGTTCTACATGTCTCATAGAGAGTTGAATCTCTTATCATGTGTGTTTATGTGTGTGTGTTTGCACAGCATGGGTTGTGTTTATCTCACCTTGTAGTTTTCCTCAGTGTAACTTTGTGTTATTAATCTCTGTCATGCTGTGTGTGTGTGTGTGTAGTGTGAGCAGTCTCATCTGCTGCGGGAGCATGAGGAGGTTCAGGAGAGAACGACGCTGCGCTACGAGGAGCGAATCACGGAGCTGCACAGCATCATCGCCGAACTCAACAAGAAGATAGACCTGCTGCAGGGCTCCACCATCAGGTCACACACACACAGTCTGTTTAAACTTCTCAGAGGTGCGCGATTTGAGCAAAAGCTATGATTTTCAACCGTTAGGTGTTTAAAGATATTTAAATTTATTAATAGAACGGTCTATTATATATATAATAGATCGGCCCTGATGGACCAATATTTAAATGTATTAATAGAACAAAACCGACTAATATTTAAATTTATTGATTTAAAAAAAAACGGCCGATATTTAAATGTATTAATAGAGGAAGAACAACCGATATTTAAATCTCTTAAATTAACAAAACCGACCAATATTTAAATTTATTAAATCAACAAAACTGACTGATATTTAAATTTATTGATAGAAAAAGACGACCGATATGTAAATTAATTTAACAGAACGACCGATATTTAAATCTCGTACTGAACAAAACCGACCGATATACAGTCTTTACTGGTATCTCCTGAATCCTCCGTCTAGATAAATGTTACTCAAGCGCGTCTCACCTTATCATTTAGCCTTCAAACCCAACAGGAGATGAGTGTCTCCTGCATTTATTCTGAGAGAACTTGATTCAGCTCATTAATATTGAGTTATGATCAGAGATGCAGTGAAGCGGTGACCGTGTGTCCTCTCTCTCGCTGGTGTTCAGCTGCATGTAAATGAGAGGAACGCTAGTGTTTAATTAGAGATGCCTCATATGTATGCAGCAGGTCAGGGCGTTTGCATCCTCATTTGGGAAATTAGAATTTGCTGAATGACTCCAGGCCTCTGTTGACTTTCATATTCATCCCTGAATCATAACTCGGTAATTTTACGCACTTAAGCTTGAGTCGTATTCATCATAACGTCTCTGTGTCTCTCAGGGAGGAGGATGAGTTTTCCGAGCTTCGCTCCGATCTCAGTCAGAGCCAGCAGGAGGTTAACGAGGACGACCGGAGCATCGATCAGGACCCCGACCAGGCGTCCATCTCACTGCCTGAAAACCAGTCCACACTGGTCACTGCGGACATGGGTGAGGAACGAAACTGTGAAGCAATCACCAAAAATCTGATGGATCATCACATTTCCAAATCAGTCAATCAATCAATGCCTGAAATCTGAAACATGATTTAGGAGGCAGCCTGTCAGAAACATGTCCACATTACATCCCAACATCAAAAGAATGAAATATTGTAGATAGAAAGTAAAGTTCATTGGGACAAACTTTTATGCCAGCTTGACAAAGCCTTGTCTGAAAGTTGGAAAGTTTTGTAAGCTTCCTAGCATGTTTTATTATGTTGTTAGCATTTCTTAGCATTATTTTGCATTTTGTAAACGTGTTTGTAGCATGTTTTAGTACATTGCTAGCATGAATTAGCATGTTACTAGTATTAGTAATTAGTTTCTAGGATGTCTTACCAAATTGCTAATATTTTGCCAGCATGTTTATTATTGGAATGTGTTTGTCATGCAGAAACAGGCTTCATTGTCATTGTGCAATTTATAATTGATAATAATTTGACTTTAAATTTGGGGGTGAAGATTAACCCTAATGGACAGAGTTCTGGAGGTCACGTCTCTGTGTTTATCACTGCGGACTCATGGGGAATATTGGCCTGGTGTTTGCACATACAGCAGACATGCTGAAACGGAAGAGACCGCAGTGATCTCACATGTGTCTCCTTGTTTTAACCTGTACCTCTTCACGTCTTCAGTCTTTATAACGCGAGTGATGACGTTCATGCCATGTGTGATTGTCGTCCTCAGTGTGGCTTCTTTTGTTTTTTTCCGCTTGATCAAGCGATACACTCGACACAAAAGCTTTTAAAGCCCTCATGCTGTCATTGTGAATCACGCCGTCTGACGGCCTGTTCATTCCCAGTGTATTGTCGGAACATTCCCAGCATGCATCACTCCCGACTGTGAATTTAGATTCAAATGTCAGATTCTAGCTTTATTGGCGTGATTAAACCAGCGTTAGATTACGTGTTAGGGTCCTCCTTCCGCTCTGGAAGTCAATGGCAGCCCATAGAACCGGGGAAAGTTATGAAATTTGGCACACTGATAGAGGACAGGATGGAATGTCAGCAGAGCAAATTTGGAGTCTCTAACTCAATCCCTCTAGCGCCACCAACTGTCCAAAGTTGAACACTTGTTTATACTAATAACTTTTGAACCATAAGGGCTAGAAACAAAGTTCCTTGGGCTAGAATGGAACCGTAAGGGCTAGAAACTCAAGATTCGATTGCAACCCATGACAAAAACTTATTGTTGATTCATCAAACTGTTCTCGAAAAACGTGCGAATGGATTCAGCGAAGAACACGGCAAAATGAACGTGAGGCAGTCTCCGCAGTGTTTTAGCGTATTCTGACCAAACTTGGTGTGTGTTATGACATCCATGACCTGAGGCGACCTGCAAAATTTCGGCGCAGCGCCACCTATTGGTCAGGAGATATGGAAAAATTGCTCTTTTTGCTTATAACTTATGGCTAAAAATCAAAGCTGGTCTCTTTAGATTTGGTGCTGCATGCCGAGTCGGACGATTCACAATTTTACCATATCGGCCATTTTGGGCGTTGGCCATTTTGAATTTGAATTTTTCAAACGCATTGCTGTATTGTTACAAAACTCGGTATGTGTCTTCGGTACCATGCCCTGACAGTACTCAAAAAGTTGTATCGAATTGTATCATCTTCAGATCATGCCGGCAAAAGTTATGGATTTTGTGTTAATAGACTAAACCATTTTCATATAACGCATCAAGGAATTTGATGGCATGATGCCAAAATGACTCTGAGGCTGTATCTCTGCAGTGCTTTGGCATATTGACACCAAACTTTGCATGTGTCATCGTCACCTCACCCTGACCATGCCTTATGAATGTGGTCACAGCGCCACCTATTGGTCAAAAGTGATAAACCATTAAATCATATTAGTAGTGACTGTTTTTATGCTTATACAGCCATTTTGCCTAAAATCATCTTAATATGTTTTTAATTGCTCATGTTTGCAGTTGTTCTGATTCTCATGAGTTCAGACTGTGTGTTATTTACTTCATTCAAAGCTAAACTTCAAAATGATGCCATTAAAGTGATGAATGTCGTGATGTGAGCGGTTTGGTGCTCATCCAGTGTTTTTCCCACGAGCGCGTTTGTGTTTCATTGCTGATGTATGACGGCACATTCCCTGCCGTGCAGTTCGGGAATATTAATACAGCTCTGGATCAATAATCTGCTCATGCCAGTGATCGTGTTGATTCATACGAGTTGTGATTTACTCTGGTTTTTCCATTTCGTTTGCTTGTTGGTGTTGGATGAGCAGGTTTGTTATTGCTGACTTCATGGAGCTCACAGGTATGGCTCGTTTAATTTCATTTAAAATATTTAGGAGAAATAAAAACAAGGTCACAATAGTTGTCCAGGAGGAGTAAATAAAGCTATACAATAAAAAGGATCAGCTCAGATCTTTTTAGGGGAGATATTAAGATCTCTGGCATCTTGGCAAATCAGTTGGAGACGTGGAGATCTCTCTGAAACTCGAGGAGAGACGCGTGTGAGCTCACTGGAGAAACACAGCAAAAGACTCCATTTGTTTTACATTTTGATCTCATTGCTGTCAAGGGAAAAGTGTGAGACATTATAGTGATTGTGTGTGGGATTTTTTTTTTTCGGTTATACCTTATTTTAAGGTGTACGTGTTAGCTAACTAATGCAACCTTATTGTGAAGTGTTACCTTTTAATGCTTTCGTCTTGTGATCTTTAACTTTACATTTGTGACCCTGGACCTCAAAACTTAAGGATACATTTTTTGAAATTGAGATTTATACATAATCTGAAAGCTGAATAAATAATCTTTCCATTGATGTATGGTTTGTTAGGATAGGACAATATGTGAAAATCTGGAATCTGAGGGAGCAAAAACATCTAAATATTGAGAAAATCTCCTTTAAAGTTGTCCGAATGAAGTCCTTAGCAATGCATATTACTACTAATAATACTTTTTTTAAATATATATTTACGGTAGGAAATTTACAAAATATCTTCATGGAACAGGATCTTAATATCCTAATGATTTTCGGCATAAGAAAAATTGATCATTTTGACCCTTATAATGTATTGTTGGCTGTCGCCACAGATACACCCGTGAGACGCAGGACTGGTTTTGTCACATTTATGCATTTGGCCGATACTTTTATCCAAGGTGACTTACATTGCATTCAAGTTTTACACTTTATCAGCTCTTGCTTTCCTTGGGAATCGAACCCATGACCTTGGTGTTGCAAGCGCCATGATCTACCATCTGTGTGACAGGAAGGCTTTATTCACTTCCCTGTTATTGTTGTGCTTCATAAATAAATGACTCAGCTAAACTAGGATGCGAGTGCAGTTTCATGTTATAAATACAGAGAAAGCCTCAGTAATAGTCTCCGAGGACACTAAATGTTCTGCGTCTGTTTCTACAGATAACTGCAGTGACCTGAACTCGGAGCTCCAGCGGGTTCTGACCGGACTGGAGAGCGTCTTGTGCGGCCGTAAGAAGAGCACGTGCAGCCTGTCTGTGGCGGAGGTGGACAGACACATCGAGCAGCTGACCACCGCCAGCGAACACTGTGATCTGGCCATTAAGGTAAAACACACGTCTCGCATGTCCTGAAAAGTGATCGCCCCCTGGTGGCTGGCTGCAGTATTGTCATAAACCCCACCCATTCTCCATGTAATCCAATGGGACGCGAGCCAAAATAAAAATCCAGTTACATTTTCCGAAGATGGTTTCTGTCATTTTAGGTAGTTTTCATCATGAAAGTGTTTGTTTTCCCAGTAAGTTTGGTTTTAGTTAGTCGGTTTTCTATAAAAACCAGGTGTGATGTCATGATTGACAGCTGTGCTATCGAACGAGACTGTGGGAGTGGGATTGGGGGGCGGGACCTCCGTCTCTGAATGACGTCATCTGCAAATATCTGGGATATTTTGGCTTGCTGTTTCTACAGTGGAAGGAAGTGGACACACATCATCCATCTTTTTTTACTGATTATAGTAAAAACCGTTCCACTTGGACAAGAAGAAAACCTGGAAAACCAGTGACTAGTTCTCTGGTGAGGAGTGATCCAGGATCATGTGATGTGATATTTTGAATGAATTTTGTGGCATCTTCTACACAACAGTTCAAAAGTTTGGGGTCGGTATGATTTTTTTGGTAATGTTTCTGAGAGTCTCTCCTGCTCATAACTCCAGTAGATCAGTGTAACACTCCTCCAGTGTAGATCAGCTGTTCTCTATGTGAATATATAGTAAAGTGTGATTTATTCCTGTGATCAAAGCTGAGTTTATCATCATTACTCCAGTCTTCAGTGTCACATGATCCTTCACTGATCATTACTCCAGTCTTCAGTGTCACATGATCCTTCACTGATCATTACTCCAGTCTTCAGTGTCACATGATCCTTCACTGATCATTACTGCAGTCTTCAGCGTCACATGATCCTTCACTGATCATTACTGCAGTCTTCAGTGTCACATGATCCTTCACTGATCATTACTGCAGTCTTCAGTGTCACATGATCCTTCACTGATCATTACTGCAGTCTTCAGCGTCACATGATCCTTCACTGATCATTACTCCAGTCTTCAGCGTCACATGATCCTTCACTGATCATTACTCCAGTCTTCAGTGTCACATGATCCTTCACTGATCATTCTCAGATGAGGATCTGATGATCAACACACATTTATGATTATTATCTTTGATGAATGCAAAGTTCTACGGTGAAATAGAATCTTTTGTAACATTATAAATGCCTTTACTGTCACTTTTGTTTAATTGAATGCATCCGTAATTTCTTTTGAGCAGTAGTTGTTTTATATTCACTCATGCACAAAAGCAAAGCAAACTCTGATTGGTCTCTTTACATGTCAGTCAGTCTGAGTGGGCGGTTCTTGGCCAGAATAAGCTGGAATAAGTGGATTTGCTTCACAATATTTAATGTCTGAGACTGTGGAGCTGAATGATTCCCAACGCTCATATCATCAATAATTAAACACAGGCTGAGGAGTGAGTCGTGTCAGTAAAGCCTCTGATGTTTTTCTGCTGACTCACTGTTAGAGCATTAGGACGGCAGTTTCTGGACACTTTTTACCTCCAGAGTCGTCGTCTCCGGCCTCCAGCGCTCCTGATCCCGCTTCATTTCACAGCACTGCTGTAATCCTGTTTACTGGTGACTCCCGCTGACTGTACGAGCTCAGGGTTCAGCGCGGCCTTATTCATGCACAACTGGAGAAACATGAGAACTGGGAGACTTCAGCAAAAGTTTCAGTTTGCTTTGCATTTTGATCTCATTGCTGTCTGTGAGAAACGACTGATGTATCAGGCATAACATTATGACCAGTGACAGGTGACTAACACTGATCTCTTCATCACGGCTCCTGTTAGTGGGTGGGATATATTAGGCAGCAAGTGAACATTTTGTCCTCAAAGTTGATGTGTTAGAAGCAGGAAA
The DNA here is from genome assembly GCA_018749465.1 of Paracanthobrama guichenoti. Taxonomy (NCBI): domain Eukaryota; kingdom Metazoa; phylum Chordata; class Actinopteri; order Cypriniformes; family Gobionidae; genus Paracanthobrama; species Paracanthobrama guichenoti. Next base: position 4,296,940 of record JAGHMJ010000029.1, read on the forward strand.
AATGGGCAAGCGTAAGGATTTGAGCGAGTTTGACAAGGGCCAGATTGTGATGGCTAGACGACTGGGTCAGAGCATCTCCAAAACTGCAGCTCTTGTGGGGTGTTCCCGGTCTGCAGTGGTCAGGATCTATCAAAAGTGCTCCAAGGAAGGAACAGTGGAGAACCGGCCACAGGGTCATGGGCGGCCAAGGCTCATTGATGCACGTGGGGAGCGAAGGCTGGCCCATGTGGTCCGGTCAAACAGACGAGCTACTGGAGCTCAAACTGCTCAAGAAGTTAATGCTGGTTCTGATAGAAAGGTGTCAGAATACACAGAGCATCTCAGTTTGTTGCGTATGGGGCGGCATAGCCGCTGACCAGTCAGGGTGCCCATGCTGATCCCTGTCCACCGCCGAAAGCACCAACAGTGGCACGTGAGCATCAGAACTGGACCACGGAGCAATGGAAGAAGGTGGCCTGGTCTGATGAATCACGTGTTCTTTTACATCACGTGGATGGCCGGGTGCGTGTGCGTGGCTTCCCTGGGGAACACATGGCACCAGGATGCACTATGGGAAGAAGGCGAGCCGGCGGAGGCAGTGTGATGCTTTGGGCAATGTTCTGCTGGGAAACCTTGGGTCCTGCCATCCATGTGGATGTTACTTTGACACGTGCCACCTACCTAAGCATTGTTGAGACCATGTACAGCCTTTCATGGAAACGGTATTCCCTGGTGGCTGTGGCTCTTCCAGCAGGATAATGCTCCTGACACAAAGCACAAATGCTTCAGGAATGGTTTGAGGAGCACAACAACGAGTTTGAGGTGTTGACTTGGCCTCCAAATTCCCCAGATCTCAATCCAATCTGTGGGATGTGCTGAACAAACAAGTCCCATCCATGGAGGCTTCACCTCACAACTTACAGGACTTAAAGGATCTGCTGCTAACATCTTGGTGCCAGATACCACAGCACACCTTCAGGGGTCTAGAGGAGTCCATGCCTCGATGGGTCAGGGCTGTTGTATAATGTGTGTGTGTGTGTGTGTGTGCAGACGGTGGAGGAGATCGAGGGCGCTCTGGGCCGTGACTTCTACCCCAGTCTGTGTGAGGAGCGCGTGCGCTGGGAAAAGGAGCTGGCCGGCCTGCGGGAGGAGAACGAGAGCCTGACGGCGATGCTGTGCAGTAAAGAGGAAGATCTCAACCGCACCAAAGCCACCATGAGCGCCATCCGAGAGGAGCGGGACCGGCTGCGCAGACGCGTGAGTGAAAAGACGCCTTAAAACGTGACAACCATTAAGACTGATTCAGATTCAGACACTAACCTTTCTCCACTCATTTACAATCGCATCATTATTTTGTCAATATTAGTTAAATATACAAGTATAAATCTTCCATTTGCCATTTCTGATGGCAGTATTGTCTGTGGCAGAAATAGTTAGTGTATCTTCAGTGTTGCGGGTCTTTCTCGTCACAGAAAGTCGGACGGTCTAATCGCGTCTCTTCCTGCGGGAGGAGAAAGTCATTGGGAAAAGCTGCTGGTCTTTATTCTGGACTGATGTTAATGACACTCAGGTGTTCACGGTCTACAGCAGATTCATTCATCTGTTTGTTTATCTGTAGAATGGTCCAGTGGGAAACCCTGGATTTGATTTCCCGGTCAGTTTCCC
>JAGHMJ010000029.1:4311083-4366083 GCA_018749465.1 Paracanthobrama guichenoti
AACAACAGATGGACAGAACAACAGATGGAAGGACAGATGGAACGACAGACGGACAGAAGTACAGACAGAACAACAGATGGACAGAACAACAGACAGAAGGACAAACAGAACAACGGACTGAAGGACAGACAACAGACAGACATAACAAAAGGACAGAAGGACAGACAGACAGAACAACAGACAGACAGAACAACATGCAGAAGGACAGACAGAAGGACAAAATGGAACAACGGACTGAAGGACAGACAGACAGAACAACAGACGGAAGGACAAATGGAACAGCGGAAGGACAAACGGAACAACAGATGGAAGGACAAACGGAACAACAGATGGAAGGACAAACAGAACAACAGACGGAAGGACAAACAACTGACGGAAGGACAGATAGACAGAACAACAGATGGACAGAACGACAAACAGAAAAACGGACTGAAGGATGAACGGAACAACGGACTGAAGGACAAACGGAACAACGGACTGAAGGACAGACGGAAGGACAAACGGAACAACGGACTGAAGGACAGACGGACAGAAGGGCAAACAGAACAACAGATGGAAGGACAAACGGAACAACGGACTGAAGGACAGACAGACAGAACAACAAACGGAACAACAGATGGAAGGACAAACAGACAGAACAACAGATGGAAGGATAAATGGAACAACAGATGGAAGGACAGACAGAACAACAGACGGAAGGACAAACAGAACAACACATGGAAGGACAAACGGAACAACAGATGGAAGGACAGACAGACAGAACAAAAGACGGAAGGACAAACAGAACAACAGATGGAAGGACAAACAGAACAACTGACGGAAGGACAGACAGACTGAACAACAGACGGACAGAACAACAGACGGAAGGACAAACGGAACAACGGACTGAAGGACAGACGGACAGAAGGGCAAACAGAACAACAGATGAAAGGACAAACAGAACAACGGACTGAAGGACAGAACAACAGACAGAAGGACAAACGGAACAACGGACTGAAGGACAGACAGACAGAACAACAAACGGAACAACAGATGGAAGGACAAACAGACAAAACAACAGACGGAAGGACAAATGGAACAACAGATGGAAGGACAGACAGAACAACAGACGGAAGGACAAACAGAACAACACATGGAAGGACAAACGGAACAACAGATGGAAGGACAGACAGACAGAACAAAAGACGGAAGGACAAACAGAACAACAGATGGAAGGACAAACAGAACAACTGACGGAAGGACAGACAGACTGAACAACAGACAGACAGAACAACAGACGGAAGGACAAACGGAACAACGGACTGAAGGACAGACGGACAGAAGGGCAAACAGAACAACAGATGAAAGGACAAACAGAACAACGGACTGAAGGACAGAACAACAGACAGAAGGACAAACGGAACAACGGACTGAAGGACAGACAGACAGAACAACAAACGGAACAACAGATGGAAGGACAAACAGACAAAACAACAGACGGAAGGACAAATGGAACAACAGATGGAAGGACAGACAGACAGAACAACAGACGGAAGGACAAACAGAACAACAGATGGAAGGACAGACAGACAGAACAACAGATGGAAGGACAGACAGACAGAACAACAGATGGAAGGACAAACGGAACAACAGATGGAAGGACAGACAGACAGAACAACAGACAGAAGGACAAACGGAACAACGGACTGAAGGACAGACAGACAGAACAACAGATGGAAGGGCAAACAGACAAAACAACAGACGGAAGGACAAACAGAACAACAGATGGAAGGACAGACAGACAGAACAACAGATGGAAGGACAGACAGACAGAACAACAGACGGAAGGACAAACAGAACAACAGATGGAAGGACAAACGGAACAACAGATGGAAGGACAGACAGACAGAACAACAGACGGAAGGACAAACGGAACAACAGATGGAAGGATAGAACAACAGACAGAAGGACAAACGTAACAACTGACGGAAGGACAGACAGACTGAACAACAGACGGAAGGACAAACAGAACAACAGACGGACTGACAGACAGCTCAGACTCTTTCAGTGTCACAGTCTGACCCATGGGAGAGACAGACGGGTCCTATTCTTCTCTTCTGTCTCAGGCTCTAGTGTTAATAATCAGAGCTAAAGCGTTTCATATTTCATTATTCTGTTCTTGCACATGTGTCAGGAGCAGCATCATCATCCAACAGCCGAACACCTTCAGACTTTATTCAGCTGATGTTATGATATCAGTGTAGATTCTGCCAGAGGTGGAAAGTAACAAATTATATTTACTCGCGTTACTGTAATTGAGTGGTTTTTGTGTGTACTTCTACTTTTTTAAATAGTTTTAAAAATCTGTAGTTTTGCTTGAAGTATTGTACTTCACTACATTTTAAACCACATCCGTTACTGAGTTTAAATAAATAAATAAATAAAAATACGAAAGGGGGGAAATGGGAACCTCCGGAACCTACTGCATTGAATTGAAGGGAGGGAGAGTGATGCAGACCCAGCTGAACGCAAACGCCGTCGTGAACCCCTGGCTAGTGTGGAAATACTCTGGATATAGAAAAAAAATAGCATGGTGTTGTCCTGGAGGATATCAAATTTGCAAAAAAATTTGATGCAAATGAGGAAACACATAGAACATGTTCGGGAACACATCCCTCTGTGCAGATAAAGGTATGTTTATAACTTAAGGCCGAATGATTTCTGTGATGCAGAGGGAATCCCGGAATCCCAGAATCCAGTCACGAACATGAATTTAGCTGCTGTATAACGCAGATGTCACGTAAAACACGCAAACTGATGGATGAATGAATCAATCGAAAGTAGAGCTGTACAATAAATCAAATCACAACATGGTCTGTGAATATTAAAGCGCAAAACACTGCTATATGAATATATGATCTGCTTGTTCTGTCTCTGTGTGAATGAGCAGCGCCGTTTCGTCACTACATACTCAAGTGTGCGCGATGCTCGTGGTGTTTAACGTCTCACAAACCATATCTGGACATGAACATTTCCAGAGCTGATCTGAGAGAACCCCTAATGAGCATTGATTAAAACCCTTTGTCAAATACACTCTGAAACAGGTCTTCACTAAAGCCTGTCAAAATAAACGTGTGGTTTAACTAGAAGAAATGATGACAGAAATATATTACTCTTACTCTACAATAGAATGTACCTGTCAAAATAACAATAATAATAATAATACATCAGTTAAACATTATTTAAGAATATATTTTTTAATCCAGGGTTTAATTTAGTAAATCTCTGTTTTGCAGCACTTTGTCAAAAAATAAAAGGATAAAAGTTTGTTTCGTTGTATTTGATTACCACCGTTTTGGTAATAAATTTGTATTAAATTGTACAATTCATAGGACTATTATTCTTAAACATTTTAATAAATTAATGGTAAAAATAAGATAATAATTCATAACAATTTATTGAATTTAGTTGATTAGACATGTTTTATTTAAATATTAATAAACAAAACAAAGGGTTTCCAGTTTGTTATAGTAAAGCATTTGTTTCATTCATTTAACGGCATTTTAACTGATGATAATAATAACCATAATTTAACGATACAGTTTATTTATTAAATAATTGTTTAACACCATGATGCTGTGAAACTCTGAAGTTTTCTGAGATGGTTATATTGTGAAAATCACAGCCGTTCACGGGAGAGTCCCCACCCCGCTGTTAAAGTAACTTTTACATTTTAAATGAACTACTTTTTACTTTTACTTGAGTAGATTTGTAGACCGGTACTTTTACTTGTACTTAAGTAAAAGTCCATTGAAGTAATAGTACTTTTATTTGAGTAGGATCACCTCTGGATTCTGCATCAGAGAATGACAATGCGACACCATCTTCACAGTGTCAAAACACAGCGGGTGAAGGATAAGACAGGCCAATCACAGTTCAGCATGCAAATAAGGCATCGCTGTTATTCCTTATGCAGATGTTGAATGAATTGCAGGATATTGTGAGGAAGATGAATTTCAGTTCCAGCGCTGAAGAGTTTAATGGAGCGTACGCCAGTGTTGATCTGTGATGTTGGTGTTGTTCCTCTGTCTCTCTGCAGGTCTCCAGTAATGTGGCGGAACATTTGGCTCATTCCCTTCAGGATTGCTCCAACATCCAGGAGATCTTCCAGACGCTCTACTCGCACGGATCCGCCATCTCCGAGAGCAAGATCCGAGAGTTTGAAGTGGAGACAGAGAGACTCAACAGGTTAGAGAACACACAAATATAATATCGGTAATGTGTGTCAGTCACTCAGTCCATCTTTAGTGTGATTCCACATCCTGGTAGATATAGTGTGCACTGCGGTGTCATAGGGAACAAGTGCTCGGGGAAATTTACCCATCAGTCACTCCAACACTGTTTCTCCTTGTTTGTGTCTCTTGTTTGTGTCTCTCAGCCGCATCGAGCACCTGAAGTCCCAGAATGATTTGTTGACCATCACACTAGAGGAGTGTAAGAGTAACGCGGAGCGGATGAGTATGCTGGTGGGAAAATATGAGTCCAACGCCACCGCGCTCAGACTGGCCCTGCAGTACAGGTACACACACACACACACAGACACTCTCTCACACACACACAGACACACACACACACACAGACACTCTCTCACACACACACAGACACACACACACACAGACACTCTCTCACACACACACACACACACACACAGACACACACACACACACACACACACAGACACTCTCTCTCTCTCACACACACACACACACACACTCTCTCACACATACACACGCACACACACACACACACACACACTCTCACATATACACTCACCTAAAGGATTATTAGGAACACCTGTTCAATTTCTCATTAATGCAATTATCTAATCACCCAATCACATGGCAGTTGCTTCAATGCATTTAGGGGTGTGGTCCTGGTCAAGACAATCTCCTGAACTCCAAACTGAATGTCAGAATGGGAAAGAAAGGTGATTTAAGCAATTTTGAGCGTGACATGGTTGTTGGTGCCAGACGGGCCGGTCTCAGTATTTCACAATCTGCTCAGTTACTGGGATTTTCACGCACAACCATTTCTAGGGTTTACAAAGAATGGTGTGAAAAGGGAAAAACATCCAGTATGCGGCAGTCCTGTGGGCGAAAATGCCTTGTTGATGCTAGAGGTCAGAGGAGAATGGGCTGACTGATTCAAGCTGATAGAAGTGCAACTTATAACCGAGGTATGCAGCAAAGCATTTGTGAAGCCACAACACGCACAACCTTGAGGCGGATGGGCTACAACAGCAGAAGACCCCACCGGGTACCACTCATCTCCACTACAAATAGGACAAAGAGGCTACAATTTGCACAAGCTCACCAAAATTGGACAGTTGAAGACTGGAAAAATGTTGCCAGGTCTGATGAGTCTCGATTTCTGTTGAGACATTCAGATGGTAGAGTCAGAATTTGGCGTAAACAGAATGAGATCATGGATCCATCATGCCTTGTTACCACTGTGCAGGCTGGTGGTGGTGGTGTAATGGTGTGGGGGATGTTTTCTTGGCACACTTTAGGCCCTTTAGTGCCAACTGGGCATCGTTTAAATGCCACGGCCTACCTGAGCATTGTTTCTGACCATGTCCATCCCTTTATGACCACCATGTACCCATTCTCTGATTATCCAGCAGGATAATGCACCATGTCACAAAGCTCCAATCATTTCAAATTGGTTTCTCGAACATGACAAAGTACAGAGTTCACTGTACTAAAATGGCCCCCACAGTCACCAGATCTCAACCCAATAGAGCATCTTTGGGATGTGGTGGAACGGGAGCTTCGTGCCCTGGATGTGCATCCCACAAATCTCCATCAACTGCAAGATGCTATCCTATCAATATGGGCCAACATTTCTAAAGAATGCTTTCAGCACCTTGTTGAATCAATGCCATGTAGAATTAAGGCAGTTCTGAAGGCGAAAGGGGGTCAAACACAGTATTAGTATGGTGCTCCTAATGATCCTGACAGGTGAGTGTATACACACACACACACACACACACACTCTCACATATACACACACATACACGCGCGCGCACACACACACACTCACAGATTGAAACTCAACTCAGTTTTACTTTTCACCATCAATTCCTGATTAATTACATTGAAAAATTTTATATTTTTATTGTTGAATATTATTTTTCTTCAGCTTCAGATCCTATGAGAGTGATTAGTGAAGGATCATGTGACACTGAAGACTGGAGTAATGATGATAAACTCAGCTTTGATCACAGGAATAAATCACACTTTACTATATATTCACACAGAGAACAGCTGATCTACACTGGAGGAGTATTACACTGATCTACTGGAGTTATGAGCAGATTCATGAGCAGGAGAGACCAAACTTGTGTCCAGTGGTGAAAATCTACAAACCTGATTCCAAAAAAGTTGTGACTGTACAAACTGTGAATAAAATCAGAATGCAATGATGTGGAAATTTCAAATTTCAATATTTTATTCAGAACACAACATAGATGACATATCAAATGTTTAAACTGAGAAAATGTATAATTTTAAGGGAAAAATAAGTTGATTTTAAATTTCATGGCATCAACACATCTCAAAAGTTGGGACAAGGCCATGTTTCCCACTGTGTGGCATCCCCTCTTCTTTTCCTAACAGTCTGCAAACGTCTGGGGACTGAGGAGACAAGCTGCTCAAGTTTAGGAATAGGAATGTTGTCCCATTCTTGTCTAATACAGGCTTCTAGTTGCTCAACTGTCTTAGGTCTTCTTTGTGGCATCTTCCTCTTTATGATGCTCAAATGTTTTCTATGGTGAAAGATCTGGACTGCAGGCTGGCCATTTCAGTGCCCGGATCCTTCTTCTACGCAGCCATGATGTTGTAATTGATGCAGTATGTGGTCTGGCATTGTCATGTTGGAAGATGCAAGGTCTTCCCTGAAAGAGACGACGTCTGGATGGGAGCAGATGTTGTTCTAGAACTTGGATATCCCTTTCAGCATTGATGGTGCCTTTCCAGATGTGTAAGCTGCCCATGCCACACGCACTCATGAACCCCATCCCATCAGAGATGCAGGCTTCTGAACTGAGCGCTGACAACAACTTGGGTTGTCCTTGTCCTCTTTAGTCCGGATGACATGGCATCCCAGTTTTCCAAAAAGAACTTCAAATTTTGATTGGTCTGTACATCCAGTATGGTTTTCCGGCCTTGACCCTTACGCACAGAGATTGTTCCAGATTCTCTGAATCTTTGGATGATATTATGCACTGTAGATGATGAGAACTTCAAACTCTTTGCAGTGTTTCTCTGAGAAACTCCTTTCTGATATTGCTCCAGTATGTTTGGCCGCAGCATTGGGGGAATTGGTGATCCTCTGCCCATCTTGACTTCTGAGAGACACTGCCACTCTGAGAGGCTCTTTTTATACCCAATCATGTTGCCAATTGACCTAATAAGTTGCAGATTGGTCCTCCAGCTGTTCCTTATATGTACATTTAACTTTTCCGGCCTCTTATTGCTCCCTGTACCAACTTTTTTGGAATGTGTAGCTCTCATGAAATCCAAAATGAGCCAATATTTGGCATGACATTTCAAAATGTCTCACTTTCAACATTTGATGTTATCTATATTCTATTGTGAATAAAATATAAGTTTATGAGATTTGTAAATTATTGCATTCCTTTTTTATTCACAATTTGTACAGTGTCCCAACTTTTTTGGAATCAGGTTTGTAGTTCACATTGTGAATATGTTCTGCAAACGTTATTAATGGCAGAAGCTGTTGTATAGGAGTGTTAATCTGATGCATCTGGTTCTGCGGCAGGAGGTCGAGGGTTTGATTGAGTGTCGTCCCCGGTGACGGTGATGTCATCTGAGCTGAGATTGGCTGTTATTACACGAGGAGCACGAGGCCAGTCAAACCCTCATAAAGACGGAGACGGCGCCGGGAGCATGAAACACCATGATTAATCACACTGACACACACACACACACACACACACACACACACGAGTAGATTGATGCCATAAACACGGTCGTGTGATCATGGATTCATTTCACTGCTTCCCTTATGATGGATTTACAAAGGAGGACAAATAACTCAATCTTTACAATAGTCCCATTAGTTATTTGGTTCTTTTGATTTAAAACACACAGTCACTCACATGAGCTCTTTAACACAGGAGTGTGTAGGTGTGTGTTAGTTAGTTGTGGTTTATTTGTTCCTGTGTTAGGTTCATAATCTGAGGAAACAAATGCATTCCAGCGGCCGCATCACGTCTGGGCCTGTTTGTTGCTTTTGTCTCCCGTTGAATATTTTCCACTACATTTCAGGACCTGATGAAGGATCCGCAATGGCCTGCACATTCCTGCGGATGTGTGTTTTCATGACTGTGTGTGTGTGTGTTACAGCGAGCAGTGTATCGAGGCGTATGAGCTGCTGCTGGCGCTGGCCGAAAGTGAACAGGGTCTGGTTTTGGGTCAGTTCAGAGCCGCTGGAGTCAGTGCTGTGGGTAAGAGATCACACACACTCACAAACTCTCTTACACGCACACACACTCACTCACACACGCAGACACACACACACAAAAATATGGTATAGTATAAGAGTATAACCAGTATCACTGATCCAGTATAGTATGAGTATAACCAGTATCACTGATCCAGTGTAGTATAAGAGTATAACCAGTATCACTGATCCAGTATAGTATAAGTGTATAACCAGTATCACTGATCCAGTGTAGTATAAGAGTATAACCAGTATCACTGACCCAGTGTAGTATAAGAGTATAACCAGTATCACTGACCCAGTATAGTATAAGGATATAACCAGTATCACTGATCCAGTGTAGTATAAGAGTATAACCAGTATCACTGACCCAGTGTAGTAAAAGGATATAACCAGTATCACTGACCCAGTATAGTATAAGGATATAACCAGTATCACTGATCCAGTGTAGTATAAGAGTATCACTGATCCAGTGTAGTATAAGAGTATAACCAGTATCACTGACCCAGTGTAGTATAAGAGTATAACCAGTATCACTGATCCAGTGTAGTATAAGAGTATAACCAGTATCACTGATCCAGTGTAGTATAAGAGTATAACCAGTATCACTGATCCAGTGTAGTATAAGAGTATAACCAGTATCACTGACCCAGTGTAGTATAAGAGTATAACCAGTATCACTGACCCAGTGTAGTATAAGAGTATAACCAGTATCACTGACCCAGTATAGTATAAGGATATAACCAGTATCACTGATCCAGTGTAGTATAAGAGTATCACTGATCCAGTGTAGTATAAGAGTATCACTGATCCAGTGTAGTATAAGAGTATAACCAGTATCACTGACCCAGTGTAGTATAAGAGTATAACCAGTATCACTGATCCAGTGTAGTATAAGAGTATAACCAGTATCACTGATCCAGTGTAGTATAAGAGTATAACCAGCATCACTGATCCAGTGTAGTATAAGAGTATAACCAGTATCACTGACCCAGTGTAGTATAAGGATATAACCAGTATCACTGATCCAGTGTAGTATAAGAGTATAACCAGTATTACTGATACAGTGTAGTATAAGAGTATAACCAGTATCACTGACCCAGTGTAGTATGAGAGTATAACCAGTATCACTGACCCAGTGTAGTATAAGAGTATCACTGACCCAGTGTAGTATAAGAGTATAACCAGTATTACTGATCCAGTGTAGTATAAGAGTATAACCAGTATCACTGACCCAGTGTAGTATAAGAGTATAACCAGTATTACTGATCCAGTGTAGTATAAGAGTATAACCAGTATCACTGACCCAGTGTAGTATAAGAGTATAACCAGTATCACTGACCCAGTGTAGTATAAGAGTATAACCAGTATCACTGATCCAGTGTAGTATAAGAGTATAACCAGTATCACTGATCCAGTGTAGTATGAGAATAACCAGTATCACTGACCCAGTGTAGTATAAGAGTATAACCAGTATCACTGATCCAGTGTAGTATAAGAGTATAACCAGTATCACTGATCCAGTGTAGTATAAGAGTATCACTGACCCAGTGTAGTATAAGAGTATAACCAGTATTACTGATCCAGTGTAGTATAAGAGTATAACCAGTATCACTGATCCAGTGTAGTATAAGAGTATCACTGACCCAGTGTAGTATAAGAGTATAACCAGTATCACTGATCCAGTGTAGTATAAGAGTATCACTGACCCAGTGTAGTATAAGAGTATAACCAGTATCACTGATCCAGTGTAGTATAAGAGTATCACTGACCCAGTGTAGTATAAGAGTATCACTGACCCAGTGTAGTATAAGAGTATCACTGACCCAGTGTAGTATAAGAGTATAACCAGTATCACTGACCCAGTGTAGTATAAGAGTATAACCAGTATCACTGATCCAGTGTAGTATAAGAGTATAACCAGTATCACTGACCCAGTGTAGTATAAGAGTATCACTGACCCAGTGTAGTATAAGAGTATAACCAGTATCACTGATCCAGTGTAGTATAAGAGTATCACTGACCCAGTGTAGTATAAGAGTATAACCAGTATCACTGATCCAGTGTAGTATAAGAGTATCACTGACCCAGTGTAGTATAAGAGTATAACCAGTATTACTGATCCAGTGTAGTATAAGAGTATAACCAGTATCACTGATCCAGTGTAGTATAAGAGTATCACTGACCCAGTGTAGTATAAGAGTATAACCAGTATCACTGATCCAGTGTAGTATAAGAGTATCACTGACCCAGTGTAGTATAAGAGTATAACCAGTATCACTGATCCAGTGTAGTATAAGAGTATCACTGACCCAGTGTAGTATAAGAGTATCACTGACCCAGTGTAGTATAAGAGTATCACTGACCCAGTGTAGTATAAGAGTATAACCAGTATCACTGACCCAGTGTAGTATAAGAGTATAACCAGTATCACTGACCCAGTGTAGTATAAGAGTATCACTGACCCAGTGTAGTATAAGAGTATCACTGACCCAGTGTAGTATAAGAGTATAACCAGTATCACTGACCCAGTGTAGTATAAGAGTATAACCAGTATCACTGACCCAGTGTAGTATAAGAGTATAACCAGTATCACTGATCCAGTGTAGTATAAGAGTATAACCAGTATCACTGATCCAGTGTAGTATAAGAGTATCACTGACCCAGTGTAGTATAAGAGTATAACCAGTATTACTGATCCAGTGTAGTATAAGAGTATAACCAGTATCACTGATCCAGTGTAGTATAAGAGTATCACTGACCCAGTGTAGTATAAGAGTATAACCAGTATCACTGATCCAGTGTAGTATAAGAGTATCACTGACCCAGTGTAGTATAAGAGTATAACCAGTATCACTGATCCAGTGTAGTATAAGAGTATCACTGACCCAGTGTAGTATAAGAGTATCACTGACCCAGTGTAGTATAAGAGTATAACCAGTATCACTGACCCAGTGTAGTATAAGAGTATAACCAGTATCACTGATCCAGTGTAGTATAAGAGTATCACTGATCCAGTGTAGTATAAGAGTATAACCAGTATTACTGATCCAGTGTAGTATAAGAGTATAACCAGTATCACTGATCCAGTGTAGTATAAGAGTATCACTGACCCAGTGTAGTATAAGAGTATCACTGACCCAGTGTAGTATAAGAGTATCACTGACCCAGTGTAGTATAAGAGTATAACCAGTATCACTGACCCAGTGTAGTATAAGAGTATAACCAGTATCACTGACCCAGTGTAGTATAAGAGTATCACTGACCCAGTGTAGTATAAGAGTATCACTGACCCAGTGTAGTATAAGAGTATAACCAGTATCACTGACCCAGTGTAGTATAAGAGTATAACCAGTATCACTGATCCAGTGTAGTATAAGAGTATAACCAGTATCACTGATCCAGTGTAGTATAAGAGTATAACCAGTATCACTGATCCAGTGTAGTATAAGAGTATCACTGATCCAGTGTAGTATAAGAGTATCACTGACCCAGTGTAGTATAAGAGTATCACTGACCCAGTGTAGTATATCATGATGCCTTGTGTTAAATCATACTAGCAACATGTTAATTCATTTTAACAGCTTGTTAAACATGTTAGCAACAAGTTTGTTTACTTTACTCATCTAGTTTCTAAATATTAATTTTATTATGATTACATTTGGAAAAAGTTCTGAATAAATGTTTACTTTTTCAGTCCGATTAACATATTTCACCATATTTACATCCACTTTGTAGAATTACACAGAGTTTCCTGTTCTGGTTCAGTGTGGATCTGATCATGAACAGTAATGTCGTATACAGTAGTTACAGTAGGATAGTGGTCATTTATAGTGAACACCATCAGTATGCAAATTATTCTGTCCAGTGTTTTATGCTGATGTCGTGTGTGTGTGATGGCAGGAGAGCAGGCGGGTGAAGAGAGCATCACTCAGATCCTGAAGAAAGCTCACGACAGCAGGAAGATGGCGGAGAATGCGGCCAAAGACCTGCTGACCCGGCTGGACGGGAGCTGCGGCGCTGCGTTTGCAGTCAGCGGCTGTAGTGGTCAGCCCTGGGAGAGTCTGTCGTCCAACAGCCACACCAGGTGAGACACGCGTAGGCCTATGAAGTGTGTGTGTGTGTGTGTGTGTGTGTGTGTGTGTGTGTGTGTGTGTGTGTGTGTGTGTGTGTGTGCAAATGCTTTTGATTAGTAGTGATAAAGCCATGAAGTAAGAGGCTGTATGTGTGTAATTCTGCTGTCTGATGGTTCTGGTCGAGCGGTTGCCCATGACAACACACACTTTCATCCAAGCTGATGTGTGTGTGCAGTTTTCCATGAGCTTTAATTCAGACTCACTGCGTCAGTCAGGTGGGTAGGTTTAGGAGTAGGGGTGTGTGTGATGGGTAGGTTTAGGAGTAGGGTGTGTGTGATGGGTAGGTTTAGGAGTAGGGGTGTGTGTGATGGGTAGGTTTAGGAGTAGGGGTGTGTCAAGTCAAGTCAAGTCACCTTTATTTATACAGCGCTTTTTATTTATACAGTCCGATTGTTTCAAAGCAGCTTCACATTGTTAACAGGAAAATAATGCAACAGAATTTGTACAGCCGTTCTGGTGAAACGGTGATGTTATCCAGCTCATTTCAGTATCATATAGTGTCAATGCGGGCAGATCGGGAATATAGATGAGATTTAGGAGTCCCCAACTGAGCAAACCAAAAGCCAGAGGCAACGGTGGCAAGGAACCAAAACTCCTTCAGGGCCAGAATGGAGGAAAAAACCTTGGGAGAAACCAGGCTCAGTCGGGGTGCCAGTTCTCCTCTGGCCGACGAACAAACAGTGTATGATTATAATTCTGGCAACATTGCAGGTCTTAAGTCATATTAGGCAAATAGATATTCATAAGATTATTCAAAAGATTGGAGTCGTCACGCCGGAGACGGGTTTAATGAGGATGTCGTGTCGATGCAGCATTTACAGGGGGAGTTTATTTGACATGTTCTCTGCAGACATTTCAGGGATGGGTTGGTCATGTCCAGGCGCTGGTCCACCATCTGATCTGGATATGGCCCGGATCCGGCTGACTGCAGTAAACCTCGGGATAAACAGAGAGACAAACATTAGCGTAGATGCCATTCTTCTTATGATGTAACGAGTACATCAGGTGTTATGGGAAGTGTTCCCGGTTCCGGCTGACCTAGTTAATGCAGCCTGACAATCATTTACTGATTTGAATAATAGAGATTGATAATGTTTTATGTGTAAGCCATAGTAAAGAGATGTGTTTTTAGTCTAGATTTAAACTGACAGAGTGTGTCTGCTTCCCGAACAATGCTAGGAAGACTGTTCCAGAGTTTAGGCGCTAAATAGGAAAAGGATCGACCACCTGCAGTTGATTTTGATATTCTAGGGATTATCAACTGGCCAGAGTTTTGAGACCGCAATAGACGTGATGGAGTATAATGCGTTAAGAGCTCGCTCAAGTACTGGGGAGCTAAACCATTTAGTGCTTTGTAAGTAATAAGCAAGATTTTAAAATGTATGCAATGTTTAATAGGGAGCCAGTGCAGTGTTGACCGAACCGGGCTAATATGGTCATACTTCCTGGTTCTAGTAAGAGCTCGAGCTGCTGCGTTTTGGACCAGCTGGAGTTTGTTTATTAAGCGAGCAGGGCAACCACCCAGTAAAGTATTACAGTAATCTAGCCTTGAGGTCATGAACGCAGGAATTAACTGTTCAGCATTTTGCATCGAAAGGATGTGCTGTAATTTAGATATATTTTTAAGATGGTAGAATGCAGTTTTACAGATGTTAGAAACGTGGCTTTCAAATGAAAGATTGGTGTCAAAGAGCACACCCAGGTTCCTCACTGACGACGAGGACTTGACAGAGCAGCCATCGAGTGTTAGACAGTATTCTAGGTTACTACTGCAGAGTTTTTTTGTCCAATAATTAAAAATTCATTTTTTTCTGAATTAAGTTGCAGGAAATTACTAGACATCCAATGTTTTATATCAGCTATGCATTCCGTTAATCTTGTGAATTGGTAAGTTTCATCAGGCGTGAAGAAATATAGAGCTGAGTATCGTCAGCATAACAGTGAAAACTAATGCCATGCTTCCTAATGATATCTCCCAGTGGTAGCATGTACAGGGTGAAGAGCAACGGTCCTAGCACTGAGCCCTGCGGTACTCCATACTGAACTTGTGACTCTTATTATTATTACTCTTATTGTTAATACAGTAGTTACATTTTTATTGTAAAATAAATAAGAACAGTTACTCTTATTGTTAATAAAATAATTTTTAACAATTTTTTGTAAAAAAATTTATAAAATAAAAAATACTCTAAAATAAGTTTAGGATATATACAGACAGCATTCTCATACGGTGTGTAAAAGGTACTCACACATACACTCTCTCACTCTGTCACACACACTCCTTCCCTCCCTCACACACTCCTTCCCTCCTCACACACACACTCACTCACTCACACACACACACACACTCCCTCCCTCCCTCACACACACACACACTCCCTCCCTCCCTCACACACACTCACACACTCACTCACACACACACTCTCACTCACACACACACACTCACACTCACACACACTCCCTCCCTCACACAAACACACTCAAACACACACACAAATGTTTTATTGCATTGATGTTATAGTAAAGTTTTTATTTTTACAATATTTCTTTATATATATAGTCTGATCTTGTGTCAGTGAATGTGTTCTGAGCCGCATGTTTTTCCGGAGGGATGAGGCTCTCCTGTTGTCCTGCAGGGAACGGATGGGATTTCAGACTCACTGCAGCTTCTCTGATATCCAGACATTGATTTCCCTCTGTCCTCCATTCAGTGTTCTTCATCCAGAGCATCTGTCTCTGAATCCGACCTCTGCCTCTCACTGTACAGTGCAGCTACACCCAGTTTTCATGTTTATGATCTGATTCAGTGTTTCAGTAGTGTGTGTGTGTGTGTGTGTGTGTGTGTGTGTGTGTGTGTGTGTGTGTGTGTGTGTGTGTGTGTGTGTGTGATGGGTAAGTTTAGGGGTAAGGTGTGTGTGTGTAGTGGGTAGGTTTAGGGGTAAGGTGTGTGTGTGTAGTGGGTAGGTTTAGGGGTAGGGGTGTGTGTGAGTTGGGTAGGTTTAGGGGTAGGTGTGTGTGTGTGTGTGATGGGTAGGTTTAGGGGTAGGGTGTGTGTGTGATGGGTAGGTTTAGGGGTAAGGTGTGTGTGTGTGTGATGGGTAAGTTTAGGGGTAAGGTGTGTGTGTGTAGTGGGTAGGTTTAGGGGTAGGGTGTGTGTGTGTGTGTGAGTTGGGTAGGTTTAGGGGTAGGGGTGTGTGTGAGTTGGGTAGGTTTAGGGGTAGGTGTGTGTGTGTGATGGGTAGGTTTAGGGGTAGGTGTGTGTGTGTGTGTGTGATGGGTAGGTTTAGGGGTAGGGGTGTGTGTGATGGGTAGGTTTAGGGGTAAGGTGTGTGTGTGTGTGTGATGGGTAGGTTTAGGGGAAGGTGTGTGTGTGTGTGTGTGATGGGTAGGTTTAGGGATAGGGGTGTGTGTGTGCTGGGTAGGTTTAGGGGTAGGGTGTGTGTGTGTGATGGGTAGGTTTAGGGGTGTGTGTGTGATGGGTAGGTTTAGGAGTAGGGGTGTGTGTGTGATGGGTAGGTTTAGGAGTAGGGTGTGTGTGATGGGTAGGTTTAGGAGTAGGGGTGTGTCAAGTCAAGTCAAGTCGCCTTTATTTATACAGCGCTTTTAACAAGTCCAATTGTTTCAAAGCAGCTTCACACAGCTGCACCTTTAACAGGAAAATAATGCAACAGAATTTGTACAGCCGTTCTGGTGAAACGGTGATGTTATCCAGCTAATTTCAAGTATCATGTAGTCAATGCGGGCAGATCGGGAATATAGATGAGATTTAGGAGTCCCCAACTGAGCAAGCCAAAAGCCAGAGGCAACGGTGGCAAGGAACCAAAACTCCTTCAGGGCCAGAATGGAGAAAAAAACCTTGGGAGAAACCAGGCTCAGTCGGGGTGGCAGTTCTCCTCTGGCCGACGAACAAACAGTGTATGATTATAATTGTGGCAACATTGCAGGTCTTAAGTCATATTAGGCAAATAGATATTCGTAAGATTATTTGAAAGATTGGAGTCGTCACGCCGGAGACGGGTTTAATGAGGATGTTGTGTCGATGCAGCATTTACGGGGGGAGTTTATTTGACACGCTCTCTGCAGACATTTCAGGGATGCGTTGGTCATGTCCAGGCACAGGTCCACCATCTGATCTGGATACGGCCCGGATCCGGCTGACTGCAGTAAACCTCGGGATAAACAGAGAGACTAACATTAGCGTAGATGCCATTCTTCTTATGATGTAATGAGTACATCAGGTGTTATGGGAAGTGTTCCCGGTTCCGGCTGACCTAGTTAATGCAGCCTAACAATCATTTACTGATTTGAATAATAGAAATTGATAATGTTTTATGTGTAAGCCATAGTAAAGAGATGCGTTTTTAGTCTAGATTTAAACTGACAGAGTGTGTCTGCTTCCCGAACAATGCTAGGAAGACTGTTCCAGAGTTTAGGCGCTAAATAGGAAAAGGATCGACCGCCTGCAGTTGATTTTGATATTCTAGGGATTATCAACTGGCCAGAGTTTTGAGACTGCAATAGACGTGATGGAGTATAATGCGTTAAGATTAAGATTGGAGTATACATGCGTTAAGGGTGTGTGTGTGATGGGTAGGTTTAGGAGTAGGATCTGTGTGTGTGATGGGTAGGTTTAGGGGTAGGGGTGTGTGTGTGATGGATAGGTTTAGGAGTAGGGTGTGTGTGATGGGTAGGTTTAAGAGTAGGGTGTGTGTGATGGGTAGGTTTAGGGGTAGGGGTGTGTGTGTGTGTGATGGGTAGGTTTAGGGGTAGGGGTGTGTGTGTGATGGGTAGGTTTAGGGGTAGGGTGTGTGATGGGTAGGTTTAGGGGTTGTGTGTGTGTGATGGGTAGGTTTAGGAGTAGGGTGTGTGTGTGTGATGGGTAGGGTTAGTGTGTGGGTGTGTGTGTGTGATGGGTAGGTTTAGAGGTAAGGTTAGTGTGTGTGTGTGATGGGTAGGTTTAGGGGTAGGGTGTGTGTGTGATGGGTAGGTTTAGGGGTAAGGTGTGTGTGTGTGTGTGATGGGTAGGTTTAGGGGTAGGGTGTGTGTGTGATGGGTAGGTTTAGGAGTAGGGGGTGTGTGTGATGGGTAGGGTTAGTGTGTGGGTGTGTGTGTGTGATGGGTAGGTTTAGAGGTAAGGTTAGTGTGTGTGTGATGGGTAGGTTTAGGGGTAGGGTGTGTGTGTGATGGGTAGGTTTAGGGGTAGGGTGTGTGTGTGATGGGTAGGTTTAGGGGTGGGTGTGTGTGTGTGATAGGTAGGTTTAGGAGTAGGGTGTGTGTGTGATGGGTAGGGTTAGTGTGTGGGTGTGTGTGATGGGTAGGTTTCGAGGTAAGGTTAGTGTGTGTGTGATGGGTAGGTTTAGGGGTAGTGTGTGTGTGTGTGATGTGTAGGTTTAGGGGTAAGCTGTGTGTGTGTGATGTGTAGGTTTAGGGGTAGGGTGTGTGTGATGGTAGGTTTAGGGGTAAGGTGTGTGTGATGTGTAGGTTTAGGGGTAGGGTGTGTGTGTGATGGGTAGGGGTGTGTATGTGATGGGTAGGTTTAGGGGTAGGGTGTGTGTGTGATGGGTAGGGGTGTGTGTGTGATGGGTAGGTTTAGGGGTAGGGGTGTGTGTGATGGGTAGGTTTAGGGGTAGGGTGTGTGTGATGGGTAGGTTTAGGAGTAGGGTGTGTGTGTGATGGGTAGGTTTAGGGGTAGGTGTATGTGATGGGTAGGTTTAGGAGTAGGGTGTGTGTATGATGGGTAGGTTTAGGGGTAGGGGTGTGTGTGATGGTAGGTTTAGGGGTAGGGGTGTGTGTGTGATGGGTAGGTTTAGGAGTAGGGGGTGTGTGTGATGGGTAGGGTTAGTGTGGGTGTGTGTGTGTGATGGGTAGGTTTAGAGGTAAGGTTAGTGTGTGTGTGATGGATAGGTTTAGGAGTAGGGTGTGTGTGATGGGTAGGTTTAAGAGTAGGTGTGTGATGGGTAGGTTTAGGGGTAGGGGTGTGTGTGTGTGATGGGTAGGTTTAGGGGTAGGGGTGTGTGTGTGATGGGTAGGTTTAGGGGTAGGGTGTGTGATGGGTAGGTTTAGGGGTTGTGTGTGTGTGTGATGGGTAGGTTTAGGAGTAGGTGTGTGTGTGATGGGTAGGGTTAGTGTGGGTGTGTGTGTGTGATGGGTAGGTTTAGAGGTAAGGTTAGTGTGTGATGTGGTGGGTTTAGGGGTAGGGTGTGTGTGTGATGGGTAGGTTTAGGGGTAAGGTGTGTGTGTGTGTGTGATGGGTAGGTTTAGGGGTAGGGTGTGTGTGTGATGGGTAGGTTTAGGAGTAGGGGGTGTGTGTGATGGGTAGGGTTAGTGTGTGGGTGTGTGTGTGTGATGGGTAGGTTTAGAGGTAAGGTTAGTGTGTGTGTGATGGGTAGGTTTAGGGGTAGGGTGTGTGTGTGATGGGTAGGTTTAGGGGTAGGTGTGTGTGTGATGGGTAGGTTTAGGGGTAGGGTGTGTGTGTGATGGGTAGGTTTAGGGGTAGGGTGTGTGTGTGATGGGTAGGTTTAGGAGTAGGGTGTGTGTGTGATGGGTAGGGTTAGTGTGTGGGTGTGTGTGTGATGGGTAGGTTTCGAGGTAAGGTTAGTGTGTGTGTGATGGGTAGGTTTAGGGGTAGGGTGTGTGTGTGTGTGATGTGTAGGTTTAGGGGTAAGCTGTGTGTGTGTGTGATGTAGGTTTAGGGGTAGGGTGTGTGTGATGGGTAGGTTTAGAGGTAAGGTTAGTGTGTGTGTGATGGGTAGGTTTAGGGGTAGGGTGTGTGTGTGATGGGTAGGTTTAGGGGTAGGGTGTGTGTGTGATGGGTAGGTTTAGGGGTAGGGTGTGTGTGTGATGGGTAGGTTTAGGAGTAGGTGTGTGTGATGGGTAGGGTTAGTGTGTGGTGTGTGTGTGATGGGTAGGTTTCGAGGTAAGGTTAGTGTGTGTGTGATGGGTAGGTTTAGGGGTAGGGTGTGTGTGTGTGTGATGTGTAGGTTTAGGGGTAAGCTGTGTGTGTGTGTGATGTGTAGGTTTAGGGGTAGGGTGTGTGTGATGGTAGGTTTAGGGGTAAGGTGTGTGTGTGATGGGTAGGTTTAGGGGTAGGGGTGTGTGTGATGGGTAGGTTTAGGGGTAGGGTGTGTGTGATGGGTAGGTTTAGGAGTAGGGTGTGTGTGTGATGGGTAGGTTTAGGGGTAGGGTGTGTGTGTGATGGGTAGGTTTAGGAGTAGGGTGTGTGTATGATGGGTAGGTTTAGGGGTAGGGGTGTGTGTGATGGGTAGGTTTAGAGGTAAGGTTAGTGTGTGTGTGATGGATAGGTTTAGGAGTAGGGTGTGTGTGATGGGTAGGTTTAAGAGTAGGGTGTGTGTGATGGGTAGGTTTAGGGGTAGGGGTGTGTGTGTGTGATGGGTAGGTTTAGGGGTAGGGGTGTGTGTGTGATGGGTAGGTTTAGGGGTAGGGTGTGTGATGGGTAGGTTTAGGGGTTGTGTGTGTGTGATGGGTAGGTTTAGGAGTAGGGTGTGTGTGTGTGATGGGTAGGGTTAGTGTGTGGGTGTGTGTGTGTGATGGGTAGGTTTAGAGGTAAGGTTAGTGTGTGTGTGATGGGTAGGTTTAGGGGTAGGGTGTGTGTGTGTGATGGGTAGGTTTAGGGGTAAGTGTGTGTGTGTGTGTGATGGGTAGGTTTAGGGGTAGGTGTGTGTGTGTGATGGGTAGGTTTAGGAGTAGGGGGTGTGTGTGATGGGTAGGGTTAGTGTGTGGGTGTGTGTGTGATGGGTAGGTTTAGAGGTAAGGTTAGTGTGTGTGTGATGGGTAGGTTTAGGGGTAGGGTGTGTGTGTGATGGGTAGGTTTAGGGGTAGGGTGTGTGTGTGATGGGTAGGTTTAGGAGTAGGGTGTGTGTGTGATGGGTAGGGTTAGTGTGTGGGTGTGTGTGTGATGGGTAGGTTTCGAGGTAAGGTTAGTGTGTGTGTGATGGGTAGGTTTAGGGGTAGGGTGTGTGTGTGTGATGGGTAGGTTTAGGGGTAGGGTGTGTGTGTGTGTGTGTGTAGGTTTAGGTAAGCTGTGTGTGTGTGTGATGTGTAGGTTTAGGGGTAGGGTGTGTGTGTGATGGGTAGGTTTAGGGGTAAGGTGTGTGTGTGATGGGTAGGTTTAGGGGTAGGGTGTGTGTGTGATGGGTAGGTTTAGGGGTAGGTGTGTGTGTGTGATGGTAGGTTTAGGGGTAAGGTGTGTGTGATGTGTAGGTTTAGGGGTAGGGTGTGTGTGATGGGTAGGGGTGTGTGTGATGGGTAGGTTTAGGGGTAGGGTGTGTGTGTGATGGGTAGGGGTGTGTGTGTGATGGGTAGGTTTAGGGGTAGGGGTGTGTGTGATGGGTAGGTTTAGGAGTAGGGTGTGTGTGTGATGGGTAGGTTTAGGGGTAGGGTGTGTGTGATGGGTAGGTTTAGGAGTAGGGTGTGTGTATGATGGGTAGGTTTAGGGGTAGGGGTGTGTGTGATGGGTAGGTTTAGGGGTAGGGGTGTGTGTGATGGGTAGGTTTAGGGGTAGGGTGTGTGTGTGATGGGTAGGGTTAGGAGTAGGGTGTGTGATGGGTAGGGTTAGTGTGTGGGTGTGTGTGTGTGATGGGTAGGTTTAGGGGTGAGTGAGTGAGTGAGTGTCTGAATGAGTGTGTGAGAGAGTGAAGTTTAGTGTAAGGTGATAATATACAGTATAAAAACCATATGTCTATGGAGAATCCCCATAAAACCTGAAAACCCTGTGTGTGTGTGTGTGTGTGTGCGCATGTGTGTGTGTGTGTGTGTGCGCGCAGCACCACCAGCTCAACGGCCAGCAGCTGTGACACTGATTTCTCCAAAGACGATGAGCAGCGTTTGAAGGACTACGTCCAGCAGCTGAAGAACGACCGGGCGGCCGTCAAACTGACCATGCTGGAGCTGGAGAGCGTCCACATCGACCCGCTGAGCTACGACGTCAAGCCCCGCGGCGACTCGCAGAGACTCGACCTGGAGAACGCCGTGCTCATGCAGGAGCTCATGGCCATGAAGGTACTAAATGGAGAGATGTGCTTATTAATGTGTTCAGAAGTTTATATGCTCAAACACACATGCCTAGCAACCACCCAGGGTATGCTATGATGTTGCTAGGCGGTTGTTAGGGTATCCTGGGTGGTTGTTAGGTGGTTGCTAGGGTGTCCTGGGTGGTTGCTAGGGTGTTCTGGGTGGTTGCTAGGGTTCCCTAGGCAGTTGCTAAGGTGTTCTGGTTGGTTGCTATGACATTGCTAGGGTGTTCTGGGTGGTTGCTAGGCAGTTGCTAAGGTATTCTGGGTGGTTGCTAGGGTTTTCTATGTGGTTGCTAGGCTGTCCTGGGTGGTTTCTAAGGTGTTGCTAGGTGCTCTGGGTGGTTGTTAGGGTGTTCTGGTTGGTTGCTATGGTGTTGCTAGGCAGTTGCTAGGGTATCCTAGGTGGTTGCTAGGGTCTTGCTAGGCAGTTGCTAAAGTGTTCTGGGTGGTTGCTATCGCATTGCTAGGGTGTTCTTGGTGGTTGCTAGGCGGTTGCTAAGGTATTCTTGGTGGTTGCTATGGCATTGCTAGGGTGTTCTGGATGGTTGCTAGGCGGTTGCTAAAGTGTTCCGGGTGGTTGTTATGGTGTTGCTAGGCAGTTACTAAGGTATCCTGGGTGGTTGTTAGGCAGTTGCTAAGGTATTCTGGGTGGTTGCTATGGGATGAGAGATGATTTTGGCTCTAGATCAACCAATTAATGAGCTTCAGAGAGTCACTGTTTGGTACAGATATAGAGATGTGGTAGGAACTTTGACTCCTAAAACACACATACAGTTGCAACTCTGTCTGGGATTCACAAACTTTTCAGCGGAATGATAATAAATGATCATCACCACATGCATGTGCACAAATCCAATATTTCAGGGGGTTTTGACATTAATTTATATAGATTTCATTTTTAATAAGCATTTTATTTTTGTAGTATTTACTACATATTTCATATAATTCATATTTTTCATGTTTTCATAACATTTCATATTTCTAGATTTTTATTTATTTTTTCATTTATATCAAATAAAATATTTAATCTTTAGTGTTTCATTTGTATTTTAAAATAATTTTTTTAAATAATTTTTATGAGTTCTTCATTTTCATTTAATTAAATTGTAATTGATTTATATTTTAGTAAGTGTTTAATTTTTATATTTTTTAGTTCAAATTATTCATATTTTTCTTATTTTCATTACATTCTCTGTATATAAGTGTTTTATTTTTAAATTATTTAATTTTAGTTCAAATCAAATTTCATAATTTTGGAGGTTTATATACTTTTTAAATTAGTTTAAAAAAAAAAAAACTTTTATTAAAAATATTATATGCTGCTCTCTGTGCTCAGGAGGAGATGGCGGAGCTGAAGGCGCAGCTGTATCTGCTGGAGAAGGAGAAGAAGGCGCTGGAGCTGAAGCTGAGCACACGTGAGGCGCAGGAACAGGCGTATCTGGTGCACATCGAGCATCTGAAGTCTGAGGTGGAGGAGCATCAGGAGCAGAGACGCCGCTCGCTCAACTCCACCGGCAGCAGCGCCGGAGGGAAGGACAAGAGCGGGAAGGTACACAACACAACAACAACACAACACCACACAACACCACACAACAACACAACGCCACACAACAACACAACGCCACACAACAACAAATTGAATATGGAAGGAAACAGATTTTGTGATGTTTGACTGCAGGTTTGAGGTCACAGAGTCGCACTAAAACACATTTAGCTCTGAATATGATTGATTGATTGATCATATATAGAGAAGGTTTTAAACTCTGAACACCCTGAAACAAACATCAGTCTCTTATTTCAAACCTGTTTTCTATAGCCACAGACATGTAAACCTGTAATATGTGATTGACTGGTGTGTGTGTGTGTGTGTGTGTGTGTGTGTGTGTGTGTGTGTGTGTGCAGGACTCAGGAGATTCTCCAGCGATCAGTCTGTCTGATCTGAGGAGTCTGAGCGACAGCGACCTCGCGGCGGAGCTCACCGGCGCCCTCAGGAGGTCACTTCACATTTACATCTGCTCGTTTAACCCGTACAGCCTGATGTATCCTGTAGTATTGAGAAAAAAAAAGTTTGCATTTTATTTGTATCATATTTGATCCATCAGACTTTTAGAGGTAAGATGAAAATCTGATGCATTTAAGAAGCCATTTATGACAAAAAGTTGAAATTATGACACTAAATCATAACAGATGAAAAACTGAAATTATGATTTAAGAAGCCATTTATGACAAAAAAGTTGAAATTATGACACTAAATCATAACAGAGATGAAAAACTGAAATTATGATTTAAGAAGCCATTTATGACAAAAAGTTGAAATTATGACACTAAATCATAACAGATGAAAAACTGAAATTATGATTTAAGAAGCCATTTATGACAAAAAGTTGAAATTATGACACTAAATCATAACAGATGAAAAACTGAAATTTGAAAAGTTTATTTGTCATTACACATGTACAAGTACAGTATAACGAAATGAAGTTTGGAGCAAGCCTCCGGGCCGCAGCCGATTATTCAGGCGCCGCCACACGCTCTCCAGAAATACAAGAATGCAGTTTAGCAAGCATTACATAGCAAAACACAACAAAACATAAACATAAACATAAACAGTGACACGTGGCCACGTGATGGGATTTTTTGTATGGAGTGGGAGAGGAGATAGATAAGGACAGGCAGACGGATGGAGGGGGGCTGGGATCGGGATCGGGTGTGTATGGTGCGAGTGAGTCTGAGATTGTGTTGTGTGAGAATGTTAGCCATAACTTCAGATGTTTTCGAGTTCAGTTCTATGGTTTGTCCTTGAAGGGAAATAAGGCAGTGCACAGGGGAAGATAGCAGACCAGCTGTCAGGCTGACCTCCCAACCGAGAGATAGGGACCAAGTGAGGTTCGGGCAAATACAATTTTTTTTTTTTTTTAATCCATTTGATCTTCGGTAATTTGTCCGGATCATAATCAATCAATCAGATCTGGTCCTCAGCATTCGCGTCCGGTCTGTGCAGTTTCCCTAGACATTACGTCCAGCCTCATGGCCAGACCGGTTACAGTCCGTAAAAGTTCACCAATCTGACCCCCGATGGAGCCCACTCTACCCTGCGTATCCGCAGTCCGGACTGCGTTGTTACGGTTCAGTTCCTCAATTCCTATCACTTTCTGATCTAATTCCTTCAGACGGTCACACATAACCCCGAAGCATTCTTTAATTTCCACAGACAGCGGCTGGGTGAATTTGCTTGCAGTTGTCTTACCAATCTTCCGATAGGTCAGGGCAATCCCAAAGCCAAAGAATAGGAACCCGCCATCAATAATCCAATCATGTATAAATCTTCCGCATCCTCCACGGACAGAGCCTCCAGGCACAGGACTTGCCAGTTGTTCCATGCGTCCCTCACGTACCCTGCAGCAAAGGTCCCGTCTGGGCAGGTGGGTTCTCCCGGGGCACCCTTCCTTAGTGAGAAAATCCTATCGATCGCGCTGATTGACCAGTTAATCAATTCCATTTCAGTATTTTCAGGAGTCCAGCAAGCAGCGGGTCAGAGAGAAAGAGAATAGACAAAATACTAAAGCGCCAGAGCACAGCGGGAGCAGAGAGAAAAACACGTCTGCACTGAATGAGACAGAGGGAGGAAAATTTATGACAAAAAGTTGAAATTATGACACTAAATCATAACTGATGAAAAGATGAAATTATGACTTAAGAAGCCATTTATGACAAAAAGTTGAAATTATGACACTAAATCATAACTGATGAAAAGATGAAATTATGACTTAAGCCATTTATGACAAAAGTTGAAATTATGACACTAAATCATAACTGATGAAAAGATGAAATTATGACTTAAGAAGCCATTTATGACAAAAAGTTGAAATTATGACACTAAATCATAACTGAGATGAAATTATGATTTATGACAAAAAAAGTTGAAATTATGACACTAAATCATAACTGAGATGAAAAACTAAGTCATAATTTCAATGTAAATCCATGAGAACAGTACAGCAGATGCATATAAATATCTGCTAATAATGTCTTAGTAAGATATTTAAATGCTTAGTTTTATGATAATTGACAGATGAACTAATAAACCTTCCTCAAAAGCCTGATGATCATATTTGATACTCATGATTCTTCTAAGAAAGCCTTCACAACAAAAAGACAATAGTACAAAAAAAACCTTTTTCCAAGTTTCTATTGTTTACTGTTTTATATTTTATTTTGTATTTTTATTTGTTTTAATATCTTTTTTTCTAGCTTTAATTTATTTTTATTTCAGTTTTAGTAATATTTATATTTTATTTCAGTTAATAAAAATAATTTTTAATAGTTTTCATGACAAAATCATGAACCACAGCTCTGCATGTTGACCTCGTTTTTGTGAACTAGACACATGAAACGTGCGTGTGTGTGTGTGTGTGTCACAGAGAGAAGAAGCTGAAGGGTCGTGTTCAGGAGTTGGTCTCTGCGTTAGAAAGACTCACTAAGAGCAGTGAAGTCCGTCATCAGCAGTCGGCAGAGTTCGTTAACGACCTGAAACGAGCCAACAGGTACAACACACACACGCTCTCACACACACGCTCTCACACACACACACACACACACGCTCTCTCACACACGCACGCTCTCACACACTCGCACGCGCTCACACACGCGTTCTCACACTCGGCACTCACACACGCTCTCACTCACACGCTCTCACTCACACGCTCTCTCTCACACGCTCTCACTCACACGCTCACACTCACACACGCGCTCGCTCTCACACGCGCCTCGCCACACGCTCGCCTCACACACGCTCTCGCTCACACACACGCGCTCTCACTCACACGCGCTCTCACTCTCACACGCGCTCTCGCTCTCACTCACTCTGCGCGCTTCACACTAACACGCGCTCACTTCACGCGCTCACTCACACGCGCTCTCACTCACGCGCTCACGCGCTCACTCACACGCGCTCACTCTCACACGCCTCACACTCACACGCGCTCACTCACACGCACGCTCACTCACACGCGCGCTCTCACACACGCACGCGCTCTCTCACACACGCGCTCTCACTCACACGCGCTCTCACTCAACACGCGCTCACTCTCACACGCGCTCACACGCGCTCACTCACACACGCTCACTCACACGCGCTCTCACTACACGCGCTCACTCTCACCACGCGCTCTCTCACTCACACGCGCTCACTCTCACACGCGCTCTCACACACACACAGCTCTCACTCACACGCGCCTCACTCACCACACTCTCACACTCACCACGCTCTCACACTCAACACGCGCTCACACTAACACGCGCTCTCACACTCACACGCGCTCTCACACTCACACACTCACTCACACGCGCTCTCACACTCACACACGCTCTCCACACACACGCGCTCACTCACACGCGCACACTCACACACGCGCCTCACACACGCGCTCACTCTCACACACGCGCTCACTCTCACACACGCTCTCGCTCACACACACACACGCTCTCACTCACACACACGCGCTCTCACACCTGCGCTCACACACGCGCTCACTCACCACGCGCTCACTCTCACACGCGCACACTCACACGCGCGCACTCACACACGCGCTCACCACACACGCGCTCACTCTCTCACACACGCGCAGCTCTCACACACGCGCTCACTCACACTGCTCACACGCGCTCGCGCCACACGCGCTCTCACACATGCGCGCTCACTCACACGCGCACACGCGCTCACTCACACACTCTCTCACACGCGCTCACTCACACGCGCTCTCACTCACCACGCGCACACGCTCACACTCACTCACACACACGCTCTCACACTCACGCGCTCACACTCACACGCACTCACACTCACGCGCTCACACACTCACCTGCACGCGCTCTCACACTCACACACGC
This sequence comes from Paracanthobrama guichenoti, assembly GCA_018749465.1. Taxonomy (NCBI): domain Eukaryota; kingdom Metazoa; phylum Chordata; class Actinopteri; order Cypriniformes; family Gobionidae; genus Paracanthobrama; species Paracanthobrama guichenoti. The sequence goes on from JAGHMJ010000029.1 coordinate 4,338,646, forward strand.
GCTCTCACACTCACACACGCGCTCTCACTCTCACACACGCGCGCTCACTCACACACACGCGCTCACACTCACACGCGCTCACTCACACGCGCTCTCACTCACACGCGCTCACTCACACACGCGCTCACTCACACACGCGCTCTCACTCACACACGCGCTCTCACTCACACACACGCGCACTCACACGCGCGCCCGTCACACACGCGCCCTACACTAACGCGCGCACTCACACGCGCTCTCACACGCGCTCTCACACATGCGCACTCACACGCGCGCACTCACACGCGCGCGCTCTCACTCACACGCGCACCCTACACTCACACGCGCTCTCACTCACACACACGCGCTCTCACTCACACGCACGCGCTCACACTAACACGCGCTCTCTCACACACGCGCTCTCACTAACACGCGCTCACACTCACACACGCGCTCTCACTCACACGCGCTCACCACACACGCGCTCACACTCACACGCGCTCTCTCACACCGCGCTCTACACTAACACGCGCCTCTCACGCCGCACGCTCTCACACACACGCCGCTCACTCCACCACACGCCGCTCTCACTCACACGCTCACTCACGCGCTGCGCGCTCTCACTCACACGCGCTCACACTCACGCTCTCCACACACACACGCGCCACACCACACGCTGCCACGCGCTCTCACTACACACGCGCTCACACGCACTCACACGCGCACTCACACGCCTCACGCACACGCCTCACACTAACACGCGCACACTCACACGCGCCACACTCACACGCGCTCTCACTCACACACGCCTCACTCACACACGCGCTCACACTCACACACGCACGCTCTCACTCTCACCACGCGCCTACACACTCGCTGCGCACACGCGCGCTCACTCACACACTCGCGCTCTCACTCACACACACGCGCTCTCACTCACACACTCACTCACACACGCTCTCACACACACGCACACGCGCTCTCACTCACACACACGCTCTCACTCTCACGCGCTCTCTCACACACGCGCGCTCACTCACTCACACGCTTCACTCACACGCACACTCACACGCGCTCACTCACACACGCGCTCTCCACACACACGCGCCCTACACTAACGCGCGCTCTCACACTAACACACGCGCTCACTCTCACACACGCGCTCTCACATCGCGCTAACACACTCACGCGCACACTCACACACGCCGCTCTCTACACTCACACGCTCTCCACACTCACACGCGCTCACACACAAGCGCTCACACTCACACCTGCGCTTCACACTCACACACGCGCTCCTACTCACACGCCTCACTCACACACGCGCTCACTCACACGCGCTCTCTCACACTCACACACTTCACCACACGCGCTCACTCTCACACGCGCGCTCACTCCACACTGGCGCTCTCACTCACACACGCGCTCTCACACACGCCTGCGCTCTCACTCTCACACAAGCGCTCACTCACACACGCGCTCACTCACACACACGCGCTCTCACTCACACACGCGCTCTCACTCACACACGCGCTCTCACTCACAAGCGCTCACACTAACACACGCGCTCTCACTCACACAAGCGCTCTCACACTAATACACGCGCTCTCACTCACACACGCGCTCTCACTCACACACGCGCACTCACACACGCGCGCTCTCACTCTCACACGCGCAGACACACACGCGCCTCTACACTCACTCACGCGCTCACACTCACACACGCTCTCTCACTCACACACGCGCTCTCACTCACACACGCGCTCTCACTCTCACACGCGCTCACTCACACACACACACGCTCTCTCACTCACACACGCGCTCTCACTCACACGCGCTCTCACTCACACAAGCGCTCTCACACTCACACGCGCGCTCACACTAACACACGCTCTCACTCACACACACGCTCTCTCACACACGCGCCTCACTCACACACGCGCTCACTCACACACGCGCTCACTCACACACGCGCTCTCACACTAACACACGCGCTCTCACTCTCACACACGCACGCTCACTCTCACACGCACTCACACACAAGCGCTCTCACACTCACAAGCGCTCACACTACACACGCGCTCTCTCACTCACACGCGCTCTCTCACACACGCGCTCTCACTCTCACACACGCACACTCACACGCGCTGCTCACACGCACTCACTGCACGCGCTTCTACACTACGCGACGCTCTCACACTAACACATGCGCTCTCACTCACACACGCGCTCACTCACACACACACGCGCTCTCACACTAACACACGCGCTCTCTCACACACGCGCCCTACACTAACACGCGCTCTCTCACACGCGCGCTCTACACTAACACGCGCTCTCACACTAACACGCGCTCTCACACTAACACGCGCTCTCTCACACGCGCGCTCACACTCACACGCGCTCACACTCACACGCCACACTCACACACACCACTCACGCCACACTAACACGCGCGCTCACTCACACACGCGCTCTCACACTCACACGCGCTCACACACGCTCACTCACTCACAAGCGCTCTCTCACACACGCGCTCTCACTCACACAAGCGCTCTCACTAACACACGCGCTCTCACACTCACACACGCTCTCACTCTCACACACGCGCTCTCACTCTCACACACGCGCACTCACACACGCGCTCTCACTCTCACACGCGCTCTCCACTCACACGCCGCTCACACTCACACGCGCTCTCACTAACACGCGCTCACACTCACACGCCTGCCACCACACGCCGCACACGCACGCCACACGCCACTCACACGCTGCGCTCTCACACTCACACGCGCTCACACTCACACGCCACGCTCTCTCACAACACGCTCTCCACTCACACGCGCCACACACACCTCACGCTCACACCGCTCACGCACCACGCGCTCTCACACTCACACGCTCTCCTCACACACGCTCGCTCCACACTAACGCTCTCACACTCACACACGCGCCACTCACGCGGCTCCTCTTCACGCGCGCACACACGCACGCTCGCTCACTCACGCGCGCTCACACTCACGCACGCGCCACCACTCACACGCGCTCCACACTAACACGCGCTCACTCCACACAAACACGCGCTCTCACACGCGCGCTCTCACACACACGCGCCCGCACTAACACGCGCTCTCACACTCACACGCGCTCTCACTCACACACACGCACGCGCTCACACTCACTCACACGCGCTCACTGCCACAACACGCGCTCACACTCACACGCTGCGCTCACACTAACACGCGCTCACACTCACACGCGCTCTCACTCACACACACACACACGCCGCACACGCTCACACGCGCTCACTGCTCACACACACACGCTGCTCACTCACACACGCCGCCACACCTAACACGCGCCACACACGCTCACTCACTGCACACGCGCTCACACTAACACGCGCTCTCACACTAACACGCGCTCACTCACTGCACACGCCACGCTCTCACACGCTCACACACACGCGCGCTCTCACTCACACGCGCGCTCTCACTCACACGCGCTCTCACTCACACGCCTGCGCTCACTCACACGCCTGCTCACTCACACGCACGCTCACTACACGCCGCTCTCACTCCACACGCGCTCACTCACACGCGCCCCACCACTCGCTCTCGCGGCTGCACTCACACGCACGCCACACCAACACGCTCTCTCACACTAACACGCGCTCACACTAACACGCTTTCACACTAACACGCGCTCAATCACACACGCCGCTCTGTCACACACAAGAGCTCTCACTACACACGCGCCACACTAACACACTCACACTAACACGCGCTCACACACGCTGCTCTCACACACGCGCTTCACACACGCGCCACCACTAACGCGCTCTCACACTAACACGCGCGCTCACACTAACACGCGCGCTCACACTAACACGCGCTCTCACACTAACACGCGCTCTCACACTAACACGCGCTCTCAATCACACACGCGCTCTGTCACACACAAGAGCTCTCACTCACACGCGCGCTCACACTAACACACTCTCACACTCACACGCGCTCTCACACACGCGCGCTCACACACGCCAATACACTAACGCGCCTCACACTAACACGCCGCTCACACTAACACGCGCTCACACTAACAACACGCCGCTCTCACACTCACACGCCGCTCACTCACACGCCGCCCACTCACACACACGCGCGCTCACACTAACACGCGCTCTCACACTCACACGCGCTCTCACACTCACGCGCGCTCTCACACTCACGCGCGCTCACTCACACACGCGCGCTCACTCACACACGCGCGCTCACACTAACACGCCGCTTCACCACACGCGCCACACTAACACGCGCGCTCACACTAACACGCGCTCTCACACTAACACGCGCTCACACTAACACGCCGCTCTCACTAACACGCGCTCTCAATCACACACAAGAGCTCTCACTCACACGCGCGCTCACACTAACACACTCTCACACTAACACGCGCTCACACACGCTGCACCACACACGCACACGCCACACTAACACGCGCGCTCTCACACTAACACGCGCTCACACTAACACGCGCTCACACTCACACGCTCTCACTCACACACGCCGCCACTCACACACGCCACACACACTCACGCCACACACTAACACGCGCTCACACTCACACGCGCTCTCACTCACACACACTGCGCTCACCTCACACACGCGCGCTCACACTAACACGCGCTCTCACACACGCGCTCACTCACACACGCGCTCACACTAACACGCGCTCTCACTAACACGCGCTCACACTAACACGCGCTCTCACTCACACGCGCGCTCTCACTCACACGCGCGCTCACTCACACTGCACGCGCTCTCCACACACGCGCTCTCACTCACACGCCACTCACTACGCGCTCACTCTCCTGCTGCCACACTAACACGCCGCTCACACTAACGCGCGCTCACACACACACACGCCACTCACACACGCCTGCGCCACACTAACACGCGCTCACACACGCCGCGCTTCTCTCACACACGCGCCACTCACACACACACCGCGCGCTCACACACACACGCGCTCACAACACGCTCACTCACACGCGCACACACACACACGCGCTCTCACACTAACACGCGCTCTCACTCACACACACACTCTCACTCACTCACGCCGCACTCACACACCTAACACGCCGCTCACACGCACGCTCACACGCCGCCACACACGCGCCACACTCACACTAACGCGCCACTCACACTAACGCCGCGCTCACTCACGCGGCGCTCACACTAACGCGCGCTCACACTAACGCGCTCTCACACTAACGCGCGCTCTCACACTAACGCGCGCTCTCACACTAACGCGCTCTCTCACTCACACGCGCTCTCACTCACACGCGCGCTGTCACACACAAGAGCTCACACTAACACACTCTCACACTAACACGCGCTTCACACACACGCTGCCACACTAACTACGCACCTCACACACTCACGCACGCGCGCGCTCCACTCACACGCCGCTTCTCACACGCGCGCTCACACTAACACGCCGCTATCACACTAACACGCGCTCTCACACTAACACGCGCTCTCACTCACACACGCCGCTTCTGTCACACACAAGAGCTCTCACTCACGCGCGCTCACTCACACGCGCGCTCACACTAACACGCGCTCACACACAACACGCCGCTCACACTAACACGCGCTCTCACACTAACACGCGCACACTCTCACTCACTCCGCTGGCTCACTCACACGCGCGCTCACTCACACACGCGCTCTGTCACACACAAGAGCTCACACTAACACACTCTCACACTAACACGCGCTCACACACGCGCGCTCACACTAACACGCGCTCACACTCACACGCACGCCACTCACTCACACGCACTCACACTACACGCTCTCACACTAACGCGCCTCACTCACTCACGGCCACTCTCACCACACGCCACTCACACACCTCACGCTCTCTCTCACACGCGCGCTCACACTAACACGCGCTCTCACACTAACGCGCTCTCACACTAACACGCGCTCACTCACACGCGCTCTCACTCACACACCGCTTCTCTCACACGGCGCTCTAACACGCTGCTCACACTAACACGCGCTCACACTAACACGCGCTCTCACACTAACACGCGCTCTCACACTAACACGCGCTCTCACACACGCGCGCTCACACTCACACGCGCTCACACTAACACGCGCTCTCACACTAACACGCGCTCTCACACTAACACGCGCTCTCACACTAACACGCGCTCTCACACACGCGCGCTCACACTCACACGCGCTCTCACTCACACACGCGCTGTCACACACAAGAGCTCACACTAACACACTCTCACACTATTTTAGTACTTTTTGTCATTTTATTCATCTTTAATATTTCTATTAAGCTTATTATTTTAGCTATTATTTTAGTTTTAATTATTTTAGTACTCCAAAAGCAATGTTTCTAATTTTTTTTATGAACTTTTGTAATTTTTATACATTTTTTAATAGTTTCAATTCGCTTTCATTTATTGTAAGTTAAATTATATCGAATTAACATGTCACAATATTCCTCATTATAATAATTCATACACAATAAAGAGGCGGGGCCTGCTTGAGTGAGTTGTGTGTTGAAACTGGCAGTTATGGTAAGGGGAGGGGCAAACACCAATCACAACACACTGCTCCAGCTGACCAATCAGAGCACAGTGTGCTTTTCAGGAGGAGGGGCTTCATAGAGACAGGAACTAAACAGAGCGTTACTGACAGACTGGGAAGAGAGGAGCCGCAACAATGGAGAATATGAGGAAATAATCAACATTTAAGCAGGAAAACCTGCTCTAGTAGAGCCAGAAAACAGTTGATTGTGTTAGGATGTTAATCATGCCGTGTGTTTGTGTCGTACAGTAATCTGGTGGCAGCGTATGAGAAAGCCAAGAAGAAGCATCAGAACAAACTGAAGAAGCTGGAGTCTCAGATGATGGCGATGGTGGAGCGGCACGAGACGCAGGTGCGGATGCTGAAACAGCGCATCGCTCTTCTGGAGGAGGAGACGTCTCGACCGCACACCAACGAGACCTCGCTCTGATACACACACACACACACACACACACACACACACACCACAGACGCGTATGGACACCTGAAATATCCGCGAGACGGGACGTACAGTATTTCACTGCAGATTCTTCCATCAAACCTTCTGGACGTCACTGACACGAGACGCATTTCAGACAAAAACAATCGCTCGTGTCGTTTCTTCTTCTGAGGAAGACGTTTATCAGGATGTTTACGCTGCTCTTTTACAGTGTCAGGATACAAAACGTTATTTAATATTCCATCAATCATATGAGACGAAAAAAGTCTTGGCATGAAACGGCGGGTCAAACGTGCTTGTTTTGTCAAGTGGGAGAGAAGTCGTAAGTTTTATACTATTTCGTTTTTCCAATTTGTTATTATAAGGTCGACAGAAACTAGTTTTTATGCTTTTTTAGTAATTAAGATGAGGTGAAGACAGCATAAATCATCTATCCATAATTATTTTAAAAGATTGAAATAGACAAAAAAAAAAAAAAAAAAAAAAACGGGCCACAGCACAGACTCAGCAGTACTAACTAGTCCCTGGTTTTGTACTACAATGCATCCGGAAAGTATTCACAGTGCTTTTTCCACATTTCGTTAGGTTACAGCCTTATTCCAAAATTGTTTAAAATTCATTATTTTCCTTAAAATTCTACAAACAATACCCCATAATGACAACGTGAAAGTTTGTTTGAAGTATTCACAGCCTTCGCTCAATGCTCTGCTGAAGCCCCTCTGGCTCCGATCACAGCCTCAGGTCTTTTCAGGAAAGCTCAGTGCTGAGTGTCATGGCAACGGCTGGGAATACTTATGGACACAAGTATGAGAGAGCCATACAATAGACATTTTTCGTTTTTTATTTCTAATAAATTTGCAAAGATTTCAAACTTCTTTCATGTTGTCATTATGGGGTATTGTTTGTAGAATTTAGAGGAAAATAATGAATTTAATCCATTTCGGAATGAGACTAACACTTTTTTTTCTGAAAAAGTGAAGCGCTGTGAATTCTTTCTGGGTGCAGTGTAACTAGTCCCTGGTTTTGTTTAAAGCGCTAGAAAGCTACATTTGTGAATTATTCAGCGCGTGAATGCAGAGATTTTTTGAGCAATAACGGAGAATGAGGTTTCCTGGATTCCATGTAACGTCTCAGCGGTAACATCCTCAGATTAACCACCTTTCAGGACAGATGAAAACACTCATAAACTTTCTGTAAATGATAAACTACTCCAAAGTATAAATGACTAAATTGAGGCTAAAAAGATTCACAAACTTCAGACCTGTAGAATGTATAAATCTCTGAATTAGAAACTTTAACGACTCGTCGGCCGGTTTAAGGAGCTGTGTATCACTTTACAATAAGGTCACATTTAGTTAATGCATTAACATGAACAATAATTACCACTATACTGCATGTATTAATCTTTGTTAATGTTAGTTTACACTGCGTTAACAGATACAACAGCTTCCAGATCTCTGGTGCTCTTCAGTCATTTTTAACTGAAAAAAATTTACTTTTTGTTTTTTTATGATTTCTTTTCTTCATCTGAATGTCATGAAACTTGGTAAAAGTTTTGGCACATGATTCGAAATTTCAAATTTGATTTTAACTAGTGGAAGCGTTTGGTACTGCGCCCAAACACAAGCTGACTGTAAGCTCATTTTTTGAGATATCAACCTCAAATTTGTTTTTAACAAAAATGTATGGCTTTGATTTTCTCACAGTTGTAGAGTAAAACATGTTTTGGAATATATATATTTCATATAATTTTTTTTTTTAAAAAAATAGTATTTTTGTGCATTTTTCATAACAATAAACTTCTTTACTTTTCAGTCTGGGAGCCAAAACAGTCAATATGGAAATACATTTTTTTAGCTTTGTTCAAAAGTAAATAAATGGATTATAACTACTGCATAATTATATATTTTTTTTCACCCCAATTAAATTAATGTACTATAGTTTATGAACTAAAATATATAATTTAGCCCCATGCAAAGAGCACCAGTGGGTATTGGTAAAATGTAGTAGTAGTAAAAATGTATTAGTAAACATTGAAGGTAACATTAACCAAGATTAATAAATGCAGTAGAGTATTGTTCATTGGTAACTAACGTAATCAACTCATGCAAACTTAATGTTAAGTGTGGGATCAAAATGTCAGCATCACATTTATGCTCTTGCTGATCCCGAGCAGCTCTATTTCTGCACCCGTTGTCAGAACTGTGTAAGCAGGGGCTCTGTTCACATTCCTGTTGTTCCAAACTCACACGAATGTCTTTATTCAGTGAAAACATTTCATTTGTTCACGTGAAATTGGTTTCCTGATCAGCCAGATTAATGCAAAAATTGCAAATCCTAAGAATTTTTTTTTTTATAAAGTGCTTAAGAATTTTTTACCAAGTGCAATGCTTAAAGAATTGTAATGCCGAACATCTTAATTTTGATTATTTTTCAGGCTGGAAATATGACAATCCTGATTTTTGTGTGAAATGTTCCCTATGTTGTCTGTTTGCATGTAGTTTTTCCAGAGGAGTGTAACATCACAATCTCAACAAATGTCACATTACAGTTTACAAAAAAAGGTTTGCTTTTCATCAACACTACAGAAGCACTTTCCCACAGTCTGCTGGAGCGGATCACCACATTGCCTTGAGTATTTATTTTTCCCCCTCCTGCTAAATATCAACCAGACCTCAAACTCCAGTTTTCTACAATACTGCAACTGTTTACACGCTTGAGCTCCAAAGGTGTTCGTCCCAAACGGTAGCGATCTAGTGTTCCTCCATGGTTATGCATTTTGCATTATTCATTCATAAACTCAGTGATAAGTGCGTAACATTTGGTGAAATATTCAATGCAATAGAAATGCATTCTCTCATTAGGGCCGATTGAGTGCTGATCGTCCCACAGAAACATGTGAACCAGTGTTTCATGCATTATTCATAATGCACATTCATGCTGGACGATCAGATGTCAAGAACAATGAGTTACATGTTCATGGTTTTTCAGATTTACTTACAGCAGTGAATAAAGGCATAATTAGAAGGCTGCAGATCAAGAGATGATTGAAATACATCGAGATGCTTCCTTTTATCAAAAGTATATGCATATCCATTTGAAACAATGGGCTGGAGAAGCTATAAAGGGGTTTGTGAATTGTACTTTATTTGCACAGATCTGTTTATGAATCAAATCTTTGCAATCATTTTGTTTTATTTTAATACAGAATGTATTTGTTTATAAAGAAATAATGCAACACTTCATGCTAATGGTCCCATCATTTGTTTAAAGCCAAAGTCATTTGGATTTCACTTAAGCACTTTTGCTGATTGCTATTACTATTTTTAAAGTCATGCAATTAGTGTTCTGTTGTCATGCTTAACGAATCAACTATTAAATTCATCAACCATCTTAACTTTGGGGATTTAAGGCCAGATTAATTTTAGATTCTGAAAAACTCTTTTTCCTCTAAAACGGTCTTAATTTTGGTAGCACTTTACAGGTTGTGTTTAACATTAGTTTACCCTCAAGAAAGCAGTGCAAAAATGAAAAATGGAGCGCAGCTGGAAGGAAAAACCAAAATAGAGGTATTTCGTGGAAGGAAAGTGTTACTGCATACAGAAAGGCCTTAAACTGCTAGATCTGCTTCATTTTTGACCTTTAGAAGAGAACAAACACAACCCTAGGTATTTATTTGATACAGAGGCTAAATTAACGAGAAATAAAGCTTCAACTTAAGACGTTTCCAAACCTAAAAATATAATGGGCTTACCATGGTGAATCAGGGTAAGACAAAAACACGTTTTGGAAGGATTGATTCATTAAAATTTAGTAAATTCTTGTTCATTTTGAAAAAAAGTTTCTCTATGAGAAGATATGTGCGTTTATATTTTAGACTAGTAATGAATGTTTAATGAGCAGTATGATAACCATATTCATCCGCACAGAACCGAAGCACAACCAAAACTATGCTCTTCCGCAAGATGCATGGAGCTTTAACCGTTAGAGGGGCAAAAGTTACATCACTGGGAAACAAGAAAGTGTAGAAACCTAGTTGCAGGAACATTAAGAAGTGACGCAAACACAAACAGTGCAATGGTGTTTCCTTCTCCCTTCAATTTATTTCGCAAGTATAACAATTATTTATAGTGTGGAAAACTGTGAATTATTGCCAAGACTGAACAAAACATTTCCTGTATATTTACAGTGAGCTTGGGTTAAATCGAGAATTGATATGAAATACTGTAGAAATCTGCAAGAAACAAAAGGTTTTCCTGACGTGATTTACCTGATGAGGAGCTACATTATTCTGAAGACATGCTGAAGGTGGCATGCCCTGAGAGAACCTCGTGTCCTAAAGATGCATGCAACAAAAGAGTCCGTCTGAGAGATCAAGAAATCAACATGCCCATAATGTGACGACATCAATCCGTTATGGAATAAGAAAACAAGGCATCCTGTCAACAAGAACAAACCGAGATACATTTTACATGAACACATTCGCGCTAAATACTGCGAACTGAAATCATGTGCTGCTCTTTAAATCATGAGAATATAAAATGTCAAAATCATAAAACATTTTAAAACTGGACTGAATATCAAACCTCATGGCACATTCACAAGACAAAATTAGGAAATGCAGAAAAGGTGCATAAAAACGGAGCGAGTGAAAACATCTCATGTGCTCACAGTGGTTTGAACGAGCGATCGAATCATCTTAAACCTGGCGGAGTGTCGATTTAGAATCCCAGACATCCCGCTCCTCCCTGCATTTATACACATGTGGGCGGAGCTTGTGTGAAATCATCCTGGGAATAAAAAGCCATGTTTGTCTCCAAGAACAAAAAAACAAACAAACATTCAAATCAAATAAGAACGCTCCCCTCTGATATCGGAGTGGCCGCTCGGGACGGTGAAGGAGGGAAATACAAGGTAAAGGATAAAGACGCAGTCGACAGTTCAGTCAGCGCAGCACGACTCCGGATCCGTGACACATGAAGACTGTAAGAGTCCAGACGGGTCACGTGGACCCTCATTTCTTGGCCTGTTTGGTGACCATGTTCCTGGGCGGAGTCACGGGGCGGCTGGAGTTTGGCTTCTTCTTCTCTGCTGGCTTCAAAATCTGCAGGACAACAAATGAACACATTCGATTACACGGTAAAAGTCAGGTCCTGTAACCGCTTATTTGTTGGGGTTTATACGCATTTTTAAATCACTAGTTCAGTGGTACCAATTGTAATGATAAACTATATGATGTTTAAAGCATTTCTAAAGATACTGACTGATACTGAAGGCAGAATGAGATGGCAAACGGGAACATGGTTTGTGCGTCATAAGCGGTTTAATAACAGTCAAGCAAAAGGATAATCATTTTAATTGCCGTTGTGTTTGTCAAGTGTCGATTGATGTTGTCAAGAGCACCATTGTGCAGCGTTTACCTCAGTAAGTCGGCCGACTGTAATATTGAGCCGAGGCAATTTAGGGATACAATTATTGACTATAGAGGGACTTGTAACTTTTTGTAATTTTATAAAATTGTCACCACAACCATTTAATTGCATAACAGAAAACGCACTAGCAAAATACGGTTTAACACAATACTGTTTAGATTTTGTAAAATCTGTGCACAGTTTAAAATAAAACACGATTTCATGTTATCAGGGATGGGCAGTATTTCAGATACCATTTTATAATTTAAAAACTGAAGTTTCTAAGCAGTTGCACAGATCTAAATGCTTTTTGGCATTCAGAATAGGCCCAGATTGATTTCAGCACTCAATCGCAAATTTCACATAGTATTTTGTGTATTTTCAAAATACTGTGTATGTATTTAAATACATTTTTCCACACAGTATTTTGTATTTTAAATACATTTCCGTGTATTTATGCCCATCTCTGTATGTGATGGGGGTGTTCTCGTCCACTATGTGGTGCTGTTGAGTCTTAATTTGGCCACAACTTTCTGTTTCAGCAAATGGAATGATTTTTTGTGACGGATCATATTTTGACACATAAAATGCTTTGAAAAGGTTCAAAAACTCGATACACTGTGGGCAAATTCACTCCCTTCCGTTATGCTCGGGATGAAAACAGCCACTCAATTAAACTGCTGGAAAAATGATCAGATCAATTATTTTTTGCATAAATCTATTAAATCAACATCAGTCCTGATCAAAACTACTAAATGTGTTTTTTTTTTTTAATCCAGGATTTTTACTCTTTAATTGCCAATGATTTTCAAAAACTAATTTGGGGAAAAACACAAAATGACTATTTTTAATATAAAAGTGATTGTGGACCGGATATTTGTCTCCCTTTCATCACAGTCTTGGGCGTGTGAGAGATCAGTACCAGCACTGGCTCTGATGATGCATTGGTAGTTTTTGTGCAGCGTCAGATTTGAATGTTTTCACCCTCATTTCCTGTCCGTGGCTGTTTCTGCCCCATTGACTTCCATTATAACCACATGTTTTGATTGCAAAGTCATGACACCATATAATCATGCGTTCTGATCGGTGGTGGTTTTCCCTGTTGGGAAGAGTATGTGTAATTTGTAGTTGCTCACCAGGTGGCACCATCAACCCTTTAGATAGGCCTGTGCTAGATTCTGTCTTTTATATGGAGTATAACCACATATAAATGAGGGAGAAAACATTCAAATCTGATCCTGCACAAAACCTACCAATGCATCAGAGCCAGATCCTAATCTCTCACATGCCCAAGACTGTGATAAAAGGGAAAATATCCAGTCCACAATCACTTTTATATTGAAAATAAGTCATTTTGTGTGTTTTTCCCCAAATCAGTGACATCATTTATGAACTTGGCAATTAAAGAGTAAAAATTCTGGGGTTTCTTTAAACCTTTAGTAGCTTTGATCAGGAATGAGGTCGATTAATAGATATATGCAACAAACAAACAAAAGCTACATTTTTCCAGCAGTTTAATTGAGTGGATGTTTCATCCCGAGCATAACGGAAGGGAGTGAATTTGAACAATGCACAAGGGTTAAATTACATGGCCATCACCTTCTGTCATTTGTTTTAAAACTGTTTTTGGTGTGTTAAATTAATTTAACGCTATTTTGTATTTATTTGCTTATCATCAGGGACAACACAAAATATCATGATCGTGATTTAAATATTTCAGCTCAAAATGAGCATTTAAATTCAAAATAAAACAAAACAATTCCCCAAAAACAAAATATTCCATGTAGCCTCACAAACAATATTCATAAAAACTGAATGCATAATAATAATGCAAAAAAACATTATTAAAAAAAACAAATAGCGCAAAAAGTGCCATTTGTTTTAAAATAGTTTTCGATGTATTGAATTACATTTTAAAACTACTTTATTATTATTATTATTATACGCTTATAAAATATCATGATGCAAATGTGGCAGATTTAATGCCGGTTCACACAGCAACATTATATTAGACCCTGGACCACAAAACCAGTCATAAGGGCCAATTTTTTTAAATGTAGATGTACCGATGATCTGAAGCTGAATAATAATCATCACTGATGTGTGCTTTGTGAGGACAATATGTGAAAATCTGGAATCTGAGGGAGCAAAAACATCTAAATATTGAGAAAATCTCCTTTAAAGATGTCCAGATGAAGTCCTTAGCAATGCATATTACTACTAATAATACACTTATGATATATTTACGGTAGGACATTTACATATCTTCATGGAGCATGATGTTGACCCACACAGTGTATTGTTGGCTATCACCTCAGATATACCCGTGAGACGCAGCACTGGTGTTGAGCTCCAGGGTCACAGACATATATTATCATAGTACCTGAAACGAACACATGAGCGTCTCGTCCACGCTCATCATGGCTCCAGCGTTGTCGAACTCTCCGCAGTAGTTTGGCGCAGAGAACAGAGTGACCAGCTGCCGTTTGGCGAAGAACTCATAACCATCCTCCACCACCTACGGGACAAGAGGAAGTTTAACTTCATGCCCTTTGCTTTCAGAGTCCCTACAACTATTGGAGGAAGTACCCGCTTTTTGGCATGATCGCACTGCAAGAATCACATTAAAACATATTGATTTTATTTCAATATACACCAATCAGGCATAATATTATTTCCTAATATTGTGTTGGCCCCGCCTTCAAACTGAGATGCTCTGTGTATTCTGACACCTTTCTATCAGAACCAGCATTAACTTCTTGAGCAGTTTGAGCTCCAGTAGCTCGTCTGTTTGATCGGACCACACGGGCCAGCCTTCGCTCCCCACGTGCATCAATGAGCCTTGGCCGCCCATGACCCTGTGTCCGGTTCTCCACTGTTCCTTCCTTGGAGCACTTTTGATAGATCCTGACCACTGCAGACCGGGAACACCCCACAAGAGCTGCAGTTTTGGAGATGCTCTGACCCAGTCGTCTAGCCATCACAATCTGGCCCTTGTCAAACTCGCTCAAATCCTTACGCTTGCCCATTTTTCCTGCTTCTAACACATCAACTTTGAGGACAAAATGTTCACTTGCTGCCTAATATATCCCACCCACTAACAGGAGCTGTGATGGAGAGATCAGGGATCACTTCACCTGGTCATAATGTTATGCCTGATCGGTGTATCATGCAGCCCAGAAGTGATTGGTCATTGAAGACAGCAGACAATACAATGGAAAAAAATGGGAAAGCATTCAGCCCAATTTGTCCCAGCACAGATACAGCAAACATCATAATTTCTACTGAGACAAACGCGCCATCTAGTGGACGAACGGCGTCACATGACCTTTGAGCAGATGACGTCTGCAGAGGTCTCTTACACTATTCTGATGAAGAACACCATCAAAACTGATGTATCAGGTACAATGTCTGCGATGAAGACGTCACTGAAAGTCAAATTAAGGACACATTCTCTTTATTGCATATTTTGAGCCTTTAGTTTTGCTTCATAACGTTCATGTCAGATTAATTTGAGTCCATGTTTCAAATAATAAATGAGATAAAGTATTTGATTCACTGAATGATATATTTACAGTGAAATGCTTTTTTCGCCAAATTTTGAGCATAACTACTTTATGATATAAAATTGCTACTGTGATGTATGGCTTTGGAGAGCTCAACTCGACCCTGGAAACCACATTAAACTGAGATGATTTCCGCACATGATTAGTTTCTCTAAATGCCATTTTCAGATGTGATGGAAATGTGTGTGTGCTGAATGCTGGTGAGTCACTGGATTACAGTATGAGAGGATATAGATTAGTGTTTAGGGAACACACACGTGCAGACACGTGCGCAGACACACTCACAAAGGTGTCGGCTCATTTCTGCACACTCATCCGCTAAGGGTTCAGGATGTGCTGCTGTGACTCATCCCGCACTTTTAACCAGGAACAGTTTCACATTTCCAATAACTGGACATTCATGTAACGTGAAACTAAGTGCCTCGCCCAGCAGAACCAGACGATCTGCATAACGTCTGATCCACGTTTACAGAAAGAGACCGGCTGACACGTACAGTCACCAGGGACTAGTTCTCCAACAACCAGCTAGACAATTGTTGTACAGCTGTATTCCTCATCCGTAAGGATAAAAGTGTCTGCTAAATGAACACGCCCTACTGAAGGCTCACCTGGTGGGCCCTGCAGATCAGATCCAGGTCATGTTTGTGCAAGAACTTGGCCACCACTTCAGCTCCGAAGGTGAAGGACACCCCTCTGTCGTTCTCGCCCCAGCCCAGCACGTCCTTGTCCGGGTCGGACCACAGCAGGTCGCACAGCAGACCCTGGTCTGGGACATCTGTGGGTCTCATGATCCTTCTGATCTGCTCCATGGACTGCAGATCTGGAGACAAACCTGAGGAACAGCAGACGTTAGCATGCTAACTTTAACTTTCCTAGAAAGATGACTGGATGTGTTCCTTATAATCCTGCATCTGTTCCGTTCAGCCATTACATGCGATATGCCTGGGATTCACACAGACTCAGCACTCAAATGTGGGAGATGATGTCATGAACTGATGATGAAGTAAGATGACCGACACACCCTGAACATTTAGTTTCAGTAAACAGAAAAGCAGATGTTCAGACTCCTCATTTTACAAACATTGCGTATTAGAAGTCCCGAGAATGTGTGTAAGAGTGAGAGAGAGAGAGATTGAGTGAGAGAGTGAGAGCGAGTGTGTGTGTGTGTGTGTGAGTGAGAGTGAGAGAGATTGAGTGAGAGTGTGAGAGATTGAGTGAGTGAGTGAGTGAGTGAGAGTGTGAGAGATTGAGTGAGTGAGTGAGTGAGTGAGTGAGTGAGTGAGTGAGTGAGTGAGTGAGTGAGTGAGTGAGTGAGTGAGTGAGTGAGTGAGTGAGTGAGTGAGTGTGAGAGTGAGTGAGTGTGTGTGAGTGTGAGTGAGTGAGTGAGTGAGTGAGTGAGTGAGTGAGTGAGTGAGTGAGTGTGTGTGTGTGTGAGATTGAGTGAGTGTGGTGTGAGTGAGTGAGTGAGTGAGTGAGTGAGTGAGTGAGTGAGTGAGTGTGTGTGTGAGTGTGAGATTGAGTGAGTGTGAGTGAGATTGAGTGAGTGAGATTGAGTGAGTGAGTGAGTGAGTGAGTGAGTGAGTGAATGTGTGTGTGTGTGAGATTGAGTGAGTCAGCGAGTGAGTGAGTGTGTGTGTGTGTGTGTCAGAGAGAGTGAGAGCGAGAGAGTGTGTGCGCGTGTACGAGAGAAAGCGAGAGATTGAATGAGTGAGTGAGCTAGTGTGTGAAAGTGTGTGTGTGTGAGAGAGAGAGTGTGTGTGTGTGTGTGTGTGTGTGTGTGTGTGTGTGTGTGTGTGTGTGTGTGTGTGTGTGTGTGTGAGTGTGAGTATATATATATATTTATGCTTATATGTGTGTATATATGCGTATCTGTGTGTGTGAGTGTAAATAGAGAGTAAATAAATCATGTTGATGAATAACTAAAAGTAGAGACGTAACCAAGTAGCATTTATTTTCATGTGTCATTAAGAAAACTATCACTTGTGAAATAAATGTCCTCAACTGTGGTTTACCACTGTTTTCAACTGAGTTACATTAAGTTACATATGTTTCTGTGTTCTTTGTAGATTAATTGCCAGGTGTATAATGTATAAAGTCAATTATACAGTAAAGTTTGTTTTTAAATTTGAGGATGCATAAAATTGTTCAAATTATAAATATCTTTCTATAAATATCTTAATAGAAAAAATAACATCTTAGTTTCTGCATGTTCTAATAAGTGATATTGTTTCTAGTCATGAAAGAGGTTTGTGTTGCCTAACTATCTTCAGCACATTCAGCAATATTAATATCGTCTCTTAGAAATGCACATCTGAGCTTGAGTTGGGATGCAGATGCAAATTTATGTGCATTAACAAAAACAGTAACAACTGTAACAACCTAATTTTTATATGGTAAAATTTAAATATTCTGACTGTTTGAGTTTAAATCTAACCTTTAGTCTTCATTAATAATTTTATAAAAATCTCTATGAATATAGATTCTGCCATAGCATGGTGCAGTTAGTGTTACTACAGTAGATCCATGGTGAATGGTGATTTGGAAGCCTTCTGCATAATTGAGCCGTTTCATCTGGCTTTAAACTAGTTTAAAATCACAAGGAGACGTGCGTGTTCTTTACTGAAATCATCTCTCGCTTCTCTCTGGATCTCACAGCGCTGTTTAGTGTTCACGTGGCTGAGACCCTTCAGCGAGTAAACTACAGTTCATTTCATTAACGGAAATATGACGAGTAGTGTTCTCTGACAACCTTTTTCCCCATGACTAAGAAGAGACGAAGAAGAGATGACACAAACGTGTCAGTGTCAAGGATCGCCGATGGCCCCAGATTGTTCGACACTTGCTGCACGTTAACTTTCTAAGGCTCCAGCTTCGATATTTGACCACTGTTTATGATAAAACTGGGTTCTTAATTTATGTCAGGAGTGCAAAATAATCGATCTGTAATGAATCAATATCATTAATAATGAATCAATATAATGAATCAATTATCACACGGATATGAATTCTGTCTCGTCTGCTGCGGTTCAGTTGCGTCCACACGGCTGCAATGAACAGCGTTTGCTATGGCTCAGTTCAAAAGTGCGCATAGCTGGATGTTTATTTCATTGATTTTATCACATTTGCTAAATATTTTATCATACAGAATACAATTTCTATTAATTTCCCACTGAATTATCCGATCTGAAGAGCTAAAACGATATCGCGCTCATTCAATATCTGGAGCTGTCAATCATCTTACGTGACTCAATCCTGCCCTCGGGCACGACACTGTCCTCTGTTCACTTCCTGTGATTTTGGCTATTTTAATATCAATAATGGATGTTTACATTATAAATGCTAAGCAGGTGTAGCGATGAGCTCCGTATAAAATGCTAAATATAACATGTTTTAACAAAACCATATGAATGAAATCCCCATTAGATCATGACAGGAAGGTAATTCAAACACTCGATGTTTGTTAAAAGTGAGTTTTGAGTGAAAGTGTAATCTTACTACTGTTATGTAGCTTGATGTTAACTGTAGCTCTAATGCACCTGTTGCGCCAGGAGCTATATATATATATTTCACGATCTATTTTATTACAAAAAGGTTCCAAGGATATGCTTTCAGTTTGTTTGTTTTCTAGAAAAGACTTCAGATAATATGTGGATTACTGTAAAGTGCTGTTAACGGGCAAGCCTTCATGCCAGAATAACGGCTACAATGGTTGAATACAAACAAAAGAATAATGAGGATTAAGTCTCATATCGACAAAGGTGTCAAATGTTTGTCGCTTGAGAACAATAGTGCATTAATTCTCCTTGCCAGACATTCGACAAAAGACTGCAACGGGTGTTTACAGGGCAATAACATATATGATTAGCATCTTAGCTTTCTCTTCATGGTCTGACAAAATGCTTTGTAAAATTCATAATTTGTGAGATTTCATCCTCAGACTTGAAAAAGCGTGACCACACTCATGGCTTCACTTCAGTTGTGGTTATAAGTTGTTATATTACATTCACATAATATTTTTATACGTTTAAAAATATATTCTTAGTGTATATGTTTGAGCCTGTATATCTCCATATTAATAACTGAGTAATTTGGAGTCTATAAACTCAAGTATTCTAAATATACACTCACCTGTCAGGATTATTAGGAACACCATACTAATACTGTGTTTGACCCCCTTTCGCCTTCAGAACTGCCTTAATTCTACGTGGCATTGATTCAACAAGGTGCTGAAAGCATTCTTTAGAAATGTTGGCCCATATTGATAGGATAGCATCTTGCAGTTGATGGAGATTTGTGGGATGCACATCCAGGGCACGAAGCTCCCGTTCCACCACATCCCAAAGATGCTCTATTGGGTTGAGATCTGGTGACTGTGGGGGCCATTTTAGTACAGTGAACTCATTGTCATGTTCAAGAAACCAATTTGAAATGATTGGAGCTTTGTGACATGGTGCATTATCCTGCTGGAAGTAGCCATCAGAGAATGGGTACATGGTGGTCATAAAGGGATGGACATGGTCAGAAACAATGCTCAGGTAGGCCGTGGCATTTAAACGATGCCCAATTGGCACTAAGGGGCCTAAAGTGTGCCAAGAAAACATCCCCCACACCATTACACCACCACCACCAGCCTGCACAGTGGTAACAAGGCATGATGGATCCATGTTCTCAAGATTCAAGATTCAAGAGATTCAAGAGTTTTATTTGTCACATACACAGTTATATACAGAATATACAACCGGCAGTGAAATGTAAACAGGTCCGCTCCATGGACAGTGCAAATTCACAGTTAAAAACACAAGGAAGAAATTATAATAGAAATAGGATATAAAAAAGTACTATCTATATATATATATATATATATGTCCATATCTGTAGAATTATAAATAATCAAGTCAAGAGAAAAAAAAGGTAACAAATAAGGATAAAGTGGAATAAAATAATTGAAGTAGACTTTGCAGTGAGTAAACTGTAGACTTATAAATATGTGGTTAACAAATGTATAAAGAGTATAATGTGCAAACAGGTTTATGACAGGTTGTTACACAGTAACAACGAGAACAGAAAGTGCAGTGCAATGTCAGTGTATCGATGTTTATCCTGGACGTGAAGTCACGTGATGTTAAGTGACTGAGTTCAGGAGTCTGATGGCCTGGGGGAAGAAGCTCCTCCTGAGTCTCTCAGTTTTGGCCATCAGGCTTCGGAAGCGCTACCAGATGGTAGCAGCGTGAAATGAGGGTTTGCAGGGTGATTAGAGTCCTTGATGATCTTGGTAGCTCTACCTTTGCAGCGTTTGGTGTAGACGCCCTGCAGAGACGGAGAGCTGACCCTGAGATACGCCGGATAAGCGCACTACTCTTTGCAGGGCTTTGCGGTCATGACTGGTGCTGTTCCCATACCACGCTGTGATGCACTGAGTTAAAACACTTTCTATCGCCCCTAAATAGAAAGTTTTCAGGATAGCTGGTGAAAGCCTGAATTTCCTCAGCTGGCGCAGGTGGTACAGTCTTTGCCTGGCTTTTTCACCTGTGTCTGAATGTGAGCAGTCCAGGTCAGGTCCTCGGAGATGTTTACTCCCAGGTACTTGAAGCTGCTCACTCTCTCTACTGGTGACCCGCTGATCATGAGGGGGAGATGTCCGTTGCTGTCTCTTCCTGAAGTCCACAATCATTTCTTTGGTCTTGCCAACATTCAGAGAGAGACAGTTGTCCTGGCACCATGCTGTTAGATGCTCCACCTCGTCCAAGTATGCCGCCTCATTGTTGTTGGAAATGAGGCCCAGGACAACAGTATCATCAGCAAATTTGATGATAGAGGTGGAGCTGTGTGTGGACAAACAGTCATGCGTGTAGAGAGAGTAGAGCAGGGGCTCAGGACACAGCCCTGTGGAGCTCCCACACTCAGGGTGATGGAGGTGGAGGTGGACTGGCCTATTCTCACCACCTGAGGCCTGCCAGTGAGGAAGTCCTCAATCCAGTGGCAGAGAGAAGGATTCAGGCCGAGATCCAGGAGTTTGGAGGTTAGCTTGGTGGGAACTATGGTGTTAAAGGCTGAGCTATAGTCAATAAATAGCAGTCTTACGTAGTTCCCACTTTTGCTGTCGATGTGAGTGAGGGAGGAGTGGAGGACATGAGAGATGGCATCTTCAGTCGATCTATTGGGACGATAGGCAAACTGAAGAGGGTCCAAAGTGTCAGGAATGAAGGCGCAAATGGTGTTTTTAATGAGTCTCTCAAAGACCTTCATGACTATAGACGTGAGAGCCACTGGACGATAGTCATTTAGGCAAGAGGGTTTACTGTTCTTAGGGACAGGGATGATGGTGGATTTTTTGAAGGAGGTGGGGACCACAGATGTAGCGAGGACTCATTAAAGATAGATGTAAACAACCCGGTGAGCTGATCAGCACAGGACCGCAGAACACGACCTGAAATACCATCCGGCCCAGCAGCTTTCCTGACGCCCACACGCTTGAGTGCTCTCCGAACTTCATCCTCTGAGACAGAGATCACGTGGTTGTTGCTGCTCTGAGTAATTTCTCTAACGCGCCACTTGGCGGAGTCGCGCTGCCGCGTTACAGTCAAAGCGAGCATAGAAAGAGTTTAACTCGCTCACGAGCAACGGATCAACGCTTGCCTCTGCAGAGGATTTAGATCCAAAGGAGCAGATGGACCTCAGACCTTGCCACATGCGCCGCGAGTCGCTGAGTTGGAAATGAGACTCCACTCGGTCTTTATAACGGAGTTTTGCGGCTTTAACTGCTCGCCTGAGAGCATAACAGGACGATCTGTATTCATTCATATTCCCTGAATGGAGACCGGCGCTGTAAGCAGCAGTGCGTATGCTCACTGCCGCTGCGGATTGAATTGTCCACCCACGGTTTCTGATTTGAGAAGGACGCTATTGTTATTGTTTGCGTGGCTTGCTCTGTAAGCGCGTGTTGATGAAGCAAAGCGCCACGCCTGTGAACTCGCTTACGCCAGCTGAACTCGCCGAACATGTCCCAGTCAACGCCATCAAGAGCTGCCTGAAGCGCGGTCTCTGAGTGGGGCGACCAACGCTTAACTTCCCGCCTCACCGGGGTTCCTGGAGGAGCTTTTGTTTGTATTCGGGAGTGAGGAAAATGGCGGCATGATCCGATTTTTGCAAACGCTGGAAGTGACCGCGCTTTTTATAGGCGTTCTTAACGGAGAGTAGCAGTGATCCAGTGTGTTTGCTCCTCGTGGTGGGCAGGAGACGTGCTGGTGAAAGTTTGGCAGGACTTTCTTTAGGTTTGCTTTGTTAAAATCGCTCGCGACAATGAATGCCGCTGGCCGGATGTTGGTTTATGACGCCGCTGGCAACATCATGAAGGCCAGATAAAGCCAGCGCTGTGTCTGCCTGCGGTGGGATGTAAACGGCGGTCGCGACAACCGCAGAAAACTCCTCGCAGATAGAATGGGCGGCAGATGATTGTTAAATGTTCCAGATGAGGTGAGCAGGACCGCGAGAGAATGGTGATGTTCCTGGGATCGCACCATTTCTTGTTGATCATGAAACACACTCCACCGCTTTGGATTTACCGCCTCGCTGTTCTGTCCATCCGAAAACAGAGAAGTTCTCCGACGGCGCCACAGCTGTGTCCGGGACCGCGGGCGTGAGCCATGTTTCAGACAAACAATAGATATTACAGTCTCTCATGTCCCGTTGAAAACTTATCCTGGCTCTAAGATCGCCCATCTTATTATCCAAGGATTGAACATTTGCTAGAAGAATGCTCGGGAGAGGAGGTCTGAATGCCCTTTTCCTCAGTCTGTTACGGATACCAGCACGCTTCCCACGGTGTTTCTTTGTTCTACGCCGCTGGCTCTGGCCATTGTTCAACTCGGCGTTCGGCGATCTCAGATGGCCACAGAGGATCGGCAAAAGTGTCCTGAAACAGTCCAGTGTAGAGGTAACCAATGTCCAAAAGAGTTTTGCTGTCGTAGTAGATCAATGCAGATGATAAGTTTGTAAAAACTGAGAGTAAAAGAAAGTAAAATAGTAAATAAAAGCACAGTCTTCGCGGAGCGACCTGAACGGCGACCAAACACAGCGGCGCCATTTTGTAAACAGTTTCTGTTTACGCCAAATTCTGACTCTACCATCTGAATGTCTCAACAGAAATCGAGACTCATCAGACCAGGCAACATTTTTCCAGTCTTCAACTGTCCAATTTTGGTGAGCTGGTGCAAATTGTAGCCTCTTTTTCCTATTTGTAGTGGAGATGAGTGGTACCCGGTGGGGTCTTCTGCTGTTGTAGCCCATCCGCCTCAAGGTTGTGCGTGTTGTGGCTTCACAAATGCTTTGCTGCATACCTCGGTTGTAACGAGTGGTTATTTCAGTCAAAGTTGCTCTTCTATCAGCTTGAATCAGTCGGCCCATTCTCCTCTGACCTCTAGCATCAACAAGGCATTTTCTCCCACAGGACTGCCGCATACTGGATGTTTTTCCCTTTTCACACCATTCTTTGTAAACCCTAGAAATGGTTGTGTGTGAAAATCCCAGTAACTGAGCAGATTGACAGGAAAGGGGTTAAATGGTAACACATTGGTTTTGTCTAGGGAAAAAAAAAGTTCATGCTTGTGGTTGCCAGATTTCAGTCATTTAAATCCCCCATTCAGAGCAAACTGGCAAGCATGTCTCTTTCTCTCGGATGATCGGCCTCTTGTGCTGTTTGTGCGACTAAATCTGCCATCGAACGTCTCGGTGATGAACTGTAATAAATCCAAACATGATCTCTCGACTATCTGTGACTGTATTTGCTGAATCACTTACACAATCTCTGCGTGGCAATACAAAGTCTTTTGCTGTTGTTTTAACAGAAAAACATTAAATGTGGAATCTCACTGTTTTAATATTTTAGAGAAATTTCTTATTTTTCCATTAGGCCTATTTGATAAACAGCCTATAATAAATCATTAAACTAGATGAGGTAAAACAAAACCATGCGCGTGGATCGACACTCTCTTGATTTGTGAAAGTGAAAATACATCTCAATACATAATTCTGAGCAAAATCATCGGGATTATCAATGCGTCATAAGCCCTATTCGGACGGTAATTGTTTCTCATGTGGAAGTCCGTGAAAATAAATGTGCAGCCACGTCAGTGATAAACTCGTGCACTGGGATGGTGATTTATTCCCGAGTTCTGTGATCCTGTGCTCCTGCTCATGTGCTCAATAACATGATTGTGCTGTAAATAAAATAGGCTTGATATAACAATAATAAATGCATATTTAATTTAATAATAGGAAAATAATATCCTAATTATTTAAATCTGTTTAAAAATAGGAAGCTATAGGCTATAGACGCACAGTTCAAATGGTTTTCTGTCTTGTGTTTTATCTCAGAATAAAGGATGTCATTTTATTCCACATGGAAATGAGCAGAAATAAGTGAACACATCCTCTTATTCACATGAGGTGAGCATAAAGCTGCTGGTTATTTAACATATATAATTATGTATTAACGGCCCATTTCAAATGTTTTGAGCGGTGATGAAATATATTGCTCTTGTAAATGCTTGCAGCATTTCATTGATAAGTCTAGATCTTTAAAGCATCCAAATGACAGCGAAGCGCAACCGTACGGTGCTCTGCAGGGGTCAAAGGGCAATGATGAAAATACCTGACGACCCCACGAGACGAAAGACGAAAACTAGACTAAAATGCTCAGATATTCAGTCAAATAAACACAGGACTAAAAAGCACAGGACTAAGACGCATCTGTAAACGCATCTGCTGTAGTGAGCTGCGCTGCTGTTTGGACTTTAAACAGAGGATAAACGGTCCGAGTGGTGTGCAGTTTAAATGAGCATAACTGAATTCGTGCCTTTATAAATCAACTACTTCATCGCCTTTGGATGACAACTTGAGGTTAGTTTCACTTCCACTCATTTTTTCCTCATGACGAGTTTTCTTTGCTTACAATGTGCAGTAGGAAATGGGCGTGTACTTTGACGTGAAGCCAAAAGCAGCGCGCTGACTGGCTGATGTCGTGTTTATTTCTGCTGTGTGATTGGCTGTTAGATTAATCCATAGAGTAAAAATGTCCAGTGCTTATCGTCATTGTCGACATCAATTTTATCGTGATTCGATATGATAACGTTTAATCGGCCCAGCCCTATTATGTATTATGAAATGTTTATATTTCATGTAATTTAACTTTCTATTCATCAAAGAATCCTGAGGAATCAATTATAAATGTTTCTTGAGCATCAAATCATATTTGAATGATTTCTGAAGGATCATGGAATGAAATTTCACTGTCTTTACTGTATTTTTGATCATATAAATGAGCAGAAGAGACTTAATTTTTTTTAAATATATTAAATTAAATGTCCAACAATAGCATTTATAAAACTAACCACCTAGAAAAAGATTAACGGATCTGAGATTTGACGGGGTTCGACATCAGACTTGTGCAGTCATGTGTCACAAAGGTGTCCTTGTAAAATGTGTGAACTTTAATGGACGCCATAAAAACTCCCATTGACGACACTCCACATAGCAGAAGAGTCAGCACTTGTTCAGCGGGTGAAAGTCTCTCTGGGATATCTGGAGGTTTATCTGCGGACCACACCCACCTCCATGACAGCAGAAGATCTTCTCGTCGACGATGGCGGCGATGGGCAGGCAGTTGAAACAGTCCGTGAATGTCTTCCAGAGCTTGATGTTGTAGCGTCTCCTGCCTAAACACAACCATAAACATACACTTAATATGACCTTCAGGGTTTATTTAAAAAAAGAACGGTACGGTGTTGAGCGGTTAAAATGTAAATGAATCTCAAGAGCTCTAGAGGGACTGAGTCTGCTAAAAATACACAGCGGTTCCCCCTTCAGTCACACAGAGAAGTGCAACTGCGCTCAATAATTCATTCTGCAGTGGTTTAAAGGGCACGCTCTTATTACAGTTAAAAACATTACTAAACTCAGTCTAAGCGGGTTATGCATTTGTGTCTGTTCATGTGGCGAATGATGTGAACGTCCGTGATCCAATTCTTCAAACAGGTTCTGCTAATGCAAAAAGCAATTATATTATTTTGATTGCGTGTGTCTGTGTGTGAGAGAGCGAATCTGTGTGAGTGTGTGAGAGTGTGAGAGAGCGAGTCTGTGTGAGTGTGTGTGAGAGAGAGCGAGTCTGTGTGAGTGTGTGTGAGAGAGAGCGAGTCTGTGTGAGTGTGTGTGAGAGAGAGCGAGTCTGTGTGAGTGTGTGTGTGAGAGAGCGAGTCTGTGTGAGTGTGTGTGTGAGAGAGCGAGTCTGTGTGAGTGTGTGTGAGTGTGAGAGAGCGAGTCTGTGAGTGTGTGTGAGTGTGAGAGAGAGCGAGTCTGTGTGTGTGTGTGTGAGTGTGAGAGAGCGAGTCTGTGTGAGTGTGTGTGAGTGTGAGAGAGCGAGTCTGTGT
>JAGHMJ010000029.1:4381083-4393583 GCA_018749465.1 Paracanthobrama guichenoti
AATGAATGTCATTTCAGTTCTACTTTCTGAGTATGAGTTATATGCATTATTAACAAGCACTGTAAAGGTTTTGCACAAAATCAAACCGACCGGCTTCTCTCCTGATCATAGATATTAAGTGCAAACGATAACCATAAATCAAAGAGATGGTTATAACAAGAGATGATAAATGAGCGCTCCCGTTTACTTTCACTTTCAATTTTGCGATCGTGCGTACTCTGTGAATGGGGAGCGGCGGTCCTGAACGCGCATTTTAAAATATAAGACAATTGTCTGATGCCTCTGAGATATATATATATATATATAAATAAATATTACAATAATAAAAGTTGTGTTTACATAATATATGTGTGTACTGTATATATTATGTATATATAAATACTCACACATGCATGTATACATTTAAGAAAAAGTAATATTTATATACAAGTGATATAAATAAACAGTATATACATGCAAAATGTATTAAATGTATATACACACACACGTATGTGTGTATCTATATATACACATAATTATACACAGTACACAAAACTTTTATTTTGGATGCGATTAATCGTTTGACAGCCCTAATACACACACACACACACACACACACACACACACACACACACACACACACACACACACACACACACACACAGAGAGAGAGAGAGAGAGATATATATAAAAGTGGAATAAATGAGTCATTTACACCGTGAGTTTCCACTGGCTGCCTGCATAATCTCATTACACGAGAACGAACCCTCACACACACACACACACACACTCACACAATGAGCAATGGGCTCTTTTAGTGAGTGCTGAGAGACGCTATTCAACGAGATGATGTCAAGTCGCTTCATCACCATTAGCTGAAGCGTTCATAAAAGATTCATTCACCAATAATCAAAACGCAAATGGTCATGACGCCAAAGGCTGCATGATTTTAGAGCATCGCTTATGTGTTTATATTAACCTTATATAAATAAAAAAGGCATATGGAGCATCTAACAACCCCACAAAGTGAGTGAACTGTCCCTTTAAATACTCATGTCACTGGGATTCCGTTATATAAATATAATGCTGGGCTTTTTTTGTATTGTCATTAGTCTTTTGTTTTCAAGTATAATGGCGTTACTTTAATTGAGATCCTCATTGTTTTTATGACAGACGAACACTGCTCTCAACTGTTAAATTATATAATCTGCTAGTTATGTAATAAAACAACAAATTGCTCCCTTGAAAAGCTTGAAAGCAGCTTCCCAGCACATCAGGAGGATTAGCGATGAGTCTGCTCCGCCTGTCGATCTGAAAAACACTTCAGAACCATTAAAACACACTGAATGTGGAGCAAAGCCACGGAGTTTCCAGCTTTACAGTGAAAGAAGCCCAAAGATGACGCAAGCAAAGGTTTGATGATCGTGTCTCGGCCAAGCGGGAGAAGTCGCTGCCGTGTCACTCCCTGGAATGACACGCACATTCCACAAGCGCACACGTGTGCGTGAGCATGAACACAAACACAACGTTAAACAACAGCTTTCCTGAAATACTGTGGAGGCTAGAGCCCGGCCGAAATGGGTTTTTGGGGGCCGATGCGGATACCGATCGATATAGTGCATGTTCAGATATTCTGTGGGCCATGAAACGCTGGCGGTGACTGGCAAATTTCATTTAAAGGGATAGTTCACCCAAAAATCAGCCCATGATTTCCTCTCCCTCAGCTCATCCGACGTGTGTATATCATTCTTCTGTCAGACGAACACAATCAGAGTTATACTAAAAATACAGCAAAAATGGTGAAATGTTATTACACTTTAAATCAGCTGTTTTCTGTGTTAATATAAAGTGTGATTTATTCCTGTGATCAAAGCTGAATGTATCATCATTACTCACATGATCCTTCACTAATCATTCTCATATTATTAATATTGGTGCTCAATTATTAATAACGGTTCTTGTTTTTAAATCAATTTTAAACCATTTTTGCATCCTTAATATTTTGGAGGAAACCGTGATGCATTTTTGTCAGGATTCTTTGATGAATAGAAAAGAAAAACAAACAGCATTTATTTAAAATAGAATATTTTGTAACATTATAAATGGCTCTCGATCAATTTAATGTGTCCTTGCTGTTTAAAAGTAATCTTTTTTATTTATTTATATTACTTACCCCAAACCTTTGAATGGTAGTGTATCATGGTTTCCAAAATTAATAAATAAAATATAAATACAAATAAATAGAAATTAAATAAATACAATTAATTAAATAATTATGAATAAATAAATATATTAATACAAAAATAAACAAATTAAATAAAAATAAATTAATAATTAAATTAAAATAAATTAAATTAAATAAAAAAGATTAAAATTAAAATACATAAATTAAAAAAGATAAAAAAATTAAAATAAGATTAAAATAAATAAAAAAAGATTAAAACAAACATACACATATATACACACATAATATACACGTAATATTGTGAAATATTATTACGATTTAAAATATTTCTTCTGTATTTTTGCTGAAATAAACGCAGCCTTGGTGAGCAGAAGAGACTTCTTTCAGAAACATTAAAAACAATCTTAATGTTTCCAAACTTTTGACTGGTACTGTACTTCAAAAAAAAAAAAAAAAAAAATGGAAAACTGGCAAAATGGCAAAATATTTAGTATTTTAGTCCTGATCTACATCTTTGTCCGTTCCATTTCATATCCGTCTCTCTCTTTTTTTTTTTATAAGTGCGTGTTTCCTGTAGGGCTGTGCACGAATACTCGAATAGACGGACTTGATGGGCTTAAATGCATTCTACTCCTCATCCTACACACTTGATGAATTTGAGAAGGACTGGTGTTCCCCACCCATGAACCACGAGGCAGGTCCTGGCACCACATCGGGCGGTTGTGTAACGGAGACACTGCCAAGGCAACAGCCGTATTAATACTAAGCGAGCAGATATAGGTGCAGTCCTCACACCCTGCCAGGTTTCTAGGCTGTATAGCAATAAACATGCAGGCAGTGCGCTTGGCTCCACATAAACTCTGACGAGGTGGAAAAACAGGAGAGGTTTCTAAGGAACACAGTTAGCTGGACGTACACCCGGTTGTAAGAATAGGCTAGACATAAAAGTCCTGCGGAGAATTAATACCCATTGCACCATCTAGGCGTAGCGCACGTCTTACGCCTAGTCAGAAGGTGGTGTAAAGTCTTATTATATCTGGGATTATTAGCAGAAACTGACATGCATCATCTTGCTCAGAGGGACATTATGCTCCAGTCACAGGAAACGACAGGAGTATGAGGGAACGCAGCTCTGTTGATCATATTAGACACATCTGAGTGTGTGGAGAATGATGTGATGACGTTACTCTGAGCGTTCGCTCGCGGCTGCTATGACACTCGTTCACACCGCAGGGAGAGTAAAGCGCTTAACGCAGATGTGATGTCATCGACAGGCCACGCCCTCACACGTCCCGGTTCATTGGGGAAAAGAGCAACTCTCACCATTCACTAATAGTTGGAAACATTTGGGATAATGTAAGCACTCGAACAAAACATACAACACTGGCCTAGCGGGGTTTGGATATTTTACTGAAAAAATGTTACATAGTGCACCTTTAAATCTCCGCTTTCACGCTACAACGGTTGCTCAATTAGTGGTGCCCATAGCGTGTATATCTATGGTGCCGCCAGTGGTCATTTCATTGACGGATCATTTTCATCAACGACTTTTTTTCAGTGAGGAAAACGAGACGATAACTAAACTAAATAAAAACCAGTGTTGGACGACAAACTATGAGGAAAATCTCCTGTCATTTTCATCAACGAATAAAAATGAGGAAAATGTTAGGGAGGGAGGATTAGGGATGAGCACACGTGCGGATCTAACGGAGCTTCAGCGCCGGCTCAATCAGGAATAACACACGCTTATGACAGGTCATGTTTATGAACTAATGCTGAGGAATAATCAGTGTTTGCTGTACCATGTTTATATGCTGATATGATTCAGACGGCTGTAACGACGCATATTTATCTCATCTGAACTGCAATAGTACAGCATTTCAAAATAAGAGTCCCGGTGTATTTGAGCTCGTTTATAATTAAACGTCACGCATTGTATTAACTATTTAATTTCATTCCCATTTAATTCATAAGACTAAGGTTATCTGAGGCTTTAGCTGAACCTGATAAACTAACACAGAAATACAACATTATAAAAGCTACATAGATGCATTTAAAAACAAACAATAAAAGTGAACTGATCTCTCTCGTGTGTTTTTGCGCTTGAACGGTCAGAAACACAATGACGTCAGAATGCGAGATGTCGTGTGTTCAGTAACAGTCGGTGATGTGACGCTTACAAGCTCAATGCATTAGTTTAAACTCATTAGATTTTAGCTGACTAAAACTAAAATGGCATTTTAGTCAAAAGACTACGACGTCTGATAAAAGCTAACTCGTTAGGTAACGTTTACTCATTTGTTATGATGTCATGAGCAAATTCAGTTCTGTATCATTACAGGTTTAAGTTTGTAAAGCGGTCCAATGTGTCAGTGTGGACGTGCATCATCGATGTCGGGTGGAGCTGCACCTTGCTTGTGGCTTGTGGCGTAATATCTATCAGAAGGCTTACACAACTTTACGTCCAGCTCGTCCAACCGGTCCCTGATGTCAAACGGCAACTAAATCAGTCACAAATGCAGCCAAAAAAAAAAAAATGAAGATAATGAAGCAAATGAAGATATCGGCGCCAGTTTCAAATCAGTTCGTCTTTCCGCACCAGGAAAAGTGGTTCTTAAGTAGCATTGCTGGGCTAGAAGTAAGAACCACTTGCATCAGCGGCTGGGGGGGGGTTAGCATGACCAACACAAACTTGTGACCGCCATTTTTGAATTAGCAGCTAATCAAGCTAATAGCTGCTTGATTGCAAATTACGGCGAGCTGCACTAATGCACTGGAGTCGCTGTGTTTTGATGGCGATGTAGGATTGTAAAGCCTTGTGTATCAATAGTAATGCAACGCTCGCCCATTGTTGATGGAAGACTTGTTCGAGATGCATCACCGCTGTGCAGACCGATCGCCATATGACATCAAACGAGAGCACGCGACTCCTTATGCTTTTGAATTGCTCATGCGGTATTTTGATATCACACGCGGATCGGTCTGCCCAGCACCGATGCATCTCGAACAAGCCTGGTGTGTGCGTTTCCCGCTGGCTCACTAGTGACGTAAGGCTCCGTGGTGGCTCTCAAGCATGTGGAAAGGCAAACCGGTTCTTACAAGGCTCGTCAGTCGAACCAACTCAGAACTGGCACTGGCTCTGAACTAGCACCGGCTCCAGAAGGGAGCAAAATCTCATTGAGCTCCATGTTAAAATCCCCAACTTTACAGCAGAATAACACGTTTACAGCCTGGGACAGATTGTAGTTTTGGTCTATACGGCTAATTTTGCCCTTCATGACGACTGTGAAGGGGGGTGAATGTTTTTATAACTCATTCGTTTACATTATATAAAGCCTTAAAGTTCTGCATAATTAAGGGCGTGACAGGTGGATTGCCGTTTGTCTGCTGTCTGTTAGTCATCACCTCAGCTCCGCCCATGTCCCGCCTCTTTGCCCATTTTCTGTTATCCGGGCGTGACGCTGCCAAGACGGCGACGGCCAGCTCGACCCGACTTTTCAGATCCTACGGGTGACGTCACGGACATAATCGGCCAGCGGCACAAAACGGTCAAATACACACAAAATGATGTCAAAATGCTCATCTTGACGAGTATTCAGTTAAACACAGTCAGTTCTGGGACGTAAATATAGTTGAGAAAGATGTGCAGTGTATTGGATCCGTGCGTTTGCTCTTAAAGTGACAGTAGCCTAATAAACCAAACGCAAATAAAACAAAAAACACAGAAAAAAAAAAAAAAAAAACTCACTCACTGATCTTGTTTTATAACTTTAAACTGTAAGCATTATTTTTACAATGAAGACTATCCAGTGTTATTATAAATTTGATTAATTTCGACAGTATTTCTTACCTGAGTAATACACCGTTAGACCCACCAGAAAAACTTAACGTATCTCTTTATTCTATTGCATTTATTTGCCCTGTTGTTTGTAATTTGTTCTTATTTTATTACTGAATTTAACTTTATAATATATGTCTAAGAGTTGAAATACAAGCTGCTTTGCATATATATAAATACTGTACAAAAGGAAACCAGCAGTGTGTAGTGTTATGTAAACACGTCTTTTCATTAATCCAATAAAACAATAACAGTATTGCATAAATCACAGGGTGCCTCATTATTTAGTGCTTTATTATTATGCATTGCACACAATAAAGCAATAACATTATAAAACACGAGTTGTATAATACAATTATGGACTAGATGGAAACAAAGTTTTATACAGATCTAGGTCTGAATGAGGTTTTCACCAAATTAATTCTCACCAAATATGATTTTCATAGAGATTACACTCAAAAGAGCAATCACAGCAGCACTGGGGGATTCACAATTTCTATATTTCAGTGACTGAGGGACTCTACATGGTCAAATCTGTATAATATGATTATGTCAGCATTTTAACATCGACTTTAAAGGGACAGTTCACCCAAAAATGAAAACTGTCATTTACCAAATCTGTTCTGTTGAAGATCGTTTGAATATTTTCATAAAAGTGCATCTATCCATCATAAAAGCACTTATGATGGATAGATGCACTCTTATGATGGATAGATGCACTCTTATGATGGATGGATGCACTCTTATAATAGATAGATGCACTTTTATAATAGATAGATGCACTTTTATAATAGATAGATGCACTCTTATAATGGATAGATGCACTCTTATAATGGATAGATGCACTCTTATAATGGATAGATGCACTCTTATAATGGATAGATGCACTCTTATAATAGATAGATGCACTTTTATAATAGATAGATGCACTTTATAATAGATAGATGCACTATAATGGATAGATGCACTTTTATAATGGATAGATGCACTCTTATAATGGATAGATGCACTCTTATAATGGATAGATGCACTCTTATAATAGATATATGCACTTTTATGATGGATAGATGCACTTTTATGATAGATAGATGCACTTTTATAATAGATAGATGCACTCTTATAATGGATAGATGCACTCTTATAATAGATAGATGCACTTTTATGATGGATAGATGCACTTTTATGATAGATAGATGCACTTTTATGATAGATAGATGCACTTTTATGATGGATGGATGCACTCTTATAATAGATGGATGCACTCTTATAATAGATGCACTCTTATAATAGATGCACTTTTATGATGGATAGATGCACTTTTATGATGGCTAAATGCACTTTTATGATGGATAGATGCACTTTTATGATGGAGAGATGCACTTTTATGATGGAGAGATGGATGCACTTTTATGATGGATAGATGCACTTTTATGATGGATAGAAACAGTCATTAACTGCCATTATAAAGCTGGGAAGAGCCAGGACTTTATTAATATAACTCTGATTGTGTTCGTCTGACAGAAGAATGCCATACACACGTAGGATGAGCTGAGGGAGAGGAAATCATGGGATAATCTCTGTTTTGGGTGAACTATCCCTTTAATCACAGCACGTACAGTTGGGCTGTGCCTCAAAGCACAGTTACGGTCTATGTAGACTTTATTTTGTGGCATAATCCTGAAAATGCCTCCTATTCGGAATCTGCAAACGTTATAAACGCGCCACGAATGTCGCCTATGGGGACACAGCCGTTGATGTCAGTGAGGAGCTAATGCTCAGCTAACCCTGTTAGCTCAGCTCGACAGTCTAAATAGAACACAGCTAGACGGCAAAGCAGACTTATAATTATTAATACGCTACAATAACAACGATTATGTAATTATTTATCTCATTATGAGAATGTGAGGTGAAACTTACCCTCGAGCAGGCGCTGAATGATGCTGTCTATGTTGAGTTTGTCGATGTCAGCCATGACTAGCCGATTAAATCACGAACAGCACCAGTTAGAACACACCAGGGACGAGGAATAAAAGTATCCCGATAACAAATAAACAGATTTATTACAGAAAAAGCTTAAAATTCGCTGTTTTGAGCGGGCCGTCAGACGCGCGTGCTGCGGCGGAGGCTCACCGGCTCTGCGGAAGGACACGTTATACACGCCTTCAGCAACAGACTAGCGGCTGTAATCCGCCGCGCGGATGAATACAGCACAGCTGCACGCATGCAGAAAAATAGTGCGGAGGAAATGGGAGGGAGCTCAGCCGACTTTCACAATAATGTGTGACGTTGAATGTTAACTTATATGTATATAAACAATACGTTTTTGCATTATTTACATGAAAACTAACTACATTTTCCTTTTTACATCAATGCAAAAAAACAAGGAAAGAAAAAAAAGAATTAGGCTACTTAAAGGGACAGTGCACCCAAAAATGAAAATCTGTCATCATGTACTCACCCTCAAGTTGTTCCAAACCTGTATGAGTTTTTTGTTGTGCTGAACACAAAAGAAGATATTTTAAAGAATGTCAGTGACTACTATAGAAGCCAACGAGTGCCGTCAACTGTTTTTCATTTTGGGGTGAATATTACTTTAATTGATTTGTAAAGCGCTTACACATAATGTATATCATTAATGCTGATTTAGTTTAAAACCCTTGTATTACAGTGCAGATTAGATGGCTAAAAGACATATTTCATCATCTCTTCTTTTAGGAAATGACGCTTCGCCAGCGCCCTGCTCTCGCCAGATTGCAGAAGGAACACGCTCAACCACATCAGAACAGTGGCACAATTCAAATACATATATTT
Source organism: Paracanthobrama guichenoti (assembly GCA_018749465.1). Taxonomy (NCBI): domain Eukaryota; kingdom Metazoa; phylum Chordata; class Actinopteri; order Cypriniformes; family Gobionidae; genus Paracanthobrama; species Paracanthobrama guichenoti. The sequence continues at coordinate 4,389,897 of JAGHMJ010000029.1, forward strand.
TACAAAATGCTACAGATTGCATGTGTTTCTCCTCTGAAGACATCAGTAGCATGTTCAGAGCTGTGCTGCCCTCTAGTGTTCGTCCTGTGCACTGACCTTCCCTTCAATTCTAATTAATTCACAATTCTCTGTGAATTTGAATTGACAGAAAGAATTCACTGCAATTCAAAGAAATTCAACACAGTCACAAAACATAACCATGAATAATAACATTGTTTTCAGAACATTATATAAATTAAGTGACTAGGCCGAGGAACAGGAGCTCCTGTCCCACAATCCTCCAGACCTGGATAAAACGGTCTGCATCACTGAGAAAACCTTTGAGTTAAAGGCACAATATGTAAGATTTTTGGATTAAAATATCCAGAAGCCACTAGAACAGTGTTATATATTGTGTTGACTTGTGTACATTATCCCAAATGTTTCCAAGAATCTTTAAATCCAGAGAAATCATAAATTTTAACCAGGACACGGCCCGTGTGTGTGTGTCGCCAATCAATGACATCATCCCTGCGTTACCCTCCGAAGGAAGGATTTTGGGAACATGGGAGTCAAGAACCCTACACTCTAAACAATGCTGGGTTAAAAACAACCCAACTGTTTTAACCCAACGATTGGGTTGTTTTAACACAGCGAATGGGTTGTGTTAACCCAACGAATGGGTTGTTTTAACTCAGCGATTGGGTGGTTTTAACCCAGAGATTGGGTTGTTTTAACCCAGCGAATGGGTTGTTTTAACTCAGCGATTGAGCTGTTTTAACCCAGCGAATGGGTTGTTTTAACCCAGCGATTGGATTGTTTTAACTCAGCGATTGGGTTGTTTTAACCCAGCGATTGGAGATTGGGTTGTTTTAACCCAGCGAATGGGTTGTTTTAACTCAGAGATTGGGTTGTTTTAACTCAGCGATTGGGTTGTTTTAACTCAGCGATTGGGTTGTTTTAACCCAGCAAATGGGTTGTTTAACTCAGCGATTGGGTTGTTTTAACCCAGCGATTGGGTTGTTTTAACTCAGAGATTGGGTTGTTTTAACTCAGCATTTAGAGTGTAGAGATCTCTATAGAACTTTTTTTCGGAGAGTGGACCTATGGCAGATATGTTTCTCCTGTTTTAGGCACTGGAAAATTATTGTTTGCATTGTAGAGATAATCTTGGTCCTGTCAGACACCGGACACCCGAGGGGGTTCTTCCCGTCCCGAGCCGTCGGTCAGGTCTGTTAGTGACAGTGGGATCAGACAGGGCCGCTCATTGTCTCGGGCCGCCGCATTAAGACTGTATTAGATTACAGGCTGCACACAGAAATAACAGTGTAGGCTTTGACTTTATCCCAGCAGAGAATAAAAACACTCCCACCTGTTCTGAGAGTCACTCAGTGAGGGGTGATCCAATGACGACATGATTCACTGACGTCACAGGAAATGGATCAGAAGAACCTCTGACAGATAGATAGATCGGGTTGGTTGCTATGCAGTTGCTAGAGTACTTAGGGTGGTTGCTATGCAGTTGCTAAGGTACTCGGGTGGTTGCTAGGGTGTTACTATGTGGTTGCTAAGGTATTCTGGGTTTCAGGGTGGTTGCTATACAGTTGCTAGTGTACTCAGATTGGTTGCTAGGGTGTTACTATGCAGTTGCTAGGGTATTCTGGGTGGTTTCTAGGGTGTTACTATGCAGTTGCTAGGATACTCAGAGTGGTTGCTATGCAGTTGCTAGGGTACGCAGGGTGGTTGCTATGGTGTTGTTATGTGGTTTGCTAGAGTACTCGGGGTGATTGTTAGGGTGTTACTATGCGGTTGCGCATGCTGAGTACCCTAGCAACTGCATAGAAACCACCCCGGGTACACTAGCAACCACATAGTAACACCCTAGCAACCACCCAGAATACCCTTGCAACCACCCCAAGTACCTTAGCAACTGCATGCATAGCAACCACCCAGAATGGTAATTTGATTATTTACATGCAGTGTCAACTCGCCAACACGTGTGCTGTTGTTTTCCCGCCAATTGGGGGGCAATAAATTGATTATCAATTAAAACAATATTTCTAAAATATTTCAGTTAAAGAGAGGACAAAAATAAAGACTAACTTACAGATCGATTAATCACAATACAATAAGACAGTTGTTTTGAATTACAAGTTGTATGAAATGTTAGGTTTAAATATGCAAATGAGGCATTATGTGATTAAATCTAAATATATTTGCATATATTTCCAGAACAGAAATAGGAACATTTCATAAATGTTCATATTTTCTGTATGAAGTGATTATAAAGATGCATTGTAATTGAATATTAAATTGGATGTTGTCTTTGGTCTGAAAGAAGCAAAATAGACCAAATGTGACCAATAATAACCAATATAATTACAATTTTGGAATATTTCAAAAAAGTATATGATCAATAAGTTATGACAACATATGTTTTTACATTACTTTAACTCAGCAAAATAAGTTAAGCAATTTTCAACTTTTTTTACAGTATATGGAGGGAATATTAGGAATGATGATTATAGATTTGATTATTCATATTGCTTGCTCTTCTCGCACAATAAAATCATTTACACTCAAATCAATGTTTCATGTCAATTTATTTATTTACCCATCACAATATTCCAGGTAAACGTTGACAGGTAACATGCCAAAGGTGCAAACACAATATAATCATCCGTTAAAAAAATCTGAGCTCAAGCTTCAAGCCTGTCAATCATAGACCAGTGGGCGGGTCCGAGCACACAGGGAGCGCTGTGATTGGCCGAGGCTACTCCTGGTCCTTCTCCTCGCCGTGAGTGATGATGTGGACCAGATTCCGGTAGTCCAGGTTTCCCGCGGCATCTGGAGGGAACGCGGAGAACATCTGCTCCATCTGAAAACACGACACACGACAGTCAGTGGTATGCCACTGTATCCATGGCAACCGTCAGCATCAGCACCAGCCTCACCTCCTCGGCGGAGAATCTGTCCGCCTGTGTGGTCAGCATCTCCGTCACGCTGGAGAGAGACCAAACATCAGGTCAAAATAAGCTCAAAACTGCATAAACATATGCATGATAACGTACTATTCCTTCTTCAGGATGCCCTTCCCCTCGGGGTCGAACACTTTGAAGGCGTTGAGGATGGTCTCCTCGGGGTCGGCACCTGTAATCACACATGATTGGCAGAACTGCTCATCACGTCACATGATCAGTCGACTCGTGTCGTGAACACCTGCCTTTGAGTTTCTCTCCGAACATGGTGAGGAACACGGTGAAGTTGATCGGGCCCGACGCCTCCTTCAGCATCTCATCAATCTCCTCCTGTTTCACATTGAGCCGTCCTGTTCACAGACAGAAGAGGTGCATGATGGGAAATGGGTTGCCATCATCAAACCTAACCAGATGTAACATGGCAACATATAGTTCACTATTATATATTGGCCAATAAAAGCATCTTATTTACTGTCCATTATATAATAAATAGAAGTGTTTATGAAAATATCTCATGTGCTCATGTGAGTGTAATTATTATATCTGAGAGTAAAGGCTCTGCTGTTAATTTTAACATCTAATATTATAGTTATGAACCGAACGAGAGGATGCCCTTACACACAGTTTTTATTTGATGTGATTTGTCGTCATATAGGTGCGTCTCTAATATACACACATTAAATACAGATAATAGAAAATACAACATTTAGTTATAATTACTAAATTATTT
>JAGHMJ010000029.1:4398583-4473583 GCA_018749465.1 Paracanthobrama guichenoti
TCTAAAATCATATTGAGATCATATTGAGATATCTTTGATACTTCTGGAGTTACAGGCAGGGCAAACATATCTCTCTTATCCACTATCTCTAATTGAAACCCAGCACCGGTGATTCCCGAAGCATCTCCCAATCCTCAGTAAATCTGGTTACTCACCATGATCGCTGCGGGACGGACCGAGGCGCTCAGAACAATGAGGGGATCCCAGACGCAGCTGGACAATGGGGCGCGGATGGAGGGCCTTTTGTAGATCAGCCGTGTGTTGTCTACTGGCCGATATAAATAACACATGCCCTGTTTAGGAAGTGACAGGTAGATGATGATCCTCAATACACACACACACACACACACACAACAGTGGTTTAGAATGACAGGCCTTGTTCTCGGGAGGACAGACGGAAGAAGTGCTCAGCTGTTTGGTGCCGATGCCTGTCCAGATCTCTCCTCACCTCTCTTCCTGTGCGGTTATTTCAGGGATCCGCTTTAAGAGCTCAGTGAAGCTGAACGGACCTTCAGAGAGTCAGAGCTGATAATGCTTTCAGGGTCGAGCATCATTCAGAACTGAGCCTCCAAAAGACATTATGAAATCAATACTGACTTAAAAAAAATTCCTATCAGTGATTTATCGGTGCGCATCATTATTGTGTTAAATTCATGTTTCTCGTAATCTTGAATCAAAATAACAGCGACATCTCTTCTCTGATGGCTTTTGGCTTGCTCAGTTGGGGACTCCTAAATCTCATCTATATTACCGATCTGCCCGCATTGACACTATATGATACTGAAATGAGCTGGATAACATCACCGTTTCACCAGAACGGCTGTACAAATTCTGTTGCATTATTTTCCTGTTAACAATGTGAAGCTGCTTTGAAACAATTGGACTTGTTAAAAGCGCTGTATAAATAAAGGTGACTTGATTTGACGAGGACGGCGCAACCTGTCACTCACATGAGATCCACCAATAGCAAATCACAACCATCCAATCAATTCCTCACAGACAAAATCAAGCCCCGCCCTACATCTGTTCTTGTCGTTTCAGACCAGACAGACGGACAGACGAATGGATGAATGATGGACGGATGAATGGATGGATAGACGGACAGACGGATGGATGAATGATGGATGGATGGATGGATGGATGGATGGACGGATGGATGGACGGACGGATGGATGGACTGACAAGATGGATGGATGGATAGATGGATGGATGGATGCATGGATGCATGGATGGATGGATGGATGGATAGACAGATAGACGGACAGACAGATGGATGGATGGATGGATGGATGGATGAATGGATAGACAGATAGACAGACGGACAGATGGGTGGATGGATAGATAGATGGGTGTATGAATGGATGGATAGACAGATAGACTGACGGATAGATGGATGGATGGATGGATAGACAGATAGACAATGGATGAATGGATGGATGGATGGATTGATAGACAGATAGATGGACGGACAGACGGATGGATGGATGAGTGGATGTGTGGATTGGTGGATGGATGGATGGATGGACGGATAGATGCATGGGTGGGTGAATGGACAGACAGATAGACGGATGGACAGATGGACGGATGGATGGATGATGGATGATGGATGGACAGATACTTGAACGGATGGATGGATGACAGATGGATGGATGGATGGATGGATGGATGGATGGATGGGTGACAGATAGACTGATGGATGGATGGATAGACGGAACAGATGGATGAATGAATGAATGGATAGACAGATAGACTGACGGACAGATGGATGGATGGATGGATGAATGGATAGACAGAAAGACTGACGGACAGATGGATGGATGGATGGATGAATGGATAGATAGACAGATGGACAGATGGATGGATGGATGGATGGATGGATGGACGGTCGGACGGACGGACGGATGGATGAGTGGATGTGTAGATTGTGGATGGATGGATAGACAGATAGACTGACGGACAGATGGATGGATGGATAGACAGATAGACAATGAATGGATGAATGGATGGATGGATGGATGGATAAACAGATAGACGGACGGACAGATGGATGGATGGATAGACAGACAGATAGACAATGGATGAATGGATGGGTGGATGGATAGACAGATAGACGGACGGACAAATGGATAGACAGATAGATGGATGGACAGATGGATGGATGGATGAGTGGATGTGTGGATTGGTGGATGGATGGATGGATGGACGGATAGATGCATGGGTGGGTGAATGGACAGACAGATAGACGGATGGACGGATGGATGGCTGGATGGATGGATGGATGATGGATGGACAGATACTCGAACGGATGGATGGATGGATGGGTGACAGATAGACTGATGGATGGATGGGTGACAGATAGATGGATGGATGGATGGGTGACAGATAGACTGATGGATGGATGGATGGATGGATGGATGGATAGACAGACAGATAGACTAATGGACAGATGGATGGATGGATAGATGAATGGATAGACAGATAGACTGACGGACAGATGGATGGATGGATAGACAGATAGACTGACGGACAGATGGATGGATAGACAGATAGACTGACGGACAGATGGATGGATGGATAGACAGATAGACTGACGGACAGATGAATGAATGGATAGACAGACAGATAGACTAATGGACAGATGGATGGATGGATAGATGAATGGATAGACAGATAGACTGACGGACAGATGGATGGATGGATAGACAGATAGACAGTGGATGAATGGATGGATGGATGGATGGATGGATGGATGGATGGATGGATGGATGGACGGACAGATGGATGGATGGACGGATGGATGGATGGATGAGTGGATGTGTAGATTGGTGGATGGATGGATGGATGGATGGATGGATGGATGGATGGATAGACAGATAGACTGACGGACAGATGGATGGATGGATGGATAGACAGATAGACAATGGATGAATGGATGGATGGATGGACGGACAGATGGATGGATGAGTGGATGTGTAGATTGGTGGATGGATGGATGGATGGATAGATAGATGGATAGACAGATAGACTGACGGACAGATGGATGGATGGATAGACAGATAGACTGACGGACAGATGGATGGATGGATAGACAGATAGACTGACGGACAGATGGATGGATGGATAGACAGATAGACTGACGGACAGATGGATGGATAGACAGATAGACTGACGGACAGATGGATGGATGGATAGACAGATAGACTGACGGACAGATGGATGGATAGACAGATAGACTGACGGACAGATGGATGGATGGATAGACAGATAGACTGACGGACAGATGGATGGATGGATAGACAGATAGACTGACGGACAGATGGATGGATGATAGACAGATAGACTGACGGACAGATAGATAGATTCCAATTCCATTCACACTCATGAATTGAAAGATGAGGACTCTTATATTGAGAGTCTCGGCTGATCCTCAGTGTTATGAGACACACATTATCCCATGAGTCCTGCTGTAAACACACGTAACTCATGCTCTGTAATTCACACACACACATATACACACACACACACACACACTGAGCTGTCAGTAACACAATGCACAGCTAGGACGTCCTACATGACACACGTGTTCACATGCCAAACCTGTTACCAGTGAGATGAAGATGAACTGTCTGCAGACACATGAGAGCGACGGCTGCACACACACACACACACACACACACACTCATCCGGAGACAGCACACACACGTGTGAGACGCTACACTGCTCAGACACAAAACCACAACAGAGGGAATCATGGTTATATTTAACAATAGAGAGTGTAGTGTTCTTCAGGACCAGCAGCGTGTCTCAAAGTCTAATTCTATTTCACGTAAATGTAATTGTATCTCTGCAATATAAAGCCACAGAGCAAATGATAAAATACAATCGATACACAAGGCCGGTTCTGGGTCTTTATTTATATTCCTCCGGCTGAGCTGTGCAAAATCAATATTGGGTTCTGTGAGCTTCAAATCAATCAACAGGATCAATAAAACCAATAGCCCCGATCAATGTCATCTGTGACCCTCAAACGTAACCCTCGGCTGCAAAAGTGGGGGAGTTTAGTAGCTCAGTTTCCCAGTCATTTGAGTTTTGATCATAAAACACACTTGAGAAGTGAATTCAGCTCTTGAAATAGGAATCATGACAATGACATGAAAGGGACAGTTCAGCCAAAAATGAAAATTCTGTCATCATTTACTCGCCGTCATATCAGTCTGTGCAAAGTGATCGAGTCTCTTCAGAAAGTTTGGACTGACCCGCTCGATGGAGGGACAGCAATCTCTCAGACTTCATTCAAAGATCTGCTTTTTGATACAGTTTGAAGTTTAAAGTAGTTTTAACGCTTAAAGTTTGACAGTTTTGAAGGCAATACAGTATATCAGAAAGTTAGATTAGCATTTTGCTAGCTTGAATTAGTACAATGCTACCATTAATTAACATTATTTAGCATTTTGTTGACATAAATTAGCATATTGTTAACATGTTAGCAACATGTTTTAACACTTTGCTAGCATGAATTAACACATTGCTAGCATGAATGAGCACAATGCTAACATGAATTAACATGTTTTAACATTTTGTTAACATTAATTAACATATTGCTAACATGTTTTAACCCATTGTTAACATTAATTAACGTGTTTTGGTGGTATCAACACGTTAATTATTGTTATCAATGTGTTAAAACATGTTAGCAATATGTTAATTCATGCTAACAATGTGCTAAAACATGCCAGCGATGTGGTTAGCATGATTTAACACATGTTAGGATAATGTGGCTCATTTGAACATTCCGTCGGTGAAAGTCAATGGGATTTTTCTGGGTTTTGATTGTCATTTCCGATAGTCGGATCCGTCTGAAGGTCTAGTCTGAGTTTGGCAGTTCTAGCTTTAAAGCGCTAGGAGGAGATACAGTCAGAAAAAGAATAATACGTTTATTAGCATTTCTTTCTCAAGCCACCCTAATAATATCAGAAATATGAAGATGCTAGAATCCTCACACGCTGATACTCAGTGAAGCATCTTTATATGGCAGAAATAGTGAGATTATGTTATGAATTCAGCCTGTAACGTGAAATGTTCATCTGAACTATTTGAAACAATATTTTGCTAATATTTGTTTGACATAATAAAATGTGCTTAAAGCAATGATAAGACTACATGGAATATTTGCACTTTTATAAATTCATTAAAAAGGTAATGTAAAAGTGAGCAGGTGCTGAGTGCAGATTGATTGATTGATTGATTGATTGATTTATCCAGGCTCCACCCCCTTCAGCTGCTGCCTATAGATGTATTGATGAATTGATTGAGCTCTTTGTTTGCTGGTATTGATTGGCTGGATGAGTGTGGTCATTGGTCATTGGCTGTATTTGCCCCACCCCTCATCTTCTGTGTCTCAACACACACACACACACACACACACACACTGATCAGACCTCAGTCACTCACACACAGAGATCAAGAGGAGCTTCACTCAAACACACGGTATGTGGAGATTCAGATTCTATTCAGGTTCAATGTTTGCTTTGACAAATCACATGGGCTTTTCTTTAAAATGTGTGTGTGTGTGTGTGTGTGTGTGTGTGTGTGTGTGTGTGTGTGTGTGTGTGTGTGTGTGTGTGTGTGTGCGTGCGTGCGTGCGTGCGTGCGTGGGTGCGTGCGTGCCTGTGCGCACAATATCCATGACTATAAATATTTGATCATAAACATTTGGATAAGTATTTTAGTCTCATAAGTAATGTCTCATTTCCACATTGAAGCTGTGAGTTTTGAGCTCATTCTTCATGTTTACTACTTCGGTCATTTGTCAAAGGCATGTTTACATATTATTAATTATAAATGTAAATATACAAGATATTGTGTGTGTGTGTGTGTGTGTGTATGTATGACTAAATGTTTATATTTAGTAATATATTTGGTATATTAATGTTTAGTAATAAATTTAGAATATTGATCGACCGCCTGCAGTTGATTTTGATATTCTAGGGATTATCAACTGGCCAGAGTTTTGAGACCGCAATAGACGTGATGGAGTATAATGCGTTAAGAGCTCGCTCAAGTACTGGGGAGCTAAACCATTTAGTGCTTTGTAAGTAATAAGCAAGATTTTTAAAATGTATGCGACGTTTAATAGGGAGCCAGTGCAGTGTTGACAGAACCGGGCTAATATGGTCATACTTCCTGGTTCTAGTAAGAGCTCGAGCTGCTGTGTTTGGACCAGCTGGAGTTTGTTTATTAAGTGAGCAGGGCAACCACCCAGTAAAGCATTACAGTAATCTAGCCTTGAGCTCATGAACGCATGAATTAACTGTTCAGCATTTTGCATTGAAAGGATGTGCCGTAATTTAGATATATTTTTAAGATGGTAGAAAGCAGTTTTACAGATGTTAGAAACGTGGCTTTCAAATGAAAGATTGGTATCAAAGAGCACATCCAGGTTCCTCACTGACGACGAGGACTTGACAGAGCAGCCATCGAGTGTTAGACAGTATTCTAGGTTACTACTTGCAGAGTTTTTTTTTTTTTTTTTTTTTTTTTTTTTTTTTTTGTCCAATAATTAAAAATTCATTTTTTCTGAATTAAGTTGCAGGAAATTACTAGACATCCAATGTTTTATATCAGCTATGCATTCCGTTAATCTTGTGAATTGGTAAGTTTCATTCGGGCGTGAAGAAATATAGAACTGAGTATCGCCAGCATAACAGTGAAAACTAATGCCATGCTTCCTAATGATATCTCCCAGTGGTAACATGTACAGGGTGAAGAGCAACGGTCCTAGCACTGAGCCCTGCGGTACTCCATACTGAACTTGTGATCGGTGTGACATCTCTTCATTTACTGCTACAAACTGATAACGGTCAGATAAGTATGATTTAAGCCATGCCAATGCAGTTCCACTAATGCCAACATAATTTGAGTCTATTCAAAAGAATGTTGTGGTCGATAGTATCGAATGCAGCGCTAAGATCGAGTAACACTAATAGAGAGATACAACCACGATCGGATGATAAGAGTAAATCATTTGTAACTCTGATGAGAGCAGTCTCAGTACTATGATACGGTCTAAATCCTGACTGGAAATCCTCACAGATACCATTTCTTTCTAAAAAGGAACATAATTGTGAAGACACTGCCTTTTCCAGTATTTTTGACAGGAAGGGTAGATTTGAGATCGGCCTGTAATTGACTAATTCTGTAGGATCAAGTTGAGTTTTTTTTAATAAGTAGTTTAATAATAGCCAACTTAAAAGTTTTCGGTACATATCCTAATAACAAAGATGAGTTAATGATATTAAGAAGAGGATCTATGACCTCTGGTAGCATCTCTTTTAATAGCCTCGTCGGTATAGGGTCAGCATACATGTTGTTGATTTAGATGATTTAACGAGTTTAGCCAATTCTTCCTCTCCTATAGCAGTGAATGAGTGTGTGTGTGTGTCTTCCTCTCCTATAGCTGTGTGTGTGTGTGTGTGTTCTCCTATTGCAGTGAATGAATGTAATTTTTTTTTTTTTCTCTCAGTGACACAACAATGCTCTGTCTCATGTGACACTATAGTAGACGGCTGCATGGTTATAATTTTCTTCCTAATATTATCGATCTTACACGTAAAGAAGTTCATAAAGTCATTACTGCTGTGCTGTTCACAACCATCACAAGTAGAAGCTTTACTTTTGGTTAACTTGGCCACTGTATCAAATAAATACCTAGGGTTGTTTGTTTTCTTCTAAGAGAGTCGAGAAATAAGCAGATATAGCAGTTTTTACGGCCTTTCTGTATGCGATCATGCTCTCTTTCCACGAACTGCGAAAAACCTCTAATTTTGTTTTCTTCCAGCTGCGCTCCATTTTTCTGGCTGCTGTTTTGAGGGCCAGAGTGTGCTCAGGAACTGTAGATATATATTTACATTTATGCATTTGGCAGACGCTTTTATCCAAAGCGACTTGCATTGCATTCAAGGTACACATTTTTACATTTTTGTCAGTTCTTGCTTTCCCTGGGAATCGAACCCATGACCTTGGCGTTGCTAGCACCACACTCTTATTGTTTGAGCTATAATAATAATAATAATAATATTATTATTATTATTATTATTATTATTATTATTATTATTAAAAAAATAATAAAAAATATATATACCAACTATATTGCTAAATGTAACAGTTTTGTCCTTGTATTGTAATAACTGACTGAAGATGCTGATTCTCAGCTCTGATGATGATGATGAAGGCTCTGGCTCATTCTCAGCTCTGATGGGGATGGAGATGATGGTATTCTCCAGCAGAGATGGTGACATCCAGCGTCTGGAGAAGGAAGTGCAGCGGCTTCAGCGGCTCCTGCAGGAAGTCCAGGAGAGAACGGCCAATCACATCACTCTGCTGCAGCAGCAGCTGGCCAACAAATCACAGGACATCGAGGTACAAATCATAATTCATTACGATGAGTGATTATTAAAGGAGCGGTTGACTCATTTACTGCTGTTGTGTTCATATTAGCGACTTCAGGCCAGGTTACAGTCGCAGCAGGACTACGAGAAGATCAAGACAGAGCTCCGGTACTGTACACGCACTCTCTCCTCATATAATCAGCAATAATACAGTGTTAAAGGGTCATAACACACACAGTTTGTGCCAGTCTCATGTTAATCTTGAGTATCTATAGAGTACTGTTGATTCTTCATATCTCACAAGAGTCTTTAGTTTATCATATTTATAAAAGACAGATACACTGTACCGATTCTTTCTGAAAACAGCCGAGCTCGTGGAGGCGTGCAGTGGGCGGAGCTGAAGAGACACACACACTATACGTTGGTGTTGTTCACATTATATGCACTTGCGTGCCGATTGCCAACAAAACACACACATTTGCTGCAGGAAATGGCATTAGACGTCCCCTTTAAAGTGTCTTTACTGTCACTCTCAGGACTCTCCGAGCGCTGGGGCAGACTGCAGATCAGCCTCATGTGTCGGTGAGAGGAACTCCTTTCATGTGTGTTTTAGCTCATATCATCTGTGCCAAATGGCCTAGATATTAAATATGTGTCTGGTTACATGGCGCATAAAAATTGTTGTAAAATGATGTCCATTTCTTCTCCTGTAGGTGTCTTCCGCTCCGTCAGATGTCAGAAGCGTCTCTGTTGATAACGGTGACTGTTTCATCCACTTTATCACACGGAAAAGAGCAGACCACATTCTCCTTTTCTTACACATTCACGTGTTCACAGTTCTCTGACATTGACTAATGGTCACATGACATGTTTTGTTTTAATTAAATTTTTCAATAATTCATATTTTTTTATTTTGTTTCATTATTTTAATTGATTTCAAATGAGCTTTCAGTGTTTTAACTTTTATTTTGATTGTTTTTATTTTAAAATTGTTTTTCCTTATTTCTATTTATTTAAAATATTTCAGCTTTTTAGCATTGTTTTTACTTATTTCTTTCTTCAAATTATTATTTTTTTTACCTTTTTTGATTAGTTTTTATTTAAAATATTTTTTTATATTTCATATTTTGTTTAACTTTGTTATTATTTATTATTATTATTATTATTATTATTTTTAATTTTAAAATAAAATGTCAGCTTTTTAGTGTGCGTTTTACTTTTATTTGAATTTATTTCCTTAATTACATTTATTATAAATTGTATTTATTTTAAATATTTCAAATTTGTTTGTATGTTATTGTTTTTATTTTTAAATATTTTCTTTTCATTTTTAAATATTTCACATTTTTTCATATAAATATTTCATATTTGTTTATTTTTAAATTATGTATTTAAATTTTTCAAATGAAATATTTCTGCTTTTTAGTAAGTATTTTTATTTTATCTTATAATATAATATTCTTATTTTATCAACTCTCAAACTGAACACACGGTCTCATGTAAAGTCTACAAATCTAATTCACATGGAAAGAGAAAACGGGATTAAAAAATCCTTCATTTGCTTCACAAAAACACAGTAAAGGATGTTTAGCAAAGCTGTGACCGTATATTCTGTTAATACCTCGTGAATCTCTGCTCATTGTCAGATCCTGTGATCCAGACAGAGTTAAAAACGCCGGAGCTTCATCACTTCTTTGGAAAAGAGGAGCCATTCAGTGAATCCTGCCCGGATATCTCTGAACTTCCTGTGGAAAACGGTGGCTCATCATCATCATCATCATCATCATCAGTGAGCCTCCACATGTTTATGAAAGAAGAGAGCGGCTCTGACGGGGACGCCAGCTGTGCCGTGGAGTCGGACGGGCTCATGGACGAGGATGAGGACGAGTGTGACACGGCGAGAATCGCTCAGCAGGTCAAAGAGGCTCTCCAGCGGCAGAACATCGGCCAGCGTGTGTTCGGGCATTATGTGCTGGGGCTTTCTCAGGGAACCGTGAGTGACATCCTGGCCCGACCCAAACCCTGGAGGAAGCTGACCAGCAGAGGACAAGAGCCCTTCCTAAGGATGAAGCACTTCCTGTCCGACGAGCACAGCGTCCAGACGCTCCGCACCATCCAGGAGAGACTGAGAGGTGAGATGATTGACAGCTGGAGGGAAGATGCTGATTTTACATCAGGTGCAACAGTAAAAATATGTTAATGAATATCAAAATCACATTCAGATATCTTGTTTTCAGAAAGTAAGAAAAACAGGGCAAGCTAAATTAATTGATATTCTATTTTTGAACAAATCTCTTGAGTGAATGATTCAATGACTCACTCATAAAGACTTCACTTGTTTCATTACTGGATGAATCAGTGATTCTGTCTCGTTACTAAAGGCCTCGTCCCGTGGGTTCGTCCTCCAGAGATGAGCTCGGATCAGGTGATCAGGAACATTCTGGATCAGAGCCGTTTGGAGTGTGAGTTCAGGCTACTTTAAAACAACTTATTATTCTTTGTAAATAATTTATATGGTTTATACATCAGCTTTTTAAATATATAAATATAATATTTAAACCATTATTAAATTAAATTATTATTATGTGTATTTTATTTTAAATGTTTTAATGAATGATGTAATATTAGGCTGATTAATATGTTTAATTCTGATCTGTGTGATTTCTAAAGTCTGTCTTGTGTGTGGAATAGACTTCTTAAACAGTAATTTAAGTCAATATTTGTGTCAAATTTGAGCAAATTCAGAAAATTACAAAAATTTGAGGTTGTGTTAATGCCAACAAAATCTAAAGATTAGCTGATATTCGTTAACTCTTTCCCTGCCATTTCTGGCAATTCATGTTCACTCTTATATGGTAGGGGGCGCTATTGCTTTTTTATGAAAGTGTTGATAAAAAAAGAACGCAATAAGCTAGAATGAATTTTTTGAAAAGCAGAGATTTGTTCTTTCTTTTGTTATATTGTTCATGTTGAGATGGGTCGACCATTTTGACTAAAGGTTTAAGTATTTCCTATCAAAGCAAGGCGCTATTTGACTCATGTATCCATAGCAACCACCCAGAGTACCTGAGCAACCACATAGCAAAACCCTAGCAACCACCCTAAGAACCTTAGCAACAACCCAGAATACTCTAGCAACCACATAGCAAGACCCTAGCAACCACCCAGAGTACCTTAGCAACCACATAGCAAGACCCTAGCAACCACTCCAAGTACCATGGCAACCACCTCGAGTACCTTAACAACCACATGGCAACACCCCAGCAACCACTCAAGTATCCTAGCAACACCCTGGCAACCACCCAGAGTACCCTAGCAACCACCCTGAGTACCCTAGCAACCGCATAGCAACACCCTAGCAACTGCATAGCAACACCCCTAGCAACCACTCAAGTACCCTAGCAACACCCTAGTAACCACCCAGAGTACCTTAGCAACCACTCAGAATACCCTAGCAACCACCCAGAATACCCTAGCATCTGTTTTCTGATAGACTGTATTGACTTCAAAACCAACAAACTTTGAACTTCAAACTGAACTTCTCACTGTTTCAGTGATGGATGTGGACAGCAGGTCTCCGCGCGAAGGAGACTCGTCAGAAGACGTCATCAGGAACATCCTGCATCAGGCCAAACACGAGATGCAGCTCCAGCCGCACATGACGAGTGACACCGCTGCCGCGAGGCCGGAAGAGGGGGATCATAGGACACTGAGTCCCAGTGTTCAGTCGCCAGCTGATTTTGTCCAAAGCATCATCCGAAAGGTCAAATGTGAAATGGATGATGACACTCACCCCTCAGCGTCTCCAGCATCTCTGTCCCCCATGAGCCGCTCATTCCAGACGCTTCCTGTGGCTCTGGAGCCGAGGGCGCTGGTGTGTGTGGAGAGCTGTGAGGACGAGAGTCTGGAGCTGGACACCGTCAGCATCACACAGAGGGTGAAAGAAGCGCTCATAGTCAACAACATCGGTGAGACGCACATGCAGCAAATCATTCCCAGCTAACAAACGTGTTCTCAGAGCGTTTATATCAAACAAATATTTCTGAATGTTCAAAACGCCTAGTTTATGAAATTGGTTTTTATGTTACATGTTTCGGATGTTTGTCTCGTTATCATTTACTAAAACTATTAAAAATAGTGTTTGATACATAAAATTAAATAAATTATAATTAATATTAAATGAAAAGCATTAAAATTAATAAGTGTTATTTTAGTATCATTGTGATTTTTATTAATATAGTTTTTATTTTTGTTGTATTTTTCCTTTTTTATTTAAAGAATTAGTTATTCACACGCGCACACACACACGTTGCGTTTTCTTGTTTTATGGGGACTCTCCATAGGCGTAATGGTTTTTATACTGTACAAACCGTATTTTCTATCCCCCTACCCCTGAACCTACCCATCACACACACACACACACACACACACACACACTGTCCCTACCCCTGAACCTACCCATCACACACTCTCTCACACTCTGATATTTTAATATATATGCTTATATTGTATAGTGCCTTACCTGCTGCTGCTGCTGTTGTCAGGTCAGCGTGTGTTTGGCGAGGAGGTTCTGGGTCTAACTCAAAGCTCTGTATCTGAACTGCTGTCTCACCCCAAACCCTGGACTAAACTCAGCCTGAAAGGAAAGGAGAACTTCGTTCGGATGCATCGGTGGCTCCAAGACCCTCACAGCGTCCAGAGACTGGCCACGATTGACCAGAGAGGTGACTGTTATCCAATGCATATGTATAATAATGTTTAATATCATTCTTCATCTGAATGGATACTCCTTCATTAGTGTTCAATGTGTGCAGTGCGCCTCAAGCGTGATTCACTGAGGACGTTTGACGCATCAGGACAAGGGTTTTGTCTTGATCATCCGGGAGCGTTCGAGGCGATCAAGAGGCCACGTGTGGTGCTCAGCGCTCGGGAGAAGGATGCGCTGCGAGCGGCGTATCAGCTGGAGCCGTACCCGTCTCAACACACCATCGAGAGACTGGCCTCACAGCTGGGTCTTCAAAACAGCACCGTCAGCAACTGGTTCTACAACTACAGGTTGGTAAAACCGTTCAGTCTTGATCAGGGGTTCCCAAATGGAGGCTCAAGGGAAAAATGTATATGATACAAGAGGCTATATGTAGAATTCAGAAACCCTTGTTATAGCGACACCGGTGGCCATTATGTGAACTGCAGCTAGGAATTTATTTGACACTATATACCAATCAGGCATAACTTAATAATATTGTGTTGGTCCCCCTGACCCGTCGAGGCATGGCCTCCACTAGACCCCTGAAGGTGTGCTGTGGTATCTGGCACCAATATGTTAGCAGCAGATCCTTTTAAGTCCTGTAAGTTGTGAGGTGGGACCTCCATGGATTGGACTTGTTTGTTCAGCTCATCCCACAGATGCTCGATTGGATTGAGATCTGGGGAATTTGGAGGCCAAGTCAACACCTCAAACTCGTTGTTGTGCTCCTCAAACCATTCCTGAAGCATTTGTGCTTTGTGTCAGGAGCATTATCCTGCTGGAAGAGCCACAGCCACCAGGGAATACCGTTTCCATGAAAGGCTGTACATGGTCTCAACAATGCTTAGGTAGGTGGTACGTGTCAAAGGAACATCCACATGGATGGCAGGACCCAAGGTTTCCCAGCAGAACATTGCCCAAAGCATCACACTGCCTCCGCCGGCTCGCCTTCTTCCCATAGTGCATCCTGGTGCCATGTGTTCCTTACGCTTGCCCATTTTTCCTGCTTCTAACACATCAACTTTGAGGACAAAATGTTCACTTGCTGCCTAATATATCCCGCCCACTAACAGGAGCCATGATGGAGAGATCATCAGTGTTACTCACGTCACCTGTCAGTGGTCATAATGTTATGCCTGGTCGGTCTTGTATAGCTGAAAAATCATGGTTTCTTGTTTTCCGAATTAGTCAGTGTATGTTTTTCCATCATGTGTCATTGTGTAATCAAAATATTTCATTTTACTTTTCTTTTAGTAATTTCAGTTTTTATTGATTAAAGCCCTGATTTTGCTAATTCTACAACATGAAATTTGTGAGTGTGAGAGCGTGATAAGAGTGCATGGGTTAGGTTGTGTGTGTGTGTGTGTGTGTGTGTGAGAGAGTAATAAGAGTGTATGTGTTCATGTGAGTTAGAGGGTTAGGGTTGTGTGTGCGAGTAAGGGCAATGCTCCAATCACAATCCACCGTACACGTGTGCTTTAGATATGCCCCTGTCAGCTGCTGAGAAGCAGGGGCTGTATCGGGTCGGCGTTACGCCTCGCCCAGAGCGACAAGCAGAGAACTCTGCTAAAGACCGAGAGAGATGGAGGCGCAACAAGGAGTTGGGCGAGTCAGGCTGGCCTCACAGCTCACGGCAGGCAGGAAAGAGAGGAAGGCAGCAGAGATACTGGAGGGAGGCGCAGGCTACCAGACGAGCACTACTGAGCACACTACACCGCTCGGAGCCCTTACAGTCGCCACAGAGAGGCCGACACACACATGACGGGAGGTTGGTGTGTGAGGGGACACACAGCTGAGGGTTCAAGAGAAGGTGTAGGGTAGGAAGTGTTGTGCTGTTTGTGAGCAGAAAACAAGCAGTAGTTGCTAATAGCCCTACCTCCCTTTGTAAGCGCTTGGTGTGCCTCTTATTGAGTAATGATTATTTTAAAATGTTTGAATATTTCTCTTACACCGGGTCTACACCGGACAAAAGACCATATAACCCATTATAATCAGTGATGCTGTCTACACCATGCGGCGCGGCGTGATGACACGACAAATCCTCGACAGTAAACCGATGCCTCGCTCTATTTATACAGCGGTTGCTTTGTCGGGTCCAGTGAAGACGGCTTCTAGCTGTTGCGATCCCGGCGCAACGCGTCCGGTGTAGACACGGTGTTCGACTGTTTCATCCACTACATATCACTGGCAAAACCTAGCAACTAGCTTAGAACATGTTAGCAATATGCTAATTAACGTTAGAAAACATGCCAATTAACATTAGCAACATGTTAATTTATGGTTACATAATGCTAACAAAATGCTAATTAATGTTTTAACTGTTAACATGCTACATAATGCTAACGTATTAATTCATGTTAAAAATGCTAGCAACATGTTAATTTATGTTAACACTGTGTTAATGTCAACAACATATTACTTCATGCTAGCCTGGCTCCGCCATCCTACGGACTTCCACTCAATTTTCCTTCAGTACTCCGTCTGGGATTGCGGTATATTCTCTGGTTTTCTCCGATCAAATTTTAACCGGTCCAATCAGAGAACAGAGGGAGTGGCTGAGAACGATGATGTTGATGTGCGCTAGTTTGAGATGACGTACGTCACGACCAAACGTTAGCGATTGGTTATGGCAGATCCAGAGTGTCTCTGGGCAGAGCCAATAGTTTTAAACTTCAACAGAATACTCTCCTTCAAGGAAGTTAATGCTTGTCAATGGAGAGTGGCCATGTATGAGAGTCTGGTAGGACCAGGTTAACTTCTTGCAAGCAGTGTGATAAAACCTGCCAGCAACATGTTAAATCATGTTAGCAATGTGTTAAAACATTAGCAACATGCTAATTCATGTTAACATGTTAAAACGTGATAGCAAATGCTAGCAACATGTTACATAATGTTAGCAACATGTTAATTCATTTTAGTAACATTTTGAAACATGCTAATTCATGATAACATGTTAAATCATATTAACAAGGTGTTAAAGCATTAGCAACATGTTGCTTCATGTTAACAATGTGTTAAATGCTAATTCATGTTAGCAAACATGTTAAAACATAACATGCTAATTAATGATAACGACATGTTAAAACATGATGGCAAAATGTTAATGCTAACTGTTAAAAAATGTTGACATGCTAATTTATGGTAACATGCTTGCAAAATGCTACATAATGCTTACAACATGTTAATGCTGTTAACATGTTAGTTAATGTTAGCGAAGTGTTAAAACATGTTAGCAACATGCTAATTCATGATAACAATGTGTTAAATCATGATAGCAGTGTGTTCACAAAAGCATCCTGAAGCTTGTATACGCATTAGTGTCATGTGTCACTGAACAGAAGAGTGGCTCTCGTGTCAACAAAAACATCCCGAGTCCTTCACATAAAAACCAGGCTTCCATAGACGGAGAAGCGGTTCACACTTTGGCAATAAAAAAGTGATTAATACATAATTCTTACATATAGCCTCTTTAAAGCTGCTTACAATTATTTTTTTTTTTATAGTCAAAGAACTAAACGTAACCCAATCCTGTGCTGTTCCTCTGGTTACAGGTCTAGAATTAGACGAGATGGTTTAACTGAACCCGTACAAACCAGATCCGTTCAAAGCCCAGCCAGTTCAAGTCCGGTTTCAAGCGGTTTAGTCTCGATCAAACAGGAACCTGGTGATTCTGAGATGGCGGACACAGACCAGCCCACGCGTGTTTCTGTCGCGGTACAGTCCGTCATGAAAGCTGAAGATCTGGAGTCTTTCTGAACGAGCTCAGAACGATGCCGGAACAATCTCAGGAACACTCTTCACAAACTCACATGGTCCTTTTGATTTCTAAACGCATGATTTCTGTATGTTTATCTTTTATTTCATTCATAAATTTAACTAGGATAAAAAGTTAATCCTGACTGGCCAAATGTCTATATTTTTTACTATGGCTGAATAATGGTTGTTTTGATAACTGCTCTTGTCCGTTCACTCATCTTCAGTTTGGTTTGGAGGCTAAGTGGTAAGGGATGGTATGTGACGGCTTGCAATTAAATAAAACCCCTTTTTGTGACTAATGGTGAAATCTGAATATTATTTTTACTTGAATTTGTTTTGTGTTAAAACGTGTTATAACATATTAATTAATGTTAGCATTGTTAAAACATGCTAATTCATGTTAACAGCGTGTTAAAACATTCTAGTAATGTTATAACATGCTAACAACATGGTATTACATGTTAGCAACGTTAAAATGCTAAAACATGCTAATTCATGTTAGCAATGTGGTAAAAATGCTAGCTAAATTAATGTTAACATGCAAATTTATACTATCAATGTGTTAAATAATGCTAGCAGCGTGTAAAAGAAATGCTAGAAACCTGTTAAACCATGTTAGCAACATGGTAATTAATGCTAGCAAAATGTTAATTCATGTTAATGTTAAATCATGATCGCAACAAATTCAATTTATAATATGCCAATTCATGTTAACACCATGTTAAATCGTGTTTAAAACATGCTAATTCATGTTAGCAATGTGTTAAAACATGCTAACAATGTGGTAAAACATTCTAGTAATGTTAAAACGCTAACAACATGGTATAACGTTAGCAAAGTTAAAACATGCTAACAACATACTAATTCATGTTAGCTTTGAACAAGAAAATGTTAGCAACATAATTCATATTAACAAATGCAAATTTATGTTAGCAATGTGCAAAATCATGTTAATGTGTTAAATGCTAGCAAACATGGTAATTCATGTTAACAATGTGCTAAACATGCTACTTCATGTTAATTAATGTTAACGTGTTAAAACATGTTACTAACGTATTAATTCAAGTTAACAGTGTGTTAAAATGTTAACAATGTGTTAAATCATGATAGCAACATACTCATGCTAACAAAATGCTAATTCATGTTAAAACATACTAACGACATGGTGTAACGTTAGCAAAATGTTAAAACATGCTAATTCAGGTTAATACTGTTAAAACATACTAGCAAACATATTAATGTTAGCATTGAGCTAAAAAAAGATAGCAACGTGCTAATTAATGTTAGCAATGTGTTAAAACATGTTAATTCATGCTAGCAACATATTAAAATCGGTTACAAACATAAAATAATGATACGCTGTGTCCGAAATCGAATACTTTCCTACTATATTGTGTGCGAAATACAGTACGTCAACAGAGTAGTATTCAAAGAGCAGTAGGCGGAGATTCTGAAGTGCACATGTAACCCCTCCCGTTCGAACCGCCCCGCTCCAAGCGGGACTCGAACTTGGGTCCAAAGACATGAGAGGCGGACGCTCTAACAAGGAGGCTAAAGGCTGCAACCTCTAGCGTCAGTCGCTAGAGCGTCTCTTGAGATCAGAGGAGTGAGGTTTACTCGCACAGCAACTACTAGCTGGCCTCCGTTACACACATACGATGGACACTTTACTATCCCATGAGGCCACGGGAGAGGATTTATGAATGGCAGTGAAGCGATGCAACGGACGCTAGGTCACATGATAATGACAACATGGCGGATGTAGGACGTCCGGATTACATTCATACTACACACAATCATACTTGCGTTCAAATTCAAATGTAGTACCTACTCAGACTTCTGACACACTGATAGACACATGCTAAGACATGCTAACAACATGATAAAGCAATGCTAGGAAGCTTATAAAACCCACAAGGCTGTCAAGCCAACATAAAGTTTGTCTTTTTATTCAAAGAATCTCTGATAGTGATTGCACTCAAGACCGTAAATGTTTTTACAAATACATTTAAATTATTATTTTTATTTTAACGTTTATTAATATGAATACATCTTTAATAATTATTTATAATTTATTTAAATGTATATAAACGCATTGTCTTGTTTTACTGCAACAATGCTCATTTTCTGTGATTGCAATGTGTTAGCAAAATGCTAATTCATGCTAGCAACATGTTAATTCACACTAGAAACATGCTAAGTAATGCTAACAACATGCTAATTCGTGTCATCAACATGTAAAAACATCAAAATGCAAATTAATGTTAGTAACATGTTAATTCATGTTAGCAAAGTGTTAAATAGTCCAGAACACCAAAGTAATCTAATTTATGTATTTCTATAATTAGAATTTGTATTATTTTTTTACGTCTATTAATATGAATACATCTTTAATAGTTATTTATAATTTATTTAATTTTTTATAAACGCATCCTAACTCCGCTATCGGAACAAGCATTAATTGTATTCATAATAAATTTAATTTAATAAATGAATAAACGTGTATTGTTTATTAGCAGTTGCTATTAATACGAACAATTCGTTATTAATAAAAATGTATATACATTTGATTTGTTTATTTGAACGTATCCACGCGACGCGCGAACGCGTGATTACGTCACGACGTCGTGGCGTCACATGACCGCAGCTGAGAGGGGAGCGTCATGGCGGTGTAGAGCGGATTACACTCAATGTTTACATTCCGTTTACCGTCTCTTGTCTGGTTTTACTCCGGTTTTACCGCATCAACGCTCATCTTCTGCGACTAACTTGTAAAGCAGGTGAGTGTACGGCGATTGCAGCGGCTTTATTGGCGGGTTTCGGTGCCGGGGTGACGGTTCCGCCCTCCACAACAACAACAACAACAACAAACATAAACAACGACAGCAACAAACGCTCTCATCGAGGTCTAACGACAGATCTGCATGTGTAACACTGAGTAACATGTTTAATCTGTGCACTGTTCCTGCAGCAGGTCGAGCTGTCAGTTTAGGCCGGTTTAATGATTGTCAAACCTAGCTAAACCTAGCATCTCTGCCAGCTAGTGCACTTTAGGGCCCCTATCTAGACTGTATACTTGGTAAACTGCAGTTTTTGGGCATAATCGACTCATTCAGAGTCTTAGTTGACAGTTTGATCTGACCTCACTAGGTTTGATCTGTTCTAGAACCATCATCCGGCATGTATACTGTTGCACAGCAGACAATACTCATAATAAATAGGTGTAGCTAACTTATTTGTTTTTATCTGACCTACCTTTGCTAATTGATTGTTTGATTTGACCCTCTTGCAATAGTGTCAGTCTCACTGAAGCACTTCTGCAGGGTTGACAAGCATGATAACATATCGGTCATTGTATGTGGTTTGTTTAATATTAGCTTGTCCTTTTTGTTTGCGTAACCTTTCTCTGATTAGTGTACATTGCCATCAGCCAGCAGGTTTGACCTGCCCTTCCAAAGCTCGTGATGCAAAACCTGTTTCCTTTTTAATCCACCCTCCTGTTTATTATTGGTTGACTATGAGTTTTGATCAGGTTATATAAGGTCACACATGGCCTACTTTCCTCCTGCAAGTCTGACACTCATTAATAAGCCGTTATATGTATTTAATCTGTTATATATAATGGATGTTGTTTTGAAGCTTTCGCCGGCCGATCGGTATCTAGCAGCATGCACTTTATTCTGCTTCCTTTCACTTTGTTTTTTACTAATAGAGAAAAAAACATTGTATGCAACATTGTCACATGATCCAATTATGTTCACCATATATCAGTGTAAATACACCGATCAGGCATAACATTATGACTAACACTGATGATCTCTCCATCACGGCTCCTGTTAGTGGGTGGGATATATTAGGCAGCAAGTGAACATTTTGTCATCAAAGTTGATGTGTTAGAAGCAGGAAAAATGGGCAAGCGTAAGAATGTGATGTGGCCAAATTGTGATGGCTAGACGACTGGGTCAGAGCATCTCCAGAACTGCAGCTCTTGTGGGGTGTTCCCGGTCTGCAGTGGTCAGGATCTATCAAAAGTGCTCCAAGGAAGGAACAGTGGAGAACCGGACACAGGGTCATGGGCGGCCAAGGCTCATTGATGCACGTGGGGAGCGAAGGCTGGCCCGTGTGGTCCGATCAAACAGACGAGCTACTGGAGCTCAAACTGCTCAAGAAGTTAATGCTGGTTCTGATAGAAAGCTGTCAGAATACACAGAGCATCTCAGTTTGTTGCGTATGGGGCGGCATAGCCGCTGACCAGTCAGGGTGCCCATGCTGACCCCTGTCCACCGCCGAAAGCACCAACAGTGGCACGTGAGCATCAGAACTGGACCACGGAGCAATGGAAGAAGGTGGCCTGGTCTGAGGAATCACGTGTTCTTTTACATCACGTGGATGGCCGGGTGTGTGTGCGTGGCTTCCCTGGGGAACACATGGCACCAGGATGCACTATGGGAAGAAGGCGAGCCGGCGGAGGCAGTGTGATGCTTTGGGCAATGTTCTGCTGGGAAACCTTGGGTCCTGCCATCCATGTGGATGTTACTTTGACACGTACCACCTACCTAAGCATTGTTGAGACCATGTAAAAAAAAAAGAAGAAGGGGGGATACAATATTAGGTCATAATGTTATACCTAATCGGTGTATGTTGTACTTTATATCAGTTAATTAGCATTTTCCATTTTTCCCAAATTGTGTAAATGTGTTATGATCTCTTGCAGACTTTCTTTCTTTGAGCGTCTGCTCCACACACAGAGAGACCGATCCAGATCCAGATCCAGGTCTGTAGATCTTCACTGTAACGTCATGTGTCAGAAATGCAACGCATGGAATGTGTGCATGTTAGTGCATGTGTGCTATAGATGAAGATTTGCGGTTCACCGTGGATCGAGTTGACTTGCTTTTCTGATGCATAAATACACAATGACATTAGAATTAACACCATGTCTTGTGCTGATATTGTATTAATGAATATCCTCTTCTAAAGATGAGATAAGACATATTGCAGTTATAAACGCCTCCTCAGGTGTCGGTGAGACCTTACATGACTCTGTTTATTACCTGAGGCCAGCAAAATCATTCATAAATCCTAGAGCTGCACGATTCTGGAAAAATGAGAAAGCACTTAAAAAAAAAAAAAAATAGCAATCACGATTCTGAATAGACAACTAAACAAAAGAACGTGATACAACTAGAGGTTCTGACAAAATGTTAATTGCTGCAGTTTATCTTGAGTGAATGATTCAATGACTCACTCATAAAGACTTCACTCGTTTCATTACTGGATGAATCAGTGTTTTTGAACGAATCTCTTGAATGAATGATTCAATGACTCACTCATAAAGACTTCACTCATTTCATTACTGGATGAATCAGTGTTGTGAACGAATCTCTTGACTGAATGATTCAATGACTCACTCATAAAGACTTCACTCGTTTCATTACTGGATGAATCAGTGTTGTGAACGAATCTCTTGACTGAATGATTCAATGACTCACTCATAAAGACTTCACTCGTTTCATTACTGGATGAATCAGTGTTTTTGAACGAATCTCTTGAATGAATGATTCAATGACTCACTCATAAAGACTTCACTCGTTTCATTACTGGATGAATCAGTGTTGTGAACGAATCTCTTGACTGAATGATTCAATGACTCACTCATAAAGACTTCACTCGTTTCATTACTGGATGAATCAGTGTTTTTGAACGAATCTCTTGAATGAATGATTCAATGACTCAGTACAGTACAATTATACACACGTTTTACAGTAATGAGAATTTACGGGTGAATTTGCTTCATTGTCAAGATAATCTTAAAAAGCCTTAATTTTGTGAATATAAAATGTAATGTCTGTTTGTGTTGGGCTGAGATTCACCCAAGTGTGTATGTATAGGGTAAATCCATACGATCTATAGGCTGAGTCTCATCTAATGCGCTCACTGTATTGATCTGTTTTAAAAACGATCAGCATGATTAAGCAACAGCCGAACGGCTCATTAATTATGAAATGTTTCATTGATTGTGTTTGTGAAGAGGAGGGAGGGAAATCTTTTGGGATGGTCCTTTTTTAAATGCATCCACCAAATTATGTACTTATGTATTATAGGACTGTACTGTTATAGATGATTACAGTATATTGGTGAGAAACATTTAACAAACCAGCCTGTCTGAACTCCCAGTCCGTGTAAATGTTGCTTGTCTGTCTCTCAGGTCGTCTGTGGCCTGCGGCCTGCGGATCCTCTCTGCCCAGCCGTCCTGGGGCCATGGTGAGACTCTATCCCTCATTTACACGCCTCTCCGATCACTGACGACTCTGATCTGATCAAATACCACGCTTGTGTTGTGCAGGTTGAAGAGGGGCAGCAGAGTTTGGAGGCCCATGGGAGCCCCGCAGCGGAGGACGAACAGGTATCACAGCGGTTTAGGAAGAACACTATCTGTCCTATTGTTCATAAGTGCCCCTGGAGCCCAACACCAGTCCTGTGTTTCACGGGTATATCTGTGGCGATAGCCAACAATACACTGTGTGGGTCAACATTTTCCATTTTTCTTTTATGCCAAAAATCATCAGGATATTAAGATCATGCTCCATGAAGATATTTAGTAAATGTCCTACCGTAAATATATCATAAATGTATTATTAGTCGTTGCTAAGGACTTCATCTGGACATCTTTAAAGGAGATTTTCTCAATATTTAGATTGTTTTGACCCTCAGATTCCAGATTTTCAAATATTGTCCGATCCTAACAAACCATACATCAGTGGAGAGATTATTTATTCAGCTTTCAGATGATTTATACATCTAAATTTCAAAATATTGATCCTTATGACTGGTTTTGTGGGTCACATTTGAGCTCTTCTTTGAGAAGTTAATATGTAATATAGAGCACTTTAATTTAAGCGATGCAGAAAACAAGGATGGAATCACTGAATCCAGTCATAAAAATTTAATTAAGTAGGAATGCAATGGAATTTGGCCAAATTTGCATTAATTAAAGGTGCAGTGTGTAAGTTCTAGTGGTGAGATTGTGAATTGCACCCGCTCACCCCTCCCTTTTGAAGCACATAGAGAAGCTACGGTGGCTGACACAGGACAAATATGTGGTCGTCTGAGACGACAGAGAGTAGCTAGCGCTCTGTAGAGAAGTTTGTCCCTTTAGGGCTACCGTAGAAACATGGTGGTGCAAAATGGCGACTTCACTGCAAGGGGAGCCGCGGTGTGTGTAGATAGAAACGGCTCATTCTAAAACATTACGGTCTTTACACACCACTGAAAACATAGTTAAGTATTATATTGCATTTCTGTCAAATATTACACACTGCACCTTTAATCAATAGTAGGGCTGTAAAATGAATCATCATATGGACTAGTGACTGGGAATATTAATATGAAAAAAGGCTGCTATTAAAATGTGAAGTCTGCGTAATGTTCGGTTTGACAGAAATATATTACTATTGTAGAGATGAATGTACTTCTAGTAATATATTAATTAATTTCGTCAGCTATTTTTTAAATTTAGTCTTAGTCCTGTGTCAAAAATCTATTTTTGTTTAGTCGTTTTAGTCGACTAAATGTCTGAGTATTTTACTCAGTGAAAACAGTAACCTAACCACAACGATTGTTGTCATTTTAGAAAGCCATTTTTTCATTTAATCAGAATTACTGCATTAATGTCGACTCATACGCCATCATCTAGTTTCCTGGTTTATTAAAGGATATTTATCATATACAAGAATTCCTAGTAATCCAATAAATCCAAATTACATTAATGTTTTTGTATTAAAACAACAGCATAAACGACTGTATTTGTCACACAGAGGTTGCATAACTGCATTTATTCACCAACCACAAACACATAGTCGAGATTCATGTTTGGATTTATTACGGTTCACCACTGATGGCAGATTAATGCGCACAAGTGGCTCGTGAAGCAACAGACTGACTGAATGACACTTATTTAAAGAGGGGGTGTCACTCAGTTTCAGTCAATCTCATGTCAATCTTGAATACCTATAGTGTAGTGTTGATCCTTCATATCTCCAAAAAGTTTAGTTTTATTATATTTATAAAAGACATGCGCTGTACCGAGTCTCTCTGAATAAAACCGAGCGGATGGAGCGTCTGAAAGCTGTGACATCCTTAAACATGATGTGCACTTACGCACCGATAGCCAACAACACACAGACATCTGAAACAGTTTTACTCCTCGCCTGCGGTTACAACGCTTGACCGTGAACCTTTATCGCCGGGACCGCTCATCCTTCAGCATTAGACGATCTGCAAATCCAGCGTCGAACTGGGCCTTGTTTATAAAAAATGCAGGGAACAAACAAAAACACGGAAAAACAAACTCCATCCACTGTCCCCTTAACGCTGGGTTCTTTGGGAAGCTGAACAGGGTTGTCTTGCCCTGGCAACCAAAAGCACACTTCCTTGGTGACACTGTTGACTTGGTGACGTCCTGTGACCTGTGCAGCGCCGCCGGCGACTTCCCTAAAGCCGAGCAAAGCGCTTCGATGGCCCTACTGCTTTCACTCTCGCGCTCTGGTCAACAGGTGCGCGCCCGTACGGCCCGTGCAAGGAAATTACGCCCTTGTTGACGTCACGCAGACCCATACTCGAAAAAAACTTTCTAAGACTTGTGAGAAACAGGAAGGAGTATTTTTGGCACAGAAATACTCCATCAAACTTAATTTTGATAAGTTGGACAACTTAAAATTTGTCCATGTTCAAGAGATTCAAGAGATTCAAGAGAGTTTTATTTGTCACATACACAGTTATATACAGAATATACAACCGGCAGTGAAATGTAAACAGGTCCGCTCCATGGACAGTGGAAATTCACAGTTAAAAACACAAGGAGGAAATTATAATAGAAATAGGATATAAAAAAAAGTACTATCTATATATATATATATATATATGTCTATATCTGTAGAATTATAAATAATCAAGTCAAGAGAAAAAAAAGGTAACAAATAAGGATAAAGTGGAATAAAATAATTGAAGTAGACTTTGCAGTGAGTAAACTGTAGACTTATAAATATGTGGTTAACAAATGTATAAAGAGTATAATGTGCAAACAGGTTTATGACAGGTTGTTACACAGTAACAACGAGAACAGAAAGTGCAGTGCAATGTCAGTGTATCGATGTTTATCCTGAAGTGAAGTCACGTGATGTTAAGTGACTGAGTTCAGGAGTCTGATGGCCTGGGGGAAGAAGCTCCTCCTGAGTCTCTCAGTTTTGGCCATCAGGCTTCGGAAGCGCTTACCAGATGGCAGCAGCGTGAAATGAGGGTTTGCAGGGTGATTAGAGTCCTTGATGATCTTAGTAGCTCTACCTTTGCAGCGTTTGGTGTAGACGTCCTGCAGAGATGGGAGAGCTGACCCTGAGATACGCTCGGATAAGCGCACTACTCTTTGCAGGGCTTTGCGGTCATGACTGGTGCTGTTCCCATACCACGCTGTGATGCACTGAGTTAATACACTTTCTATCGCCCCTAAATAGAAAGTTTTCAGGATCGCTGGTGAAACCCTGAATTTCCTCAGCTGGCGCAGGTGGTACAGTCTTTGCTTGGCTTTTTTCACCTGTGTCTGAATGTGAGCAGTCTAGGTCAGGTCCTCGGAGATGTTTACTCCCAGGTACTTGAAGCTGCTCACTCTCTACTGGTGACCCGCTGATCATGAGGGGGAGTATGTCCGTTGCTGTCTCTTCCTGAAGTCCACAATCATTTCTTTGGTCTTGCCAACATTCAGAGAGAGACAGTTGTCCTGGCACCATGATGTTAGATGCTCCACCTCGTCCAAGTATGCCGTCTCATTGTTGTTGGAAATGAGGCCCAGGACAACAGTATCATCAGCAAATTTGATGATAGAGGTGGAGCTGTGTGTGGACAAACAGTCATGCGTGTAGAGAGAGTAGAGCAGGGGGCTCAGGACACAGCCCTGTGGAGCTCCCACACTCAGGGTGATGGAGGTGGAGGTGGACTGGCCTATTCTCACCACCTGAGGCCTGCCAGTTAGGAAGTCCTCAATCCAGTGGCAGAGAGAAGGATTCAGGCCGAGATCCAGGAGTTTGGAGGTTAGCTTGGTGGGAACTATGGTGTTAAAGGCTGAGCTATAGTCAATAAATAGCAGTCTTACTAATAAATAACAATCACGTGATTGTTGCTGCTCTGAGTAATTTCCTCTAACGCGCCACTTGGCGGAGTCGCGTTGCCGCGGTTACAGTCAAAGCGAGCATAGAAAGAGTTTAACTCGTTCACGAGCAACGGATCAGCGTTCACCTCTGCAGAGGATTTAGATCCAAAGGAGCAGATGGACCTCAGACCTTGCCACATGCGCCGCGAGTCGTTGAGTTGGAAATGAGACTCCACTCGGTCTTTATAACGGAGTTTTGCGGCTTTAACTGCTCGTCTGAGAGCATAGCAGGACGATCTGTATTCATTCATATTCCCTGAATGGAGACCGGCGTTGTAAGCAGCAGTGCGTGCGTTCACTGCCGCGCGGATTGAATTGTCCACCCACGGTTTCTGATTTGAGAAGGACGTTATTGTTATTGTTTGCGTGGCTTGCTCTGTAAGCGTGTTGATGAAGCAAAGCGCCACGCCTGTGAACTCGCTTACGTCAGCTGAACTCGCCGAACATGTCCCAATCCACATCGCCCAGAGCTGCCTGTAGCGCGGTTCTGAGTGGGGCGACCAACGCTTAACTTCCCGCCTCACCGGGGGTTCCTGGAGGAGCTTTTGTTTGTATTCGGGAGTGAGGAAAATGGCGGCATGATCCGATTTGCCAAACGCTGGAAGTGACCGCGCTTTATAGGCGTTCTTAAACGGAGAGTAGCAGTGATCCAGTGTGTTTGCTCCTCGTGTGGGGCAGGAGACGTGCTGGTGAAAGTTTGGCAGGACTTTCTTTAGGTTTGCTTTGTTAAAATCGCCCGCGACAATGAATGCCGCGTCCGGATGTTGGTTTATGACGCCGCTGGCAACATCATGAAGGCCAGATAAAGCCAGCGCTGTGTCTGCCTGCGGTGGGATGTAAACGGCGGTCGCGACAACCGCAGAAAACTCCTCGGCAGATAGAATGGGCGGCAGATGATTGTTAAATGTTCCAGATGAGGTGAGCAGG
Source organism: Paracanthobrama guichenoti (assembly GCA_018749465.1). Lineage (NCBI taxonomy): Eukaryota > Metazoa > Chordata > Actinopteri > Cypriniformes > Gobionidae > Paracanthobrama > Paracanthobrama guichenoti. The sequence continues at coordinate 4,426,602 of JAGHMJ010000029.1, forward strand.
ACCGCGAGAGAATGGTGATGTTCCTGGGATCGCACCATTTCTTGTTGATCATGAAACACACTCCACCGCCTTTGGATTTACCGGCCTCGGCTGTTCTGTCCATCCGAAAAACAGAGAAGTTCTCCGACGGCGTCACAGCTGTGTCCGGGACCGCGGGCGTGAGCCATGTTTCAGACAAACAATAGATATTACAGTCTCTCATGTCCCGTTGAAAACTTATCCTGGCTCTAAGATCGTCCATCTTATTATCCAAGGATTGAACATTTGCGAGCAGAATGCTCGGGAGAGGAGGTCTGAATGCCCTTTTCCTCAGTCTGTTACGGATACCAGCGCGTTTCCCACGGTGTTTCTTTGTTCTCGCCGCCGCTGGCTCTGGCCATTGTTCAACTCGGGCGTTCAAGAATCTCAGATGGCCACAGAGGATCGGCGAAAGTGTCCTGAAACAGTCCAGTGTAGAGGTAACCAATGTCCAAAAGAGTTTTGCTGTCGTAGTAGATCAATGCAGATGATAAGTTTGTAAAAACTGAGAGTAAAAGAAAGTAAAATAGTAAATAAAAGCACAGTCTTCGCGGAGCGACCTGAACGGCGACCAAACACAGCGGCGCCATTTTGGATTTTTTGGTTTAGCGTGAGAATCAACTCTTTAACAGTGTAGGAAGCTCAGTATCCATGAAATAGCATTAGACCCCCCCTTTAAGCAGAATGTCTCAAATGGAGATCGATAAACTCCAGCTTACGCGTTTGTCTGTGTTTTCCGATCATCCGCGCTTCTTCCTCAGAGAGAGCGTGTGCAGGGTTGCCAGATTGCAAAGATACAGATAGAAAACATTATTGGGGGATTTAAATTCTTGAAATTCTTGAAAGCTCATAGCAGCTTGTCTGTAATTTTCTTGTCTCTTGTTTTTGACAATTTTTTTTTTTTTTTTTCATTTTAGTCTTCATTTTTTGTCAACGATATTACATGTTGATATAGTCACAGTTATCGTTTAATGACGGTGTTGTCTCGTTTTGAGGTTTTCAACATATTTTTCGAACATACATGTTTCATGTGGTGTATGTAATGGCAGGTCGTGTTCCCGCTGCTGCACGGCGAGTGTGTGGAACATGTCAGGAGGGCAGAGGAGTCTGTCATTGCCTTAACCAGCTACCGCCTTCACATCAAGCTCCAAGAGAACGCCATCAATGTAAGTGTTTCTCTCATACACAACAACACCTGGACATCCGTGCTGAGATCTCAGACTCTAGTGACGTGCAGATGCATGCGAGAACGACAATATCAGCACCGTGATACACCGGTGTCCTAATCAGAAACTAGCAGTTTGTCTCTCCACAGCAGATATGACAATATCAATCACAGATCACAGCCAATCAGAAGTGTGTGTGGGCGGAGTCTGTCTCTGCACTTCTCTGAGTTTATTTAATCAAATTAAAGGTGCAGTAAGTAATTTCTGAGACACACTGTTGATATTTGAAATCAACCCAAACAAACACCCCTCCCTTCAAATGCATGAACACACAATGCAAGAGTGGATGTCTCTGTCATAGCAGAAGTGAAACAAAGCAAAATAGTACTTAGCGAAAAAGATGATGAACAAACATACGGTACACAAGAGTATATACAAGCTAGAGTTGGTTGTTAGTCATCAGCAACACACCAGCTCTAGACAAACATTGACACTCAAAACTGTCCTGTTAACATTATAGCTGTCCTGTATCTCAAACAGTAAGAGCGTGGCGCTAGCAACGCCAAGGTCATGGGTTCGATTCCCAGGGAAAGCAAGAACTGACAAAATGTAAAAATGTGTACCTTGAATGCAATGTAAGTCGCTTTGGATAAAAGCGTCTGCCAAATGCATAAATGTAAATGTATAACAACTACATATCTTGGTTGTGTGAAACAGCAAAACCAATCTTGCTTACATATGGAGAAGAACCAGCGCAACCTTGGTGTGTTTTCAAGCCTTCCTGCTCTAACGTCTCTCCAGCGCTGGAAAGCTTTTCTAAAGCTCTTGCCTGATCATAACCCTTCTGATATTCCTCTTTTGTAATGTCTCTCAGCCAACTCTCTTTCTACAGTCTTTCTTCAAATCTCCCACTTACTCACTCTCTCTCCTTCCCCATCATGAGTGACTGACTATGAGTGGACACGCCCCTTACTGCTGATTGGCTCACTCTCTCCTCCCCCATCATGAGTGGACACGCCCCCCACTCCTGATTGGTTCACTCTCTCCTTCCCCATCATGAGTGGACACGCCCTTTTTCTGATTTTCTCACTGTCCTCCCCCTTCATGAGTGGACACGCCTTTTTTCTATTGGCTCATTCTCTCTCCCACATCATGAGTGGACATGCCCCTACTGCTGATTGGCTCACTCTCCTCCCCCTTCATGAGTGGACATGCCCTTTTTCTGATTGGCTCACTCTCGTCCCCCTTCATGAGTGGACACACCCTTTTTCTGATTGGCTCATTCTCCTCCCCCTTCATGTGTGGACATGCCCCTACTGCTGATTGGCTCACTTTCCTCCCCCTTCATGAGTGGACACACCCTTTTTCTGATTGGCTCACTCTCTCTCATCCCCATAATGAGTGGACACTACTGCTGATTGGCTCACTTTCCTCCCCCTTCATGAGTGGACACACCCCCTACTGCTGACTGGCTCACTTTCCTCCCCCTTCATGAGTGGACACACCCCCTACTGCTGATTGGCTCACTTTCCTCCCCTTCATGAGTGGACACACCCCCTACTGCTGACTGGCTCACTTTCCTCCCCCTTCATGAGTGGACACACCCCCTACTGCTGACTGGCTCACTTTCCTCCCCCTTCATGAGTGGACACACCCCCTACTGCTGATTGGCTCACTTTCCTCCCCCATCATGATCGGACACGCCCCGTGCTGCTGATTCTCAGAAATCGCTTACTGTACCTTTAATAAAAATGTATGCATTATTTAATATACATACTCTGTGACTAATACAAATCTCATGGAGTACACTCGTTTGGATCGCACTCTCCATCTTCTCTGAAATATCACGCGTTACGCTGAAGGCCTAAAGACACAATTGTGATGTTTTTGTTGTGTTTCTGTGAACGCATCAGGTCCCACTACAGCTGATCGAAAGTGTGGAGTGTCGTGATCTGACACAACTGCACCTCACCTGCAAAGACTGCAAAGTCATCAGGTACGTCTGTATAACTGCGCTGCTTTGACTAACAAATGTGTCCTCGCTGTGTCTCATTATATGTGCACGAAAACCTCAGAGGTGGCATTGTGAGGTAAACAGTAATTTTGTTGTCTTGGGAATAATGTGCACTGATGAATCAAGCAAAATTATGTGCATTAGGAAAGTAAAGGTGCGTCCCAATTCACATACTTGTGCACTATTCTATGCCGTTTTGTAGTATAAATAGTGAGTTGGTATGGAAAAAGTGCACTTTAAATACCACATAGTACATAGTGTGCACCACTTAAGTGTAACCTGTTGTGTTCAGGTGTAACTTCCTGTCGACGGAGCAGTGTCAGGATTGGCTGAGGAGGATAAGCGCAGTCGTGCGGCCGCCGGCCCGTCTGGAGGAGCTCTTCGCCTTCGCTTTCCTCTCGTGTAGCGCGAGTGTGTCCGCTGAGGACAGAGAGATGCATGATGGGATCTGCCGTGCAGGTACACACACATTTCAGGGCTGTTTTTACAGGTTCTTGCGCTTGAAGAAATTAACATGTTTGTCAATTACTCACCCTCATGTCGTTCTCCTACAGTGAATGAGGATGGATGCTGTTGAGCTCTGATAATGACAGAATGCACCATGTAGCTTTGTTTGAGTTAAATTTATGGTGGCACTTTATTTTACAGTGTCCTTGTTACATGTACTTACCATAGTAATAACAGTAAATTATGCATTACCAAACCTAATCTTATCCTGACCCTATAGTAAGTACACAGTTAATATCACTCAGTATTTAAATATATTATTACGCTGTTACAATGACACCTTAAAATAAAGTGTAACCAAATTCATTTATTTTTGCTATTATTTGTTTATTTAAAATCGTTCCCCTGTGCGGCAGCTTTTAAATCTCATTTGCACTTTTGCATATTCAATATTTTCACGCTAGACTGGGTTATTATAGTTTACTAAAACTATTTTGTTAATTTAAATCAAATTAAAGTAAAATATAAATCTTAGAATTTTTAATTGTAATAGACTAATTGAAATAAGTTTAAGCTAAAGCACTAAAATTACTATGGAATGCCAAAATAAAACACATGAATAAATATACAAAGAAATATAAAAACAAAACAAAAGAAATGTATAAATAAATGTAGACAAATACATATGAATAAATACAATTATACACAAATAAGGAAATAAAAGTATATATACACATTGATTTATTATTATTATTATTATTTTTAAAATGTATTTATTTATTTATTTATTTCAGCTTTTCCTTAAATTACTTAACTGGAAATAATTAAACTAAAACTGAAGGAAAAAGTCATTTTTAATAAAAACTAATAAAAATGACAAAAGCACAATATATAAATTAAATCACAAAAATGTTTTAATTAAATCGAAAAATAAAAGCTAATTCAAAATGGTAATAAACTAATTAGTACTAGTATATGCTAGTGTAAAATATTTAAATAATGCTAAAATAACACTGGTGCAAGGTTTAATGTGTTTTAACATTAAAATAAGTGTGAACTGATTTTACTGTCGTGCATTGAAAATAAAAAACAAACCAACACTTGCGTGTGTGTTTGCAGGAGGACATCAGCGGAGGTTTAAGCGAGAGCTGGAGAGGATGGGCTTCGACACACACAGTGCCTGGAGAATCTCCAACATCAACAGCAACTACAGGTGACACACCTGAGACACACCAACCGCTCGCACAAGCAGCCATAGGTGCTTCATCACCAGACGTGAGTGAGTGTGTGAGTGTGTGTGTGTGTGTGTTTCTGATCTCTCAGGGTTTGTGCCAGTTACCCAGAGCAGATCATCGTGCCCGCTGTGGTCACGGACCAGGAGCTGGAGAGCGTGGCGGCGTTTAGATCCTGGAAGAGGATCCCGGCTGTCGTTTACAGGTGTTTCTGAGCTTGCATTTTGTGAAAGGACTGTTCTGGGTTCAGTGCAAGTTAAGCTGTGTCGACAGTGTTCACTTCTTTAGAAAAACAACTCCTTTCAACTAGAAAGGGAAGTTGCATAACTACCCATAAAGCACAAACCACACTTTACCGCTCAGATAGCACACAAGATTAAAAGGGTCATGAATTGAGAAATCACATTTTCCTTGGCATATAATAGATCATTGTGCTATAAAAATATAAGTTTCAGAACAAAACTCCTGTTAGTCCAAAAACTGCTTTTATTGAAACCAAGCTCAGAAAAAAACAACTCGTCTCGGATTTTGTCTCAGTATGATGTCATAGTGTGACGAAAGACACGCCTCTTTAGCCCCGCCCACTGATTCATGTCATGTAGCAGCAAATACGACAGGATTACTCCAGCAACAAAACCAATGAGGATTACAAGACGTTGTGGAAAAACATTAGGAAAGCGTGGATGAACTTTATTTTTGTTTAACGAAGTTCCAGTCAGATCGCGTCAGTTTGTTTCCTTTATTTCACTGCGGATTCGTTTTTAAACAAGACACGGTTCGAGAGGATGCAGTGACGACTCCATCGGATCCGACAGTAATGTCGCAACACGCGTGTGAGTAACCGTGTTTTTCCCATGTGTCACTATTGCTGTGTGTTACAGATCGCTTGATGTATTTCTACTGTAGCGCCGCAGTCAAACTCAGTGCTTGTGATTCGCTGTTCTTTCCTTTGCTTCAGCATTTATGGAGTTAATGCGTTGGATTATCGGATACGGAAGACGCGCTGCTTTTGTTATTGTTTTGACCGGAGCCATTCGCTGTAAGACTGAAGTTCATAATTACGTTATCATTTGCCAGCTGTAACTGTTGGAACAGACTTATAAACCATATCTAATACGCAGAAATGTTCACATTGTATGTACTGTATATAACGAGATATTTCTCAACATCGGAAGTTTACAAAATGTAATGGCGGGAACATTGAAAATTATTTTAATATGCAAAACTGTTAGCCAATCACAGCAGTGGGCGTTTACTTCTGCGTCTTGAATGAGACACGCCCATAAAAACTGAAAGAGATTAAAAAACAGGACACAACATAACTCTTTAACATTATAAGTGGACCTCAGAGAACATTATAAAATGTAATTAAAATGCAGTTCATGACCCTTTAATGGAAGTGCTTTAACAAAAATATGAGCTTTGCATTTCTGCTTTTAAACTTTTATATAAGCTTTTATTTTTTCACTTTTATTTGATTCCGTTTTAATGGTTACATTCAATTTATTAGTAATAAATAAGCATGTTATTGAATGAACTAATTAACTGAAACCATGAAACTTTAACGTTTACCATTTAAATTTTCCTGGATTCCATTTTAGTGGTTTAATTAAATTTTAATCATCAAAAAGCATGTCTAATCAATTACATTTATAAAGCATCAACAGTTTAATGTATTACATGTTTTGCAATATTTAAAATGCTTTATTTTTTCCGGAATTCTGTGTTTTCAGTTTTCTGGATCGACGGTTTAACACACATTTATTATCAAAAAACTGGTAATCAAATGAATGCATAAATAATTAACAATCGCAGAAATCATAGGGCCCTACTTTTAGACGTCCGCTGTGCATCACTAAACCCATGATTTTGCTTTTTAAATGTAGTATCGAACCTGGAACGTTTCTTTAACTTCTGTCTGAAGTTATAGAGTATATCGTTATAATCTGATTGGATGAGCCACACTCATCAACATGTGCCTTCTATGATTTGCTAGAATAGTTTATTGTGATTATCACCACATCATGCACTGGTATGTGTCATTCACCCTTATCTTAACCTTTGACCCAGACACCAGAGTTCAGGCGCTGTGATTGGTCGATGCGGGCAGCCAGAGGTCAGCTGGTGGGGTTGGCGAAATGCTGACGACGAGCATTTGGTGCAAGCCATCGCTAAAGCCTGCGTCACAGATCCAGCCTCGAGCGCAGGGCAGACGAATGGCTCATGCGTTCACTATCACGCCAAAGCTACGCTCAGCGACTCCGGTAAGTGAGCGGGACTCTGATTGGACTGTTTTTCCTGCTCCATCACCGCAGCTGCTCATTCCCTTCCTGTTTTCACATCAGATCCTCACATGGCCAATGGGAACGTAGAGGCGGAGCCGAGTTCCACGCCCCCTCAGAAGCTGTTAATAATGGACGCCCGGTCGTACGCGGCTGCAGTAGCCAATCGGGCGAAAGGAGGCGGCTGTGAGTGCCCAGGTAATGCAGAGCAGATGCTAGTTGCAGGAAACATGCTATCACTATCCTCTCTCTCTCTCAAACGTCCTCTGTACTTCCTGTAGAGTACTATCCCAACTGTGAGGTGATGTTCATGGGCATGGCCAACATCCACTCCATCCGGAAGAGCTTCCAGTGTCTGCGGACTCTCTGCGCTCAAGTCCCTGATCCGGTCAAGTGAGTATTCATGAGTCGACCTGCAAACCACAGCAGCAAACTGGTTCAACTTAGAGCTAGTTATTTACTGAATGCAGTTTTGGTTACAGAGACAATTTTACTTTTATTTAGTAATGCACTGATTTTAAAATTATGCTAAAAATAATTATGTAAAACTAGAAACCAATATACATTATGCTACGGTTAAAAATATAAATGTCTGATATTATGGTTCAATACATGTAGCACCATAATATCAGACATTTATAGTTTTAGCCATATATACACATCAAAGTTGATGTGTTAGAAGCAGGAAAAATGGGCAAGCGTAAGGATTTGAGCGAGTTTGACAAGGGCCAGATTGTGATGGCTAGACGACTGGGTCAGAGCATCTCCAAAACTGCAGCTCTTGTGGGGTGTTCCCGGTCTGCAGTGGTCAGGATCTATCAAAAGTGCTCCAAGGAAGGAACAGTGGAGAACCGGACACAGGGTCATGGGCGGCCAAGGCTCATTGATGCACGTGGGGAGCGAAGGCTGGCCTGTGTGGTCCGATCAAACAGACGAGCTACTGGAGCTCAAACTGCTCAAGAAGTTAATGCTGGTTCTGATAGAAAGGTGTCAGAATACACAGAGCATCTCAGTTTGTTGCGTGTATGGGGCGGCATAGCCGCTGACCAGTCAGGGTGCCCATGCTGACCCCTGTCCACCGCCCAAAGCACCAACAGTGGCACGTGAGCATCAGAACTGGACCACGGAGCAATGGAAGAAGGTGGCCTGGTCTGAGGAATCACGTGTTCTTTTACATCACGTGGATGGCCGGGTGCGTGTGCGTGGCTTCCCTGGGGAACACATGGCACCAGGATGCACTATGGGAAGAAGGCAAGCCGGCGGAGGCAGTGTGATGCTTTGGGCAATGTTCTGCTGGGAAACCTTGGGTCCTGCCATCCATGTGGATGTTACTTTGACACGTACCACCTACCTAAGCATTGTTGAGACCATGTACAGCCTTTCATGGAAACGGTATTCCCTGGTGGCTGTGGCTCTTCCAGCAGGATAATGCTCCTGACACAAAGCACAAATGCTTCAGGAATGGTTTGAGGAGCACAACAACGAGTTTGAGATCTCAATCCAATCGAGCATCTGTGGGATGTGCTGAACAAACAAGTCCGATCCATGGAGGCCCCACCTCGCAACTTACAGGACTTAAAGGATCTGCTGCTAACATCTTGGTGCCAGATACCACAGCACACCTTCAGGGGTCTAGTGGAGTCCATGCCTTGACGGGTCAGCAAAAGGGGGACCAACACAATATTAGGAAGGTGGTCAGCTGATCGGTGTATATGCACTGTTAAAGAAAAAGCATGCCCTATTTCTGTGAATTGTTCTCTTAAAGAGTTTGATCTTTGCAAACCCCTTTATGTTAGTTGTGGTATACGGCACAGCATTCATAATTCATTCCAATATCACCCCACTAATACCTTCTCATAACTGATATGATATCCATATCATGCATCTCTCTCCTCATGTTTTCCTCTCTCCGTGTGTTCTCCGATTAGCTGGCTGTCGGCGTTGGAAGGCACTAAATGGCTGCAGCATCTGTCTCTGCTGCTGAAAGCGTCTCTTCTGGTGGTGAACGCAGTGGATCGGGACGGCAGGCCTGTGCTGGTGCACTGCTCCGACGGCTGGGACAGGACGCCTCAGATAGTGGCTCTGTCCAAACTGCTGCTGGATCCCTTCTACAGGACCATCAAGGTCTGTCTGCAGTTGTTTTAGAAGAATAACATGCATGGCAGGAGTGTTGTAAAGTTTAAGTGCACATTCAGACGTAACCTGACCGCAAACTGCCGTTTAATATTTCAGCTCTCTCTGCTTTTATGGACACAATAAAATTATACTGTCTTTAGGATCTGAGAAATAGTAAAAACAAGGATTGCACCAAATTTGACTGGGACAGAGCTCTATACCTTTGTGCAACACCAAGACCATGGGTTTGATTCCCAGGAAATGCATGATCTCATATAAATGTATTCACTGAATGCAATGTCACTTTGGATAAAAGTGTCTGCCAACTGCATAAATGCCAATCTCAATACTTATGTAATCATGGGGTTGTAGCCTAGTAGAATCAAAATGTTTAGTGCACAGAGTAAAATACATTTAATAATTTACTTTATGCACTAATATAACAATACATAGTAATAAAGGGGGATATTTATGTATAAATAAATAAAAAAATGCTGTGTTGGAAGCTTGTTTCTGTCACAGAGTAAACATTTTTTTAACTTTTTTCTCACAATTCTGACTCTCACAATTGCAACTTTATATTACACAAATCTGACTTAATTCTGACCTTTTTTGTTGCAATTGCAACTTTATATTTTGCAATTCTGAGAAAAAAAAAGTCTGAATTGTGAGGTCGCAAAATACCTTTTTTATTTTTCATTATGTGGCGTAAACAAGCTTCCGTAGTTAGCATAAAAGAATCATTGCATGCGAGTTCTGAATTGATTCATTGTTGTTCTGAAAGTGAACTCTTGTATTTTACCGATCAAGGAAGCATCAGAGAGTTTTTGTTTGGTCTCCGCAGGGTTTTCAGGTGCTGGTCGAGACCGAGTGGTTGGATTACGGTCATAAGTTTGGCGACCGCTGCGGCCACGGCGAGAATGCGGACGATCTGAACGAGCGCTGTCCTGTGTTCCTGCAGTGGCTGGACTGCGTTCATCAGCTCCACAGACAGTTCCCATGCTCCTTTGAGTTCAACGAGGCCTTTCTGGTACTCATTGTGATCGCTATGATCAGTGCTTATTTAGATCAACATGCTCCTTTCACGACTGTGGCTGTATTTGTGTCTCTAGGTGAAGCTGGTGCAGCACACGTACTCGTGTCTGTTTGGGACGCTCCTGTGCAACAGCGTGAAGGAGCGCGAGGAGCAGCGCGTTCAGGAGAAGACGTGCTCCGTCTGGACTCTGCTGCGGCCGGCCAACACATCCTTCCACAACATCCTCTACTCGCCGCACTCCGAGACCGTACGTCTGCAGTCCTGAGTTCTCAAATACACTCCAGCCAGGGTTATTATAAATAAAACCTTTAGCTACTTCAAATAATAAAAAACAAATCTGGCAGACAAAAAATATATATTAGGAATTTGTTCCCTTGTATTAATTTAACTAAAACAAGGAAACTAATTATTATATTGTGCACGATTTACTTAAAATGAGGGAATGGATTAGTAAAATGTGCTGATGTATTACTAGTAAGTCATGAGAACGAATTCTTAATTTGTGGCCACGATATATTCACATAGAAAACAGCTGTTTTACACTGGAATTATATTTTATATTTTGTATTTATGATCCGATAAATGCAGCTTTGTTTAGACAAAAACATTACAATAATCTTGCCGACCCCCATCATTTGAATGGTAGTGATTGTTAGTAGGTTTGGAGACGCTGTCTGAATCTCTCATCTCCGTCAGGTTTTGCACCCGGTGTGTCACGTGAGGAATCTGATGCTATGGAGTGCCGTCTACCTGCCTAACTCCGCCCCCTCCACGCCTTCTGATGAGTCATGTGTGCCACACTCCGCCCCCTCAGCCTCACCTGAGGACACACCTGTGAGCCGGTAAATGACGTTTCCTTTTCCAAACACAAACGTTCTTGTAGCTCAAACAGTACAGCATAAAGTTGTCTTGTGTGTTTTCTTTGCTGGTGATTCTGCAGGTTACCAAAGACTCGTTCGTATGACGATCTGCCCACATCGTGTGAGGGTTTAACCCCAAACCGCCGCAGCAGCGACCCCAACAGGAAGGAGAAGTGGCAGGAGCACCTGCTCGCCCTGGAGAGGAGCGTGGCAGCAGAAACGGACAGAAACAACTTAAACATGAACGATTCTGAAGCATTAAACAGGGACGATCATTCTGTGACTGACAGCCAAATGGAACACATCTCACAGGAAGTGAGAGAAGAGGACAACAGGAAGCTGAACGTTGTAAATAACACACCTGCCTTTAATACTCCAGATGACTTTGACAGTGAAGACCAAATGTCTGGATCGGCCAATGATCTTAAAGATCAGGAACGTTCCACTGAAAAATACCCATCTACATCCCAGCATGAAAACAGTGAGTTAACATCATTGCATCTAAATACTCACGCCCCCTTCACTATTACCCATGATCCTTCAGAATGCAGCAGCCAATCTTCCACGGAGAGTTCTTCCAGTCCAAACCACACCCATCCTCAGACTCTCAACGGCGTCTGTTCACCTTCCCAGCATTCTGTTCATCCTCTCTCTCCGCCTTCGGCCAATCAGGAGAACAGTGGATCCCACAGACAGAAGTCTGCCGCTGGAGACGCTTCTCCCACGTCGCCCCACAAGCTCGTCAGGGCATTAGGGCACCTGGATAAGGACGGGTTGAGTCTGCACAGCGACGCCGTACAGGTGCGTCTGCGGCAGATGGAGGCGGGGCATCAGCTGCAGGTGGAGACGCTGAAGAAACAGGTGCAGGAGCTCTGGAGCCGTCTGCACGTCAACGGGAAGCTGGTGAGGAGCGCACACACACACACGTTATTATCAACTGGCCAGAGTTTTGAGACCGCAATAGACGTGATGGAGTATAATGCGTTAAGAGCTCGCTCAAGTACTGGGGAGCTAAACCATTTAGTGCTTTGTAAGTAATAAGCAAGATTTTAAAATGTATACCGATGTTTAATAGGAGCCAGTGCAGTGTTGACAGAACCGGGCTAATATGGTCATACTTCCTGGTTCTAGTAAGAGCTCGAGCTGCTGCGTTTTGGACCAGCTGGAGTTTGTTTATTAAGCGAGCAGGGCAACCACCCAGTAAAGCATTACAGTAATCTAGCCTTGAGCTCATGAACGCATGAATTAACTGTTCAGCATTTTGCATCGAAAGGATGTGCTGTAATTTAGATATATTTTTAAGATGGTAGAATGCAGTTTTACAGATGTTAGAAACGTGGCTTTCAAATGAGAGATTGGTATCATTGTCAATCATCATTAGAGCACCGCACGCCACCCTCAGGCTGAATAACGCATTGACATTAGAATTCTGCCCAAAGTCAGTCTATGTTCAGTGATTAGGATATAAAGCTTACAAAATGTTAATCATAAACTAGCGCTAAGACCCAGAATCTGCCCTACCAAAATTCACGACCAGGAGTCGCTACTGATCAAGTTATATACAATAGATGATACAGCGTTGCGGAGATACAACTATTTTCGCAAGCACTACGTAAACATTTATTTGCACGTTATTCAAAAACACTTCGATCAATCGACTTGAATTCCATAACTTTTTGTTGGCATTGTCTGAAGATGAGCTGGTTAAAATTTTGTGCAAAACTGTAGGAGGAGTTCGAAAATTGGCACTACCGGAAATGACGTCATAGGGTTCAATCGTCTTGAGCCACGCAATCAGAGGAAAAAATAACTGTTTCTAGCCCTTACGGTTCAAAAGTTATTAGCACAAACATATGTGCAACTTTGGACAGATGGTGGCGCTAGTGGGATTGAATTAGCGACTCCAAAATTGCCGTGGTGACAGTTCAGACTGTCCTCTATCAGTGTGCCAAATTTCATAACTTTCCTGCAAGCAGTTCTGTGGGCTGCCATTGACTCCAGAGCGGAAGAAACGCCAGCGATTACATGCCTTTGCTGCTTGGCCCCTAATGATTTGCATGGTTTGATGCCAAGCGATCATTAGATTAATCACCGTTGATTTATTGACTAATGCTTTTCTAAATTTTTATTTCTGTTCAGAACAAAAGTGGCAGACGTTACTTGTTTAGAGGATATTTTCCGGTGAAAATTCTTATTTTGGTCGTACTTCCAAGATGTAGAATCTGTGATTCAGAAGTACAATATCCATACCAGTGCGGTGAATGACTGACAGCCACACACACTCCTCACAACATTAGACTCATCCACGCTGAGGAGCCGTGCTGACGCACAACCCACGTAAAGATGATAATTCAACAAATAACTGCAATCGCCGGTTTCAAACATGGCAACAAAGAGGCAGAACTTACAGACTGCAGCTTTAACACTGTGGTTATAGTTAACATAGTAATTATAGTTAGTTATAATTGTAGTTATTGTTGTCATAGTTATCGTTATAGTCACACCAAAAATGATTCAGACACAGATATAATGTTTCACTAGTGTGTGTTGGACGCTACAGCAAAATGAAGCAAACTGTGACACATTATACCCAAACATTCTTCATACTGTGACTACCAGTAAAACTGATAATGTGAGAGATGTTGAAGGTGTCTGAATAGGTTTAGGTTTGACTGTATTTATTGGTATAGTTAACATTATTGTAAGTTATAATAGTTGTTATTGTAGTTAACGTTAGAGTTATTATAATTTAAGTTGCAGTTATCGCCTTAGTTATCGTAGTTATTTTAGTTAATCTCATGCTGTTAACTTCGGCAGCTCTGAACGAACGCTTCCTCTTTCTCAGACGTCTCTGCCGGACGGGGAGAATAACGTGGAGTCTGGCTGTTTGCAGCGCTGCGGTGCGACTGAACTCCTGTCGGAGTCCAGCTGGGAACAGATCGAGCAGCAGGAAGCGGAGGTGAGGAGAAACATGAACACCGCGGTGAGAGCTGCTTTATAGTAGAAGCTGAAGCTGTAATTCTAATGGAAAGAGACAGTGTTTCATACTGTGAATCCGCAGCTTTAAAGCAATCTATTGTATATCGAAGTTCTTTTTACCCCTAAGTGAAGAACGTTGTTTTGAGTATATCAGGATATCAGGGATGGTTAATGTTTGTGGACTTGTTCTGTTTGTGTCCAGGTGACACAGTGGTACTCGGATCACCCGGCGTCCCGTTGCTACGGATGCGAGAGGACGTTCTGGCTGGCGAGGAAGCATCACTGCAGGTGAGAGATGCTCGGAAATTAAAGGAATATTTATGTTCATGATTTTAGTGTGGAAAATCTTTAAACTTTTCTGTTTAAAGGGGTCATGAACTGCATGATTTTTACATCAAAAACATCCTAATCTTTTTTTTGACCCTCTCTTTCAAACACAGTTTTTATGGGCGTGTCTCATTCAAGACGCAGAAGTAAACGCCCACTGCTGTGATTGGCTAACAGTTTTGCATATTAAAATAATTTTCAATGTTCCCGCCATTACATTTTGTAAACTTCCGATGTTGAGAAATATCTCGTTATATACAGTACATACAATGTGAACATTTCTGCGTATTAGATATGGTTTATAAGTCTGTTCCAACAGTTACAGCTGGCAAATGATAACGTAATTATGAACTTCAGTCTTACAGCGAATGGCTTCGGTCAAAACAATAACAAAAGCAGCGCGTCTTCCGTATCCGATAATCCAACGCATTAACTCCATAAATGCTGAAGCAAAGGAAAGAACAGCGAATCACAAGCACTGAGTTTGACTGCGGCGCTACAGTAGAAATACATCAAGCGATCTGTAACACACAGCAATAGTGACACATGGGAAAAACACGGTTACTCACACGCGTGTTGCGACATTACTGTCGGATCCGATGGAGTCGTCACTGCATCCTCTCGAACCGTGTCTTGTTTAAAAAACAAATGTTGTATTTACTGTTACATGACATGTGTGAATCAGTGGGCAGGGCTAAAGAGGCGATGATGTAGAAGTGGGTGTCGATCTTCTTCTGCAGAGGCGTGTCTCTCGTCACACTATGACATCATACTGAGACCAAATCCGAAACGAGTTGTTTTTTCTGAGATTGGTTTCAATAAAAGCAGTTTTTGGACTAACACAGAAGTTTTGAGTTCTGAACCATACAGAATATTTTTGCAGTACAGCGTGATCGATTATATGCCAAGGAAAATATGACTTCTCAATTCATGACTCCTTTAAAGTCCCAGGGTTACAACAGAATGCTATCACCCTAAAATTCTATAAATTAACTAAACCTGACATTTCTGCTTTTAAATCTTTCCTGCCTCATTCACTTCTATTGTATGTGCTTCACTGTAACCACCATTTTTGTTTTGTGTGTGTGTGTGTGTGAGACTGTTTTTTTTAAGGAAAACAAGGGATGTAAAATAAATTTGTGGTAATCAACATTATGCCACGTTATGGATTCAAGTGTTTCACACCACACTTAACCCCGTTCACACAAATCCGCAAAAACAACTAAACCCGCTGGATTCTGCTTCATCACTTTGCAAAGAAACACTACACGCCTGTAGCCTGAACACGTAATACACATGCGCATGACATCACCGTTTTTACACATACACATTTTAGAAGTTGTTTTTAACTCTTCCCCGGCCCCCGCCAGTGTTTTTAACTCTTCCCGGCCCCCGCCAGTGTTTTTAACTCTTCCCCCGCCCGCCAGTGTTTTTAACTCTTCCCCGCCCGCCAGTGTTTTTAACTCTTCCCCGCCCCGCCAGTGTTTTTAACTCTTCCCCGCCCCCGCCAGTGTTTTTAACTCTTCCCCCGCCCCCGCCAGTGTTTTTAACTCTTCCCGCCCCTGCCAGTGTTTTAACTCTTCCCCACCCCGCCAGTGTTTTAACTCTTCCCCGCCCCGCCAGTGTTTTTAACTCTTCCCCGCCCCGCCAGTGTTTTTAACTCTTCCCCGCCCCGCCAGTGTTTTTAACTCTTCCCCGCCCGCCAGTGTTTTAACTCTTCCCCGCCCCGCCAGTGTTTTTAACTCTTCCCCGCCCCGCCAGTGTTTTTAACTCATCCCCGCCCCGCCAGTGTTTTTAACTCTTCCCCGCCCCGCCAGTGTTTTTAACTCTTCCCCCCGCCCAGTGTTTTTAACTCTTCCCGCCCCGCCAGTGTTTTTAACTCTTCCCCGCCCCGCAGTGTTTTTAACTCTTCCCCGCCCCGCCCAGTGTTTTTAACTCTTCCCCGCCCCTGCCAGTGTTTTTAACTCTTCCCCGCCCCGCTTTTTAACTCTTCCCCGCCCCGCCAGTGTTTTTAACTCTTCCCCGCCCCGCTTTTTTAACTCATCCCCGCCCCGCCAGTGTTTTTAACTCTTCCCCGCCCCGCTGTTTTTAACTCATCCCCGCCCCGCCAGTGTTTTTAACTCTTCCCCGCCCCGCCAGTGTTTTTAACTCATCCCCGCCCCGCTTTTAACTCTTCCCCGCCCGCTTTTTTCTTCCTCATCCCCCCGCCAGTGTTTTTAACTCTTCCCCGCCCCGCTTTTAACTCATCCCCGCCCCGCCAGTGTTTTTAACTCTTCCCCGCCCCGCTTTTAACTCATCCCCGCCCGCCAGTGTTTTTAACTCTTCCCCCCCCGCTTTTAACTCATCCCCGCCCCGCCAGTGTTTTTAACTCTTCCCCGCCCCGCTTTTAACTCATCCCCGCCCCGCCAGTGTTTTAACTCATCCCCGCCCCGCCAGTGTTTTTAACTCTTCCCCGCCCCGCTTTTTTAACTCATCCCCGCCCTCTTCCCCGTGTTTTTAACTCATCCCCGCCCCGCCAGTGTTTTTAACTCTTCCCCGCCCCGCCAGTGTTTTTAACTCTTCCCGCCTCGCCCCGCCAGTGTTTTTAACTCTTCCCCGCCCCGCCAGTGTTTTTAACTCTTCCCCGCCCCGCCAGTGTTTTTAACTCTTCCCCGCCCCGCCAGTGTTTTTAACTCTTCCCCGCCCCGCCAGTGTTTTTAACTCTTCCCCCCGCCAGTGTTTTTAACTCTTCCCCGCCCCGCCAGTGTTTTTAACTCATCCCCGCCCCGCTTTTAACTCTTCCCCGCCCGCCAGTGTTTTTAACTCTTCCCGCCCCGCCAGTGTTTTTAACTCTTCCCCGCCCCGCTTTTAACTCTTCCCCGCCCCGCCAGTGTTTTTAACTCTTCCCCGCCCCGCTTTTAACTCATCCCCGCCCCGCCAGTGTTTTTAACTCTTCCCCGCCCCGCTTTTAACTCTTCCCCGCCCCGCCAGTGTTTTTAACTCTTCCCCGCCCGCTTTTAACTCATCCCCGCCCCGCCAGTGTTTTTAACTCTTCCCCGCCCCGCTTTTAACTCATCCCCGCCCCGCCAGTGTTTTTAACTCATCCCCCCCCCGCCAGTGTTTTTTAACTCTTCCCCGCCCCGCTTTTAACTCATCCCCGCCAGTGTTTTTAACTCTTCCCCGCCCCTTTTTAACTCATCCCCGCCCCGCCAGTGTTTTTAACTCTTCCCCGCCCCGCCAGTGTTTTTAACTCTTCCCCGCCCCGCCAGTGTTTTTAACTCTCCCCGCCCCGCCAGTGTTTTTAACTCTTCCCCGCCCCGCCAGTGTTTTTAACTCTTCCCCGCCCGCTTTTAACTCATCCCCGCCCCGCCAGTGTTTTTAACTCTTCCCCGCCCCGCCAGTGTTTTTAACTCTTCCCCGCCCGCCAGTGTTTTTAACTCTTCCCCGCCCCCAGTGTTTTTAACTCTTCCCCGCCCCGCCAGTGTTTTTAACTCTTCCCCGCCCCGCCAGTGTTTTTAACTCTCCCCCCGCCCCGCCAGTGTTTTTAACTCTTCCCCCGCCCCGCCAGTGTTTTTAACTCTTCCCCGGCCCCCGCTTTTAACTCTTCCCCGCCCCGCTTTTAACTCTTCCCCGCCCCTTTTAAGTCTTCCCGCGCCCGCCAGTGTTTTTAACTCTTCCCCGCCCCGCTTTTAACTCATCCCCGCGCCTCGCCAGTGTTTTAACTCTTCCCTGCCCCGCCAGTGTTTAACTCTTCCCCGCCCTCGCCAGTGTTTTTAACTCTTCCCCTGCCCCGCCAGTGTTTAACTCTTCCCGCCCCGCCAGTGTTTTTAACTCTTCCCCGCCCCGCCAGTGTTTTTAACTCATCCCCGCCCGCTTTTAACTCATCCCCCGCCCTCGCCAGTGTTTTTAACTCTTCCCTGCCCCGCCAGTGTTTTTAACTCTCCCCCCCGCCAGTGTTTTTAACTCTCTCCCCCGCCAGTGTTTTTAACTCTTCCCCCGCCCCGCCAGTGTTTTTAACTCTTCCCTCGCCAGTGTTTCTAACGCTTCCCCCCGCCAGTGTTTTTAACTCTTCCCCGCCCCCCCCAGTGTTTTTAACTCTTCCCCGCCCCGCCAGTGTTTTTAACTCTTCCTCGCCAGTGTTTCTAACGCTTCCCCGCCAGTGTTTTTAACTCTTCCCCCGCCAGTGTTTTTAACTCTTCCCTCGCCAGTGTTTCTAACGCTTCCCCGCCAGTGTTTTTAACTCTTCCCCGCCAGTGTTTTTAACTCTTCCCCGCCAGTGTTTTTAACTCTTCCCCCGCCAGTGTTTCTAACGCTTCCCCCGCCAGTGTTTCTAACGCTTCCCCCGCCAGTTTAACTCTTCCCCCACCAGTTTTCCCCTGCCGTCAATTCAATCCCTGTTTACACAGATCCGTGAAAACGCTATATTCTGCTGCCCGACCAGTAGATGGCGACCTCACTTTGTAAACAAACTAACGGTGATGAAGGAATTGTTTTCAAAAACATACACTTTGAAACTTTTCAAAAGTTTGCATTATCAGGCCCCCAAAACGCAGCTGTCAAGTAAATAAACAGTGAACATGTATAAAGTTTTCTGTTTGTAGTTGAAAGCGGTGTGGTGTAAACAGCCCCTGGGTTTGAGTGGCGTCTGATCCGTGTCTCTCTCTCTCTCGTTCTGCTGCAGTGGCAGAGAGCCGGTTGAGGAGGCCTGGTGAGACTTTCCTCCTTCACTTCCTCTGTCTGTCCATCCGTCTTTCCCTTCTCACTTAAACCAGCGTCACATTGACATCGTCCTCCACTGTAGCGTCTGAATCCAAACCACCTGCAGCAGCTCATGCTTGTTCTCACACTAGAGCTTTTGGTGCAAATCCAGCTGTTAGTCCATTTCGTATGAATTATTATGTTAAACCAAAGTACTGTTTGTAAGTCACTCTGAAAATGAACATTAGAATTCCTCAAACGCTCACCGAACTCTCTCGCCCCTGCAGGAACTGTGGGAATGTGTTCTGCGCCAGCTGCTGTGACCAGAAGGTGGCGGTACCGAGTCAACAGCTCCGTGAGCCAAACCACGTGTGTCAGGCGTGTTACGGACACCTCCGGCCCTCAGCCGTTCCTCCGGCGCTCCCTCCCGCCGACCTGGAGCTGGAGAAGCCCATCACTGCCAGCTCCAACTGAGAGCGATCAGAGCCCAAATAAACTGAGCTGTGAGGAGCTCAGAATCGACTCAAAGCCAGCGCCGGAGGGATCGCCTCAAATGACCGTTCACTCATCATTTACTCACCCTCATGTCATTACGTATGACCAAAGTGTATCTAAAGTATGACTTTCTGCTGCGGATCACAATCCAGGGGCTGGATTCACAAAAATATACTTGAGAAATGTGTAATTCATGAAAAGTTCTTATGAAATTCTCAGATATTTTCTTAAGAACATCTTCATTTATTCTCTTAAGAAAACGAGAGGCTTTGGTGTTTATCTGATTGCATGGAGACTCTCTGATCAACGCACAGAAAAACACCTCAAACGTATTAAATGATTATTTTAAGCGCATGAAAAACTTTCATAATAAGCTCGCACACTATTTCTGTCACAACTGGCATGACGAGAGTTCAGGGACCAGATCCACGGAAAGCTTAACTCTTTCCTCGCCAGTGTATTTTTTAAACTCTTTCCTCCAAATGTATTCAGTGACTGTGTTTCCATTGAATCACATTCAGTCTTGTATATTGTGCACAAGCAATAAGTTGCTGGCTGCAATGGCCACCGGTCGCTAATAACACGAGTTTCTGAATTCTACATAGAGCCCCTTTAATATAAATAAATAAAACTGAAATCACAATATGGTGCGATTATCAGACCAAATTCTGCATTTTACATAAGTTACTACTGAATTTCAGATGTATTCAAAGTGAAGTCTCAATCATGACCAATCTGTGTTTACATTATCAATCAGTGCCGTCACTTCAGAGAAACTGCTCATCGCTAGTGATATGCATCATATGAGGCTGGTGTTATATTGCAATGCTTGATATTACACGTTAGAGACTAGCGGAACTAAGTTATTTATTATTTTTAAGAGCGTTCTTTTCAGGAATTCAAATGGTTACATTTTGACTAGTATCTTTAAAAAAAGACAACATTCCTGAATGTTTTTGGGAATACAAAATATTCTCGGCTTTACTCTCAAGTTTCGTGAATCCACCCCTGATCTTGTCATGGTTATTTTTATATAAAAAAAATCATATCCAGTCAAACCAAAACGGATTCAGACACAGATATCATGTTTCTCTAGTGTGTGCAGGACGCTATAGTTCATGTCTGATGTGAGGAGGGCATCACACTCTCCGTACAGTGACGCACATCTGGAGCAAGATGATCCAGACACCTTGAGCGGAGCACGTCTTGCTGAAGTGTTTGTTCTTTAATCGCTAATGTGACCTTGGACACCACAGACTAAATGCAGCATTGCTTGAGCTAAACTGGTATTATCTAATGGTGTTCTTAAATCTAACAGCTGATTGGTTGATTGTGATACATTTCAAGAGGAATTTGTTCTGACAGTTTAACTGAGTTCTTGCTTTTAAAGTTCAATTTGGGGGCAGTTTTACTTCATTTGGGGGCAGCTTTGTTTAATTTGGGGGCAGTTTTGTTTATTTGGGGGCAGTTTTGTTTAATTTGGGGCAGTTTTGTTTTATTTGGGGCAGTTTTGTTTAATTTGGGGGCAGTTTTTATTTGGGGGCGTTTTTGTTTATTTTGGGCAGTTTTGTTTTATTTGGGGGCAGTTTTATTTATTTGGGGGCGTTTTTGTTTATTTGGGGGCAGTTTTGTTTATTTTGGGGGCGTTTTGTTTATTTGGGGGCGTTTTTGTTTATTTTGGGCAGTTTTGTTTTATTTTGGGCAGTTTTGTTTTTTTATTTAAAGGCAGTTTTGTTTTTATTTTAAAGGGGCAGTTTGTTTTGTTTATTTGGGGGCGTTTTTGTTTATTTGGGGGCGTTTTTGTTTATTTGGGGCAGTTTTGTTTTTTATTTGGGGCGTTTTTGTTTTTATTTAAATGCGTTTTTTGTTTATTTGGGGGCAGTTTTGTTTTATTTAAGGGCAGTTTTTGTTTTTTTTTTGTTTTTCTAAAGCCTTTTTTTTTATTTGCAGTTTTGTTTTATTTAAAATGTTTTGTTTGTTTATTTAAAGCGCTTTGTTTATTTGGGCAGTTTTTGTTTTTTTTTGGGCAGTTTTGTTTTATTTGGGGCGCAGTTTTTGTTTTATTTAAGGCGTTTTGTTTATTTAAAATGCCTTTTGTTTATTTAGGGCAGTTTTGTTTATTTGGGGCAGTTTTGTTTTATTTGGGGGCAGTTTATTTGTTTTGGGGCGTTTTGTTTATTTTAAAGGTTTTGTTTATTTTGGGGGCAGTTTTGTTTATTTGGGGGCGTTTTTGTTTATTTGGGGCAGTTTTGTTTTATTTGGGGGCAGTTTTATTTATTAAAAGGCGTTTTTCATTTATTTGGGCGTTTTGTTTATTTTAAAGGCAGTTTTGTTTTTATTTGGGCGCGTTTGTTTTATTTTGGGGGCAGTTTTGTTTATTTGGGGGCGTTTTTGTTTATTTGGGGGCGTTTTTGTTTATTTTGGGGGCAGTTTTGTTTATTTGGGGGCGTTTTTGTTTATTTTGGGGCAGTTTTGTTTATTTGGGGGCAGTTTTATTTATTTTGGGGGCAGTTTTGTTTATTTGGGGAGTTTTATTTATTTTGGGGCAGTTTTGTTTATTTGGGGGCGTTTTTGTTTATTTGGGGGCAGTTTTGTTTATTTGGGGGCGTTTTGTTAATTTGGGGGCAGTTTTGTTTATTTGGGGGCAGCTTTGTTTAATTTGGGGGCAGTTTTATTTATTTGGGGGCGTTTTTGTTTATTTTGGGCAGTTGTTTAATTTGGGGGCAGTTTTGTTTATTTTGGGGGCAGTTTTGTTTATTTGGGGGCGTTTTTTTATTTTTTGTTTAATTTGGGGCAGTTTTGTTTATTTGGGGGCGGTTTTGTTTATTTTATTTTGGGGCAGTTTTGTTTATTTGGGGCAGTTTTGTTTATTTGGGGGCGTTTTGTTAATTTGGGGGCAGTTTTGTTTATTTGGGGGCGTTTTTGTTTATTTGGGGCAGTTTTATTTATTTGGGGGCAGTTTTGTTTATTTTGGGGCAGTTTTGTTTATTTGGGGGCGTTTTTGTTTATTTGGGGGCGTTTTGTTAATTTCCACCATTTTGCGAGAAGATATTGAAGGTGTCTGAATACATTTTGGTTTGACTGTACGTAACGTATGTGAAAGATCTGAAGGTTGGACTCGGCTCACCATCCTTTAGTTGCACGGGAAGCATCCGTTGTTCAGACGTGTTGCTCTGAAGAAACCCCATGAGGCTGAGGAAATGATGACAGAAGTGAACTTGTGTACTTTAATCATGTTTCTCTGGGACCCTGATCGATTCGGTCTGACTTTGCAGATCACAGACAGAGTGCCGGAAATGTTTTGCACACTTGAATCTGTGTACATGAAATTTGTATGTATATTATGTCACGTGTACAGCCAATGCAATGAAAGCTTGACGGACTGAATGAGTCTCACGAACTTGAGCAATACACGCAGGATCTTAAAGCATCTTAATCGGGACTATAAAGGAGAAGATCCGTGTGTGACGACCATCTCAAATGTGTCTGCTGTCGCTTTGCCCTGATGAAATCTCCCACAATGCAATGCTGCTGTCTTTCCTCTCTACGTTGGACAGAGTTTGTACGAGCTGCTGCTGCTGTCGCGTTTGTGTGAATGAATTAAAGCACAACACACTGCCAACCTGAGCCGCGTGCGTGTCTGACTGACGCTCGTGATGAACACGCTTCACTCACTGCTTCAACCCTAAAGCCTGACATGAAATAATAATAATCTTGTTTTTTGAACCTTGACAACAACAAAAAAAAAGTCTAAATTTGAAAGACTGATTAGAAAAGAAAGTCCAAGTTGCACTTTGTGTTAATTTTGACAGCAGATTTTGATTTAGTTTTAGTCATATTTCAGTCTCCTGAATTGTTTTTAGTCAGCTAAAATCTAATGAGTTTAAACTAATGCATTGAGCTTGTAAGCGTCACATCACCGACTGTTACTGAACACACGACATCTCGCATTCTGACGTCATTGTGTTTCTGACCGTTCAAGCGCAAAAACACACGAGAGAGATCAGTTCACTTTTATTGTTTGTTTTTTAAATGCATCTATGTAGCTTTTATAATGTTGTATTTCTGTGTTAGTTTATCAGGTTCAGCTAAAGCCTCAGATAACCTTAGTCTTATGAATTAAATGGGAATGAAATTAAATAGTTAATACAATGCGTGACGTTTAATTATAAACGAGCTCAAATACACCGGGACTCTTATTTTGAAATGCTGTACTATTGCAGTTCAGATGAGATAAATATGCGTCGTTACAGCCGTCTGAATCATATCAGCATATAAACATGGTACAGCAAACACTGATTATTCCTCAGCATTAGTTCATAAACATGACCTGTCATAAACGTGTGTTATTCCCTGATTGAGCCGCGCTGAAGCTCCGTTAGATCCGCACGTGTGCTCATCCCTAATCCTCCCTCCCTAACATTTTCCTCATTTTTATTCGTTGATGAAAATGACAGGAGATTTTCCTCATAGTTTGTCGTCCAACACTGGTTTTTATTTAGTTTAGTTATCGTCTCGTTTTCCTCACTGAAAAAAAGTCGTTGATGAAAATGATCCGTCAATGAAATGACCACTGGCGGCACCATAGATATACACGCTATGGGCACCACTAATTGAGCAACCGTTGTAGCGTGAAAGCGGAGATTTAAAGGTGCACTATGTAACATTTTTTCAGTAAAATATCCAAACCCCGCTAGGCCAGTGTTGTATGTTTTGTTCGAGTGCTTACATTATCCCAAATGTTTCCAACTATTAGTGAATGGTGAGAGTTGCTCTTTTCCCCAATGAACCGGGACGTGTGAGGGCGTGGCCTGTCGATGACATCACATCTGCGTTAAGCGCTTTACTCTCCCTGCGGTGTGAACGAGTGTCATAGCAGGATGGAAAAGTTACATAGTGCACCTTTAAGCGGTTTATCAATTTATATAAATTCATATGAAAGTAAACGTTTATGCAAGTAAAATGTATATATTTAGTTTGATGTCGTTTTGTTAGAAAAAGAAAATGTTTCATAAATAAATTGAGCAGTCATGAGTTAAATCATACTGGAAATATGCGTTCATATAAATTCCAGTTTATGATATAACCCGGGGCGTTTATGAAGGGAAATTTAAGACCAAAGAAACTGAAGGAATAAACGAACGGGAACATAACCGATCAGTGTGTTCTCCGCACACGATGAGCGTTAGACAGATCCTCCTTCATTTACAGCTTAACGGTCAAACACTAGAATATGGAAATAACTTTTACTGAACCTTCTGATCATGTGATTTCTCAGTAGTTATGTCTCGTTTCCAGTGCAAATATTTAAAGGCTAATAAATAAACGAAAGTGATTTAACGATTAAAACCAGAACACACATCTGCCAGTGTGTTCAGAACATCAGCTTAATTCAAATGCAAGTCATTTTCATACCCAAGGACAGATATTAGTTCTTGTTTTAAGCACAAACTCTTCTTTGTTCAGTTTCTCAGAAAACTCTTCTCCAGTAAATGTCTTGATTTAAGGATGTTTAGATATTTGTGCTGGAAGACATTTGCATGCAATTTAATTTCGAGCCCCATGAAATCTATTTTATGCATTTTTTTGTTTTCCGTTTTAATGGTTAAGTTTTAGTAATCAAAAAGCAAGTCTAATAAATCGATATCATGAAACATACAATTCAACAGCAATTTATAACAAATGTACATGTTTAGGGCCCTGTGAAATACGCTTTCAGGTGAGCTATGTGCTCATATGAGGGCGAGCCGTGAACTCACCCGCTCCTACTGTTGATTTATTCATCCACAGTAAATTCTGTTTTTATGAATGGATTCTGAGATTCCGTATGTTTTCCTCATCACTGAAATCATAGACATAATATAATGCCATGATATTGAATAAGACTTTTGGTTCCAATTTAAGGATTCATGTTAAGACTAGCATGTGTTCCAATATTCTGTATGCTGTTCCGATCCAACTCAAGAAGCTATGTTCCAGCTTACGGCGCTCCGCTCCAACGTACGGCGCTCCGCTCCAACGGACGGCGCTACGCTCCAACGGACGGCGCTACGCTCCAACGGACGGCGCTACGCTCCAACGGACGGCGCTACGCTCCAACGGACGGCGCTACGCTCCAACGTACGGCGCTACGCTCCAACGGACGGCGCTACGCTCCAACGGACGGCGCTACGCTCCAACGGACGGCGCTACGCTCCAACGGACGGCGCTACGCTTCAACGGACGGCGCGCTACGCTCAACGGACGGCGCTACGCTCCAACGACGGCGCTCCGCTTCAACGCGCGCTCGCTCCAACGGACGGCGCTCGCTCCAACGTACGGCGCTCCGCTCCAACGGACGGCGCTCGCTCAACGGACGGCGCTCCGCTCAACGTCGGGCGCTCGCTCCAACGTACGGCGCTACGCTCCAACGGACGGCGCTACGCTCCAACGTACGGCGCTACGCTCCAACGTACGGCGCTACGCTCCAACGGACGGCGCTACGCTCCAACGGACGGCGCTACGATCCAGCGTACGGCGTTCTGTTCCAATGTATGACACGTCAACTTTCTCCAACAATGTATGGCTTCCCAATCAAAGTCAAGACTCTACGTTCCAATTTATGTCTTTCTGTTCCAACTGAAGACATTTAAAGGCCTTAAATTGCAGAAGGTCAAATTAAGACTTTTTTTAGGACACTTTTTTTTCTCATAAATATTGATAAAAATATGTAATGCTTTGCATCACACCGTTTTGCTGTAGCTCAAAAAAATCTAAATTTCAAAGAATTTCTAAACTTTTGCATTAATAAAAGCAGGTAAATTAATTAATAGCACAGTAAAACATGGTAACATTCAAAACTGTAGTGCATTCACTCAATAAGAAGTTACAATATGATTTTAGTTGAGCAATGTTAAGTTAAGACTATAGAGACAGAGCACATTTAGGCCACGCCCAACGCTCTCCATTGACTTTGTATTGCGTGAAGCACCTCCTTGTCATGAGACAGGATATACAGCAAACAAGCTAAAGAACCCAGAACTACGTTTATACAAGCTGTTGACCCAAAAAACTAAAAATGCACAGTTGTTTGCTGTATATCCGTCTCATATCAGCTTTCAGACATTGTTCTGTTTTTTGTTATAAGTCAGAAATGACAAGGAGGCGCTTCACGCAATACAAAGTCAATGGAGAGCGTTGGATTGTTCCCCCCCTCCCTGTGTGGGCGTGGCCTTCAGATTATGACGCGTGTCACTCTGTCTCTATAGTGTTTTTTATGCATTCAAAGGGTTAAAGATGTGAGGAGTTTCCTTCCTGTGGTCTGATTCAATCCATCTCAACGTTCATACTCTTTCATCAAAATGCAATAACTCATCTGTGACGCTCTTATTTTCACTCACCTGTCAGAGATGAATCCTGAAGGAGTCACGCAGACTCAAGAAACACGCAGAGGCTCGGATAAAGATAGAGCTTTTGTTTATTAGTGGCTATAGATAATGCTGTCGGACATGATAAAAAATGATAAAACAAGAAACGCTACATCTCTGGTCAGCAGTGGGTTAACATCGGCATCGATTAGCGCAGAACGAAGTGCATCAAGTTACAGGGAACAAAAATGAGAAGCGGGAACAGAACAAACCCGCCACAGCGTCTCCATGCGACAGAACGAGACGTCACCGCACGCGCTCAACACATCACCACGGCTGCGCGGGAGCAGCGTCGACCGCTGCTTTCCATGGAAAGATACGAGAGCGAGTCCTTTAGGATTCATACATTCTAATCCTGAGTTCATCATGGCTCGTGGAGAGCGGATGGTTCTCGCTCGGTGCTGTTGAGGAAAGCAGACGGTACACCACTGGGTAAAGCTCCGAACACGACACCGAACACACGAGAGCAATCGAGCCGGCTTGATTCAAGCAAAAATGTTCAGATTGAGAATCACATCCAGTTACAAACCCGTTCCTCGCGCTTCGCTTCTTAACAAAAATAGACCCGCCTCGCGATTCGCTTTGCTATCGTCTTATAAAAAACATCACGTGGCCGTATTTACAGGGGTTACATGTGACATTCTGGAGGGTTACAAAGATTCCGCTCCGTCGAGACGGACGCTACGCTGTTGCCGGGGATTGTGGGTAGTGCGGGAAGAGGAAATGAAGAGGACACGACGGAAACTTATTTCTGCACGGAAAACTAAAATATAAAAGGAAATTGTGACGTTTTAACTCACAATTTGAATGTTTTTCCTCAAAATTGCAAATCTGATATTTTTCCTTTTCATTATGGAATAAAACGAAACTTTCATCGCTCAGAATTCTGACTTCCCCTCGCAATTCTGAGAAAAGTGAATTTTCTAAATCGCATTTAAAAAGGTTCTTTGTTTCAGAACTCTGAGGGAAAATAAAGCACGTTTTTTCGCATTAAGCACGACAGAACCTCGTGACCGTGAGAAAAACAGTCCGAACTGTGAGAATGTCAAAAATACCCTTTTCCATGGCGGAAGCAAAAAACCCCGGAATTGTGTAAGCTCAGAATTCAGACGCTTTTCCTCACTATTGCAAGCGTGTATCTCACAATCTGAACGCTTTCCCGAGAATCACGAGTTTATATCTGGCCAGTTTCCTCTGAATTCTGAGTTAACTTTATGTAATTCAGTTTTTTTCTTTTCGTCATGAAATAAAGACTCTCACAATTATGACTTCTCCCCCATAATTCTGAATTGTGAGACTCGCAAATTCTGAGAAGTCAAAACGCATTTAAAACGTTTTTTTATTTAAAGAATTCTACCCAAAAAAGCCATTCAACAAGATATAACGTCCGAACTGCGGGATAAAAAGTTAAAAACACCCTTTTCCATGGCGGAAGCAAAAATAAAAATCTTTTCCAGCAAAATTCAGAATCGTGAGACTCACAAAGCCACAATTTTAAGAAACGTCAGAATTTTCACGCCATTTGTCTTGCATTAAGCACGATATAACCTCGTGACTGTGAGAGAAACAGTCAGAACTGTGAGATAGAAAGTTAAAAATACCCTTTTTTCCATGCCGGAAGCAAAAAAACCTGGAATTGTGAAATATAAACTCAGAATTTTGAGATTTAAACTCGCAAAAAATTGCAAATGAAAGACTAGCAACTGTGCGAAAGCGCCAGATTGTGCGATTATAAAGTCTTATTTTTGTTGTTCTGTGGCAGAAACGAGCTCCCGTCGGAATCAGAGGGAAGTGGAAAGAGAACGGACAGGAAATCAAGACAAACACCAGGCAAACTCCCGTCTGTGTGTTAGTGTGGTTTAGAAACGCTAGCTCTAGTAAACGCTGGCCAGATCGGTGTGGTCATGTTGTGCTGTGAGTTTCCCACATCCGCTCGGGATCTGATGACACGTGCTTCCTGTTGTGTGGATGTTCTTCGCTCACACCGACGACTGATCCCACACCTGCTGGACACACAGACACAGATCTGAACGCTCATACAGATGATCAGCGCTGTGTTCCACTCAATCCTGCAGTCCTTCTGACAGTTTAGAAACTATTCTATATAAAATAAAAATAAAGAAAGCCCCTGAAAGTTGAAGTCACTGAATAATGCACACACTTGTCTTACTGAGTTTTGAACATTAGACTGGCGGTAAAACTCATGACTGAGTCTGTCTGTGTGTGTGTGCAGTCGTCCTGACCTTGTTAACAGTGTTGATGGGCGTTCGCGCTGATCCCGTGTGCAGTCTCTGACGGGGCTCCTCAAACGCCCGGCCGGGCGACCTCTCCCTGCGCAGGTCCATGACTCGACCCGGTGAACAGTCCAGCCGAGGGTCCATCATCCTCCCCGGCGACCTCTCCGGCCGGCCAGGGGACTTCTCTCGGTCGAGGGGGCGCGCGGGCGATTTGTCCCGCCGGAACTCAGTGCGAGCCTCGCGGTAGCGGTGGGGCGTCCCGGGCTGGTGGAGCCCCTCTTGTACGGCGGGCATGGCGGCCAGACGCTTGGAGATGTGCTCATTGTAGGAGGGAGGGCCGCGCTTGTTTGGGCTGCGGGGAAACAGAGTCCAGGTCAGTCGGACATATTTATTAGGCTCATATCATTTAATTTATTACGGCTTTAGAAACAGAACTATACATGGACACATTTACACAGAAGAGTTTACAATCAGCTGATAGACATTCACCAGTGAGAAGAGAAGAAATATATTCATAAAGTTATTAATGTGACACATCTAGAGCTGATGATGAACCACACGCCCATTAGACCAGTGAACAGATTCATGTGCGCTACTAAACCGGTTTAAAAACAAACAAACAAACAAACAAAAAAAAAAAACCACAGGATTACTTACCAACCAACGGTGAGATGCACCTCCTCACCAGCCATATCCATAATAACATTAACATGCACTATATTGCCAAAGGTATTGTGCCGCCCCTCCAATCCCTGAGTTCAGGTGTTCAATCCCTTCATGGCACAGGTGTATAAATCAAGCACTAGGCATGCAGACGCTTCTACACACATTTGTGAAAGAATGGGTCGCTCTCAGGAGCTCAGTGAACTCAAGCGTGGTACCGTGAGAGGTTGCCACCTGTGCAATAAGTCCATTCCTGACATTTCCTCACTACTAAATATTCCACGCTCAACTGTTAGTGGGATTATAACAAAGTGGAAGCGATTGGGAACAACAGCAACTCAGCCACGAAGTAAAAGAGCGGGGTCAGCGCATGCTGAGGGTCACAGTGCGCAGAAGTCATCAACTTTCTGCAGAGTCAATAGCTCCAGACCTCCAAACTTCTGTGGCCTTCAGATGAGCTCAAGAACAGTGCGTAGAGAGCTTCATGGAATGGGTTTCCATGGCCGAGCAGCTCATCCAAGCCTTACATCACCAAGTGCAATGCAAAGCGTGGGATGCAGTGGAGTAAAGCACGCCGCCACTGGACTCTAGAGCAGTGGAGACGTGTTCTCTGGAGTGACCAATCACGCTTCTCTGTCTGACAATCCCATGGACGAGTCTGGGTTTGGCGGTTGCCAGGAGAACGGGACTTGCCTGACTGCATTGTGCCAAGTTTAAAGTTTGGTGGAGGGGGGATTATGGGGTGGGGTTGTTTTTCAGGGGTTGGGCTTGGCCCCTTAGTTCCAGTGAAAGGAACTCTTAATGCTTCACCAAGACATTTTGGACAATTTCATGCTCCCAACTTTGTGGGAACAGTTTGGGGACGGCCCCTTCCTGTCCCAACATGACTGCGCTCCAGTGCACAAAGCGTCGGTCCATAAAGACATGGATGAGCGAGTTTGGTGTGGAGGAACTTGACTGGCCTGCACAGAGTCCTGACCTCATCCTGATAGAACACCTTTGGGATGAATTAGAGCGGAGACTGCGAGCCAGGCCTTCTCGTCCAACATCAGTGCCTGACCTCACAAATGCGCTTCTAGAAGAATGGTCACAAATTCCCATAAACACACTCCTAAACCTTGTGGAAAGCCTTCCCAGAAGAGCTGAAGCTGTTAGAGCTGCAAAGGGTGGGCCAACTCCATATTAAACCCTACGGATTAAGAATGGGATGGCACTGAAGATCATGTGCATGTAAAGGCAGGCGTCACAAAACCTTTGGCAATATAGTGTATTTATACTTTTAAATAACTCCATAGAATGAAAGCAAAACCCCTGATATCATGATATAATCAGAGCTGAGGGAGAAAACGTGCCACATTCATCACAATAAATCTATGGAAAACAATCATTTGCATATTCAAACATTACATTTTCAAACACTTATGTACACTTAATGTACTGTGATTCATCAATGATGAAGAGCGTTCAGCTAGTTCACATTAAAACTAGTCACATGTTCAGAATATTCTCCATAAAAACACTTTATTCATCACTCAGTTCACAGGTTAAAATGTTCATGCTCAGTCACTCCTTAGCACATATAAAGAAAGCACCTTTCTTCCTGTAAAGAAGAGAAACAGTTAGAATCTCGACCAATTACAGCCAGACTTCAGGTCACATGGGGTCGTTCACACAGGACACGTGTCATTTAAATCATTCACTGAACGTCTTCCTCGTCAGATTTGATGTCATGACTTTAACTGTCAGTGTTTCTCGTGTGGGGGCTGCAGGATTACATCAAAATAAGACCAACATTGTGCAATTGATCAAATTAATTAAATGAAACGATGAGCTGCGTGTGTCAGGGTTCATTTACACTCGTGATCTGGTGTTTTCTGTGTCTCAGAGCGACTCGGTTCACCGTTTGAGTCATTTGTTAACATTGGTTATTGCATAATTTTTTATAGTATTTATTAATGTCTCAACTAATATATTAAACTAATGTTAACAACTAAAAACTTACTGTAAATAAAGAATTGTGTACATATGTCTACATATACATCTCGTCACTGTTGGGCAGGAACTTCGTCTCTCTTATATATATATATAAAAATAAAAAGGCTAATGTTTTATGTATTTGAGAAGAGTGTCCTAGTCTAGCATCTGATTTTGGCAAAATGGTGCCCACATAGCTACAATAAACCTTATAGCCTATAAGTTGATGAAAACGTGATGCACGTGCGCGCACACACACACACAGTATTTATGAGAACCGGCCCCCAATGGTTCAGGCCTATAAAGGATTGCTCAGAAATCACATGATAGGAAGCTCAAAGCACTGACCTGCGTGTGGAGCCATTCCTCTGTGGTTCTGCGCTCGATCCCTCTTGACTCAGATTGCCTTTGCAGCAAATGACACGCAGCTTGTTCTGGTAGGACGAGGCCAGATACACGGCGCCGGACGAGATGGCGGGACCCAGGTACCGAGGGTTGGGAATGTCCAGGTGTGCGTAAGCATGTGGCCTGAAAATCCACACAGCACTCGATTCAGAGTCTCCAACAAACATCAAGAACGAAACCAAAAAACATACTGGATGGCAGCTTTACCCGAGCGCAGAATGACTCTGAACCTCGATGACGTCCAGAGAGTTGAAGTACGTGACAAACAGGTACGGCTCTCTGTACGCTGTGGAGAAACACACAGGATTTGGTTTCATCCATCAGGAGCTAACGTGCGTTTCATCTGAACTGATATTAAACGCTCTCGGTTTTCATGCGATTACATTTTAGACCAGAACAACATTTTTATTTTGTTAGAAATGACGAGCACCAGTGAGTCACAATAAGACCAGAAACATGAATTAAGACAGTGAATAGAGTTAATTTAATTTCATGTGAGTAAAAATCTTGACATCGAACATGATTGAGAAACAGCACGCAGGAAACTGATGCTGAAAATCAGCTTTGATCACAGGAATAAATTACACTTTACTGTATATTCACACAGAGAACAGCTGATTTACGTAATACTGTAATATTGCACATTTTTACTGTATTTTTGATTAAATAAATGCAGCATTGCTGAGCAGAAGAGAATTCTTTAAACATTAAAAAAATTGACCTACAACTTTAGAATGGTAGTGTATATTACATAAATACATTTCACATAATATAAATATGATTATATATTATAAATATATTTAAATACACATTTAATTTTTTCAAATATATATATATATCACACATACACATCAGACATAACATTATGTCCTAATTAAACTTAATTGATGTCCAACAAATAAACAACAGATATAATACAGATGATCAAATGATAAAGCTCGGGTTGCTGAATATTCGATCCCTTTCCCCAAAAGCGCTTATTGTTAATGATATGATTACAGATAATAATCTAGATGTGCTGTGTTTGACAGAAACCTGGCTAAAACCTGACGACTACATTACTTTAAATGAGTCCACCCCCAAGATTATTGTTATAAACACGAGCCGCGTCTGAAAGGTAAAGGGGGGGTTGCTGTCATTTATAATAATATCTTCAGTATTACTCAGAAGTCTAGTTTCAAATATAATTCTTTTGAAGTTTTGGTGCTTTATGTAGCATTATGTAGTGTAATTGATAAATCCCGTTTGACATTTGTGCTGGCTACTGTATACAGGCCACCAGGGCACAATACAGACTTTATCAAAGAATTTGCTGACTTTCTATCAGAGTTAGTACTGGCTGCAGATAAAGTACTAATTGTTGGTGATTTTAATATCCATGTAGATAATGAAAAGAGCGCATTGGGATTAGCATTTAGAGACATTCTAAACTCTATTGGAGTAAGGCAACATGTGTCAGGACCCACTCATCATACGTTAGACCTAATATTGTCACATGGAATAAATGTTGATACCGTTGAAATTCTGCAGCAGAGCGACGACATCTCAGATCATTACCTAGTATCATGTATACTTAATTTAGCTAAGGCTGCAAAGCCGTCCCTCGCTTCAAATATGGCAGAACTATCACTGCCGCCACTAAAGATTGCTTTTTAAATAATCTTCCTCATCAGTTTCATCTCCTCAGCATCCCAGATAGCCTAGAGGAACTCGATTTTGCAACAGAAACTATTGACTCTCTTTTTTCCAGCACTTTAGACACAGTTGCTCCCCGGCGCTTAAAGAAGATTAAAGAAAATAGTCCAACGCCGTGGTACAATGAGCACACCCGGGCCCTTAAAACAGCAGCCAGAAAAATGGAGCGCAGCTGGAAGAAAACAAAACTAGAGGTTTTTCGTAATTCATGGAAAGAGAGCATGATCGCATACAGAAAGGCCGTAAAAACTGCTAGATCTGCTTATTTCTCGACTCTCTTAGAAGAAAACAAACACAACCCTAGGTATTTATTTGATACAGTAAGTTAACCAAAAATAAAGCTTCTACTTCTGATGGTTGTAAACAGCACAGCAGTAATGACTTTATGAACTTCTTTACGTGTAAGATCGATAATATTAGGAAGAAAATTATAACCATGCAGCCGTCTACTACAGTGTCACATGAGACAGAGCATTGTTGTGTCACTGAGAAAAAATTACATTCATTCACTGCTATAGGAGAGGAAGACACACACACACACACACACACACACACACACACACGGCTATAGGAGAGGAAGAATTGGCTAAACTCGTTAAATCATCTAAATCAACAACATGTATGCTGACCCTATACCGACGAGGCTATTAAAAGAGATGCTACCAGAGGTCATAGATCCTCTTCTTAATATCATTAACTCATCTTTGTTATTAGGATATGTACAAAACGTTTAAGTTGGCTATTATCAAACCACTTATTAAAAAACCTCAACTTGATCCTACAGAATTAGTCAATTATAGGCCGATCTCAAATCTACCCTTCCTGTCAAAAATACTGGAAAAGGCAGTGTCTTCACAATTATGTTCCTTTTTAGAAAGAAATGGTATCTGTGAGGATTTCCAGTCAGGATTTAGACCGTATCATAGTACTGAGACTGCTCTCATCAGAGTTACAAATGATTTACTCTTATCATCCGATCGTGGTTGTATCTCTCTATTAGTGTTACTCGATCTTAGCGCTGCATTCGATACTATCGACCACAACATTCTTTTGAATAGACTCGAAAATTATGTTGGCATTAGTGGAACTGCATTGGCATGGCTTAAATCATACTTATCTGACCGTTATCAGTTTGTAGCAGTAAATGAAGAGATGTCACACCGATCACAAGTTCAGTATGGAGTACCGCAGGGCTCGCAGTGCTAGGACCGTTGCTCTTCACCATGTACATGCTACCACTGGGAGATATCATTAGGAAGCATGGCATTAGTTTTCACTGTTATGCTGACGATACTCAGTTCTATATTTCTTCACGCCCTGATGAAACTTACCAATTCACAAGATTAACGGAATGCATAGCTGATATAAAACATTGGATGTCTAGTAATTTCCTGCAACTTAATTCAGAAAAAATGAATTTTTAATTATTGGACAAAAAAACTGCAGCAGTAGTAACCTAGAATACTGTCTAACACTCGATGGCTGCTCTGTCAAGTCCTCGTCGTCAGTGAGGAACCTGGATGTGCTCTTTGATACCAATCTCTCATTTGAAAGCCACGTTTCTAACATCTGTAAAACTGCATTCTACCATCTTAAAAATATATCTAAATTACGGCACATCCTTTCGATGCAAAATGCTGAACAGTTAATTCATGCGTTCATGACCTCAAGGCTAGATTACTGTAATGCTTTACTGGGTGGTTGCCCTGCTCACTTAATAAACAAACTCCAGCTGGTCCAAAACGCAGCAGCTCGAGCTCTTACTAGAACCAGGAAGTATGACCATATTAGCCCGGTTCTGTCAACACTTCATTGGCTCCCTATTAAACATCGAATAAATTTTAAAATCTTGCTTATTACTTACAAAGCACTAAATGGTTTAGCTCCCCAGTACTTGAGCGAGCTCTTAACGCATTATACTCCATCACGTCTATTGCGGTCTCAAAACTCTGGCCAGTTGATAATACCTAGAATATCAAAAATCAACTGCAGGCGGTCGATCCTTTTCCTATTTAGCGCCTAAACTTTGGAACAGTCTTCCTAGCATTGATCGGGAAGCAGACACACTCTGTCAGTTTAAATCTAGACTAAAAACGCATCTCTTTACTATGGCTTACACATAAAACATTATCAATTTCTTTTACTCAAATCAGTAAATGATTGTCAGGCTGCATTAACTAGGTCAGCGGAACCGAACACTTCCCATAACACCTGATGTACTCATTACATCATAAGAAGAATGGCATCTACGCTAATGTTAGTCTCTCTGTTTATCCCGAGGTTTACTGCAGTCAGCGGATCCGGGCGAATCCAGATCAGATGGTGGACCAGCGCCTGGACATGACCAACGCATCCCTGAAGTGTCTGCAGAGAACATGTCAAATAAACTCCCGTAAATGCTGCATCGACACGACATCCTCATTAAACCCGTCTTCGGCGTGATTTACTCAATCTCTCGAATAATCTAACAAATATCTATTTGCCTAATATGAATTAAGACCTGCTATGTTGCCAGAATTATAATCATACACTGTTTGTTCGTCGGCCAGAGGAGAACTGGCACCCGACTGAGCCTGGTTTCTCCCAAGGTTTTTTTCTCCATTCTGACCCTGAAGGAGTTTTGGTTCCTTGCCACCGTTGCCTCTGGCTTTTGGCTTGCTCAGTTGGGGACTCCTAAATCTCATCTATATTACCGATCTGCCCGCATTGATGCTATATGATACTTGAAATTAGCTGGATAACATCACCGTTTCACCAGAACGGCTGTACAAATTCTGTTGCATTATTTTACTTTTAACAATGTGAAGCTGCTTTGAAACAATTGGACTTGTTAAAAGCGCTATATAAATAAAGGTGATTTGATTTGATTTGATTTAATATTGTGTTGGTCCCCCTTTTGCTGACCCGTCGAGGCATGGAGTCCTCTAGACCCCTGAAGGTGTGCTGTGATATCTGGCACCAAAATGTTAGCAACAGATCCTTTAAGTCCTGTAAGTTGTGAGGTGAAGCCTCCATGGATCGGACTTGTTTGTTCAGCACATCCCACAGATGCTCGATTGGATTGAGATCTGGGGAATTTGGAGGCCAAGTCAACACCTCAAACTCGTTGTTGTGCTCCTCAAACCATTCCTGAAGCATTTGTGCTTTGTGTCAGGAGCATTATCCTGCTGGAAGAGCCACAGCCACCAGGGAATACCGTTTCCATGAAAGGCTGTACATGGTCTCAACAATGCTTAGGTAGGTGGTACGTGTCAAAGTAACATCCACATGGATGGCAGGACCCAAGGTTTCCCAGCAGAACATTGCCCAAAGCATCACACTGCCTCTGCCGGCTCGCCTTCTTCCCATAGTGCATCCTGGTGCCATGTGTTCCCCAGGGAAGCCACGCACACACACCCGGCCATCCACGTGATGTAAAAGAACACGTGATTCCTCAGACCAGGCCACCTTCTTCCATTGCTCCGTGGTCCAGTTCTGATGCTCACGTGCCACTGTTGGTGCTTTGGGCGGTGGACAGGGGTCAGCATGGGCACCCTGACTGGTCAGCGGCTATGCCGCCCCATACGCAACAAACTGAGATGCTCTGTGTATTCTGACACCTTTCTATCAGAACCAGCATTAACTTCTTGAGCAGTTTGAGCTCCAGTAGCTCGTCTGTTTGATCGGACCACACGGGCCAGCCTTCGCTCGCTCCCACGTGCATCAATGAGCCTTGGCGCCCATGACCCTGTGTCCGGTTCACCACTGTTCCTTCCTTGGAGCACTTTTGATAGATCCTGACCACTGCAGACCGGGAACACCCCACAAGAGCTGCAGTTTTGGAGATGCTCTGACCCAGTCGTCTAGCAATCACAATTTGGCCACATCACATTCTTACGCTTGCCCATTTTTCCTGCTTCTAACACATCAACTTTGAAGACAAAATGTTCACTTGCTGCCTAATATATCCCACCCACTAACAGGAGCCGTGATGGAGAGATCATCAGTGTTATTCACTTCACCTGTCAGTGGTCATAATGTTATGCCTGATCTGTGTATATATATATATCAATCATGACATGCATGCGATTTGTTTGTTGTTGGTGTAAACGGTTTCTGGTGATTTGTTCTGCTTTTCTGTTGCTCTTGGTGTGACCAGGTCAGAACTATCAAACTCTAGGCTGTGTACTGACTAATAACGATGAATAAAACGGATTCATTTTGATAAGGTTTTACCGAAGGACAGAGGCAGGCGGCTCCATTTGATGTCATCGCTGCGACTCCTGCGGCCGTACGCGTCCACAAACACGCCGAACTCTGTAAGCAACGACACACACTGGTCAAACACAGATTCACGAGCATCTGCATCGTCTCACACAGTGCTCACGATCACACACACACGTACCATGGAAGCAGAGGAGATACTCGACTTTCTGTGGCGCGCTGGACACCTGGATGATGGAGATGGGGAAACTGTGGGAGGAGGCGGCGAACACGGCTGAGGCCAGCGTCACGTCGTTCTTATCCAGAAACTCTGAGCACACACACACACACACCAGATCAGTTCAACAACAGAACTCAGCAACAAAAGCAGAGTGTGTGTGGATCATCTCACCTTCCAGCACGTACTGCTTCATCTCAATCTCGTAGAACTTGTTGGTGCCAATGATGATGCTGTATCCAGTGAAGTGAATGCAGCTGCAGGGTTCAGACGTCTCGATCTCCTGCAGACACACACAAGAACGGAGGACATTGATGCCATTTTAAAGGATCCTACTTTTGTTTTTGGTCTCCTACAACAGGTTTACATGCATCAAAGTTAAAAAAAAATTCTCATAATACCCACTGCAGCATCAGCTCTGAACGGTTCAATAAAGGATTCAGTCTCTCTAAACCCCACCTTTCTGAGAGCCTGCTCTGCTCTGATTGGTCAGATGGCTAGACTCTTGTGATTGGTCTACTCTGCTCTGACGGCCCAGTCTGTTGTGATTGGTCTGCTCTGCTCCGATTGGTCAGACGGCCCAGTCTGTTGTGATTGGTCTGCTCTGCTCAGATTGGTCAGACGGCCCAGTCTGTTGTGATTGGTCTGCTCTGCTCCGATTGGTCAGACGGCCCAGGTTGTTGTGATTGGTCTGGTCTGCTCTGCTCTGATTGGTCATAGGCCCAGTCTGTTGTGATTGGTCTACTCTGCTCCGATTGGTCAGATGGCCCAGGTTGTTGTGATTGGTCTGGTCTGCTCTGCTCTGATTGGTCATAGGCCCAGTCTGTTGTGATTGGTCTGCTCTGCTCCGATTGGTCAGACGGCCCAGTCTGTTGTGATTGGTCTGCTCTGCTCCGATTGGTCAGATGGCCCAGTCTGTTGTGATTGGTCTGCTCTGCTCTGATTAGTCAGATGGCCCAGTCTGTTGTGATTGGTCTGCTCTGCTCTGATTGGTCAGATGGCCCAGTCTGTTGTGATTGGTCTGCTCTGCTCCGATTGGTCAGACGGCCCAGTCTGTTGTGATTGGTCTGCTCTGCTCCGATTGGTCAGACGGCCCAGTCTGTTGTGATTGGTCTGCTCTGCTCCGATTGGTCAGACGGCCCAGTCTGTTGTGATTGGTCTGCTCTGCTCCGATTGGTCAGACGGCCCAGTCTGTTGTGATTGGTCTGCTCTGCTCCGATTGGTCAGACGGCCCAGTCTGTTGTGATTGGTCTGCTCTGCTCCGATTGGTCAGACGGCCCAGTCTGTTGTGATTGGTCTGCTCTGCTCGATTGGTCAGACGGCCCAGTCTGCTGTGATTGGTCTGCTCTGCTCCAATTGGTCAGACGGCCCAGTCTGTTGTGATTGGTCTGCTCTGCTCCGATTGGTCAGATGGCCCAGTCTGTTGTGATTGGTCTGCTCTGCTCCGATTGGTCAGATGGCCCAGTCTGTTGTGATTGGTCTGCTCTGCTCCGATTGGTCAGACGGCCCAGTCTGTTGTGATTGGTCTGCTCTGTTCTGATTGGTCAGATGCTGTTCACGACTGCTAATGGGCTGGCAATTATCTGATCTTTGAAACTTTGCAGACCTTTTACACACTACATGAAAGCATAATTGGTGCACTTTAAATATGTGTTTACTTTACATGTTCATAAAGAGGTTCTTTATACGGTACCTTTCTGATGCAGAACTTGTTGAGCGCGTCGTTGAAGCGCAGGATGGTGATTTTATTGGGCATCGCGGCACAGATACACATGCCGGTGTCAATCTGAAACACACACTTCATTCTTCAGTATACTGATAAACCGACAGACATACATGCAGACTCTTTTGTTCGATAGGTCACAGGGGTCGTGTGAATGCTTCACCTTTCCAGAAGCAAAGAGATGGCATCCCTTCACCGCCTCAAAGATGTAGGGGCTGAGATCGGGCTGTGCCGGCAGATGAGACTGAGCCAGAGACTGTTTAACCCGTTTAATGTCCACCAGACACAGAGCGCGCTCCTCACCTGCCACACACACACACACACACACAGTACAATTATCAATAATACTGGATGAGAAAAAAATTACTTGAGATGAATTGGGCTCAATTATGGATGAACTTGACACTATTATTGAACTAAACTGGTCTTTCCAGAGCTTCTTTACAGCTGAAATTTAAGTCGTTTCATCATTGATGAACTTTGCAACATTAACACTGTTATGTTCTTGTCTAGAGCTAAATAAAGCGGACTTGACTGGTCTGATGTGTTCGCAATAACCAACTAAAATTATGATGGACAGAGCAAAAATGTCTCTGTTATTATTTTTTATACTATATTATTATCTGCCGATACAGCACATGAATGTGATGGGCACTGACCGGTGATCATGAGCAGTTTGTCGAGCTCTTTCAGTATCTGGATCTGGAACACAGAGTCGAGTCCCGGGATGTGTGTGAGCGAGTTCTTGATGACGTTCAGCGCATACAGACCCTCCTCTGAGCCCACCAGCACAATCTGAAACACACACACACACACACACACACACACACACACACACACACACACACACACACACACACAGATGTTTGTAACGGCTGGTCTGTGAACATGCGTCACATCCCACGACGCCAGTTTAACACACACATGCATGTATATATTTAAGAAAAATATTTTTATATTATATTTATATACAAGATTAATTATATATGCAGTATGTACATGCAAATATTTCTTAAATATACATGCATGTGTATTTATATACACACACACACACCATAATTATACACCGTACACACACATATACTCTCACCTAAAGGATTCTTAGGAGCACCATACTAATACTGTGTTTGACCCCCTTTCGCCTTCAGAACTGCCTTAATTCTACGTGGCATTGATTCAACAAGGTGCTGAAAGCATTCTTTAGAAATGTTGGCCCATATTGATAGGATAGCATCTTGCAGTTGATGGAGATTTGTGGGATGCACATCCAGGGCACGAAGCTCCCGTTCCACCACATCCCAAAGATGCTCTATTGGGTTGAGATCTGGTGACTGTGGGGGCCATTTTAGTACAGTGAACTCATTGTCATGTTCAAGAAACTAATTTGAAATGATTGGAGCTTTGTGACATGGTGCATTATCCTGCTGGAAGTAGCCATCAGAGAATGGGTACATGGTGGTCATAAAGGGATGGACATGGTCAGAAACAATGCTCAGGTAGGCCGTGGGATTTAAACGATGCCCAATTGGCACTAAGGGGCCTAAAGTGTGCCAAGAAAACATCCC
The DNA here is from genome assembly GCA_018749465.1 of Paracanthobrama guichenoti. Lineage (NCBI taxonomy): Eukaryota > Metazoa > Chordata > Actinopteri > Cypriniformes > Gobionidae > Paracanthobrama > Paracanthobrama guichenoti. The sequence goes on from JAGHMJ010000029.1 coordinate 4,468,338, forward strand.
CCACACCATTACACCACCACCACCAGCCTGCACAGTGGTAACAAGGCATGATGGATCCATGTTCTCATTCTGTTTACGCCAAATTCTGACTCTACCATCTGAACCGTCTCAACAGAAATCGAGACTCATCAGACCAGGCAACATTTTTCCAGTCTTCAACTGTCCAATTTTGGTGAGCTCGTGCAAATTGTAGCCTCTTTTTCCTATTTGTAGTGGAGATGAGTGGTACCCGTGGGGTCTTCTGCTGTTGTAGCCCATCCGCCTCAAGGTTGTGCGTGTTGTGGCTTCACAAATGCTTTGCTGCATACCTCGGTTGTAACGAGTGGTTATTTCAGTCAAAGTTGCTCTTCTATCAGCTTGAATCAGTCGGCCCATTCTCCTCTGACCTCTAGCATCAACAAGGCATTTTCTCCCACAGGACTGCCGCATACTGGATGTTTTTCCCTTTTCACACCATTCTTTGTAAACCCTAGAAATGGTTGTGTGTGAAAATCCCAGTAACTGAGCAGATTGTGAAATACTCAGACCGACCCGTCTGGCACCAACAACCATGCCACGCTCAAAATTGCTTAAATCACCTTTCTTTCCCATTCTGACATTCAGTTTGGAGTTCAGGAGATTGTCTTGACCAGGACCACACCCCTAAATGCACTGAAGCAACTGCCATGTGATTGGTTGATTAGATAATTGATTAATGAGAAATTGAACAGGTGTTCCTAATAATCCTTTAGGTGAGTGTATTATGTAAACACAAACCTTTATTTAGGATGAGATTCATTTTTCCCCAGCACTAGTATATATATTTGTTATTGCAGTTTTTAATGGTTGGCTTATGACCAGAAGCATCAGACTTTTGGCCATTAAATGACTAAATGTCTGTTTTTTTATTTACAATGTTGAATTATGTGCAGGTGGTGGGTTTATTTCTGAGGCTTGGGCATGACAATGCTGTGATAACACGGGTTTACTGTGCAACCCGATAACCTCTAATGGTCATCAGTCAAGCTGTACCTGGTCGGTCAGGGGTAAAGTACAGTTTATATCCAGCCGATCGTCTCCCTCCAGCTTCAGCAGAGAGTTCCCCAGCAGTTTCTGTGCAGAGACAGAGATGGAAGATTAAACACACACACACACACGCTTCACTGTGTAAAGGAGCGCTGGATGCTGGAGACAAGCGTGTGTGTTTGGGACAGCGGTCCGGAAGTGCCAGTGTTTCCTACAGAAGTGAGTTTTACATCTCAAACACATTTCACCCACCACCAACTATGGAAGCTCATTTCCGTCACGGAATAATGATAAAAAAGGTAATTGTGACTCGCATTTCCAAGTTTATATCTCACAATTCTGAGGAAAAAAGTCAGAACTGTGAAATAAAAAGTCGCAATTATCTTTTAAATTGTTTTATTCCGTGGCAATTCATTATTCATATTCAATACTCAATTTATTACAACAAGAATTATTCAACATGTAGAGTTGGTGGGTTTATTTTTATTATTTTCATTAATGTTGAATTATGTATGTTTTTTTTTATTCAACATTGCTAAAATAAACCAACTACCTATATATTACTCAAAATCATTCAAAACATAGTAATAAATACAAACATAAACAATAATAATAATTTAAATATTTTATACTACTATTAATCTCACGTTACCATCTCCATAGAATAAATCCTGGATACAGACGTGAAAAAAAAAGTACATAAATTCATAATTAATTTAATGTTGTGAACAACAAAAAACCCCACAAAAAGAGCATTGAGCGGACTCATTTGAATCAGTCCACACTGGCCGTGTGTGTTGTTATAAAGATGTTTTAGCATTATTGTATCAAGGGCACCGTCTGCGGGAAACACTGGAGTGTGCGGATGATGTACAGCGGCATTCATTCAGTTCCCTGAAGCGCAGAGATGAGAACGTGACCTGATGATGCAAGCAACACGAGCACCAGACAGAGGAGCATGCTGGGTAACACACCCTCAAACATCTGATTACCTGAACCAGCGGCGAGAGAGTCTTCTGACGTTTACCACCGGCCTACAGCGTTCACAACACAACCACACTCACAGCGTTAGACAGGATAAATGAAGATTCGTGTCTGTGAACGTCAGAGCTGACGTGGTTTATAGTCACGGCCATTACTCATAAATATCTTCAAGACTTTTAAAATGTGCAGGAAGACAGCATCAAGTGTTGAACTATTAATAATCATTTTCATTCATTTAAATAAAGATAAAAATAAATTATTAGATGAAAAACTTGCATTTAAAACTTGTGTAATGTTGCCTTAAATCAATTATAAAAGTACTAAAATTACCATTTAAAAATAGCAATAGACATACTGACTAATAAAAGTGAAAAAAAGCACAAAATTACAACTTAAACTGAAAATATAAAAATAAAGGCTAATTAAAAAAATACACTAAAAAATATAGTATATAATAATATAATAATACTGTAACACTATTAAAAACATTCTTATGTTTACAGGGGGGTTTTGTTAGCTGAAAAAATAAAATAAAATAACTATAATTACAAAACAAATAAAATAAAGCTAAAAAGAAATGACAGAAACGAACACTATTCACAAAACACAGAGCCCTTCTGAGAGCACAGGAGTCAGGGTCATTCTGAAGGATTGATCCCAGAGTGTCTGTCGGGAAACTCACCGCGTCCGCTTCGGTTTTCTCCCGGGATCCTCTGCTGCCGGCGACCACTGACTCCAGGACAGCCACCCAGCGCTGCTTATCTGGGAAACTGGGAGCCATGAAGTACAGAGACTGACCCGGCCAACACGTGGTGTGAGGATGAGACTCCAGCTTCAGCACGTACGGGATATCTGACACACACACACACACACACACATTTCACTACATTAGTGAACACTGCATAGACTAAGGGGAGTATTTCTGTGCCAGATTTTTTTTTCGAATGTGGCCCTGTGTGACGTCATAAAGGGCGGGATTCCTTATATGGGCACACACATCATCGAGCTTCGTTCGGTTACAGGAGCCGTCGGCGGCGCTGGCGTTGTGTTTTTACACACAAGATCAATGTCACTAAAGAAGTGTGTTTCTGCTGTGAGGGAAAGATCACCTTGTTCAGCTTCCCAAATAACCCAGCATTAAGGGAACAGTGGATGCAGTTTGTGTTTCCGGAGTTCTGCAAGTGTGTGGGTTTGTTCCCGGTCATGAGTGGAAACCACAGGCGGGAGTGAAACTGCAGCAAATGTGTGTGTTTTGTTGGCAATAGGCGCGCAAGTACATATAATGTGAACAACACCAACGTATAGTGTGTGTGTGTGTGTGTGTCTTTAGCTCCACCAACTGCACGCCTCCACGAGCTCGGCTGTTTTCAGAAAGAATCTGTACAGTGTATCTGTCTTTTATAAATCTGAGAAACGAAAGACTCTTGGGAGATATGAAGGATCAACACTACTCTAGAGATACTCAGAAACGGTGTGTGTTACGAGCCTTTAATGATATGTTCTATGTGGTTTCTGACCTGATTTAGCCGTGTTGATGAGTTCAGAGGCTCCGACGGCTCCGTGTACAGTCACCTCGCCGTCCGGCAGACACAGCTCAAACTCCTCCTGCGGCTTCACCGAGTCTGAAACACACACACGTTGCGTTTTCATGTTTTATGGGGACTCTCCATAGGCGTAATGGTTTTTATACTGTACAAACCGTATTTTCTATCCCCCTACACTACCCCTACCCCTAAACCTACCCATCACACACACTGCCCCTACCCCTAAACCTACCCATCACACACACACACACACTGCCCCTACCCCTAAACCTACCCATCACACACACACACACACACACACACACACTGCCCCTACCCCCTAAACCTACCCATCACACACACACACACACACTGCCCCTACCCTCTAAACCTACCCATCACACACACACACACACTGCCCCTACCCCTAAACCTACCCATCACACACACACACACACACACACACACACTGCCCCTACCCCTAAACCTACCCATCACACACACACTGCCCCTAAACCTACCCATCACACACACACACCCCTACCCCTACCCATCACACACACACACACACACACACACACAGCCCCTAAACCTACCCATCACACACACACACACACACACACACACCCCTACCCCTACCCATCACACACACACACACACACACACACACACACACACACACACACACACACACACACACACACACACACACACACACACACACAGCCCCTAAACCTACCCATCACACACACACACACACTGCCCCTAAACCTACCCATCACACACACTGCCCCTACCCCTAAACCTACCCATCACACACACACACACACACACAAGTTCAGAGCACACACCCAACTAGCCCCCGGCGAGAGATCTGATGGAGTGAGCGTCTACCTTCTGCCGGCTCGGTCTCGTAGATCGATACTTTAGTCCCGTCCAGCACGACGTACTTCCTCTCCCAGCCCTGCTGCCCTCTCTTCCCGTTCCTACAAACACACAAAAGCCCCCACTTAATACCATCTGCTGGAAATAACCCACGTCTTAGTTCATCTGGGTATGATTTTTATGGTGCAGCCCTAATAACATTTCATATAATTCACCCAAAAAAAAAACGTAAACCTTTAACATTAATAGTTCTTAAACATTACAGAAAAATAAACACAGCATTTTATTAAAAGTGCATATAATTTTTGTACTTTTTTTTTTCAATAAACTTTTGTTATTATTTAGATGTCTCTCCCCATTTTTAAAAACATTTAAGCAGTTTAAACAGGAAAGTGTGAAAAGCTCAAACAGCAGACGCTCGCAACACCGCGATCATGGGTTCGACTCCCAGCACAATGAACATGCTGTTAATTATATATAGCTTTAATTTTTAGTAAATTTAGTAAAATTAAGTAATAAATATTATTATGTTTGGTCTATTTGGTCATTTTAATTTATTTAAAATGTCTATATAGTTTTTACATTTTAGTTTCACTTAATTTAGTATTGTTATATTTTTCATTTTAAGTAATTTAACTTATTTTCTGTTTTTATATTTATTTTACATAAAGCTTTAGTTAAATTAGTTTCACTTCATTTCAAGTAATTTTGTTATTTTAAAAAAAGGTTTTTAAGTTTTGGTTAATTTAAAATGTTTATATTTTCAGTTATTTAAATTTTAGATAAAGTTTTATTAATTTTGTCATTTTTATTTTTTTCTATATAGTTTTTATTAAGTTTTACTGAATT
>JAGHMJ010000029.1:4483583-4508583 GCA_018749465.1 Paracanthobrama guichenoti
CCTATCCCCTATATAGAGCACTGTCTGAATCGTTCCCTATCCCTATATAGTGCACTGTCTGAATCGTTCCTCATCCCTATATAGTGCACTGTCTGAATCGTTCCCTATCCCCTATAAAGCGCACTGTCTGATCGTTCCTATCCCCTATAAAGCGCACTGTCTGATCGTTCCCTATCCCCTATAAAGCGCACTGTCTGATCGTTCCCTATCCCCTATAAAGCGCACTGTCTGATCGTTCCCTATACCCTAATATAGTGCGCTGTAAGATCGTTCCCTATACCCTAATATAGTGCGCTGTAAGATCGTTCCCTATACCCTAATATAGTGCACTGTCTGATCGTTCCCCATCCCCTATGTAGAGCACTCTCTGATCGTTCCCCATCCCCTATAAAGCGGACTGTCTGATCGTTCCCCATCCCCTATAAAGCGCACTGTCTGATCCTTCCCCATCCCCTATAAAGCTCACTCTCTGATCGTTCCCCATCCCCTATAAAGCGCACTGTCTGATCGTTCCCTATCCTCTATATAGTGCACTGTCTGATCGTTCCCCATCCCCTATAAAGCTCACTCTCTGATCGTTCCCCATCCCCTATAAAGCTCACTCTCTGATCGTTCCCCATCCCCTATAAAGCGCACTGTCTGATCGTTCCCCATCCCCTATAAGGCTCACTCTCTGATCGCTCCCTATCCCCTATAAGGCTCACTCTCTGATCGCTCCCTATCCCCTATAAAGCGCACTGTCTGATCGTTCCCCATCCCCTATAAGGCTCACTCTCTGATCGTTCCCTATCCCCTATAAAGCGCACTGTCTGATCGTTCCCTATCCCCTATATAGTGCACTGTCTGAATCATTCCCTATCCCCTATATAGTGCACTGTCTGATCGTTCCCTATCCCCTATAAAGCGCACTGTCTGATCGTTCCCTATCCCCTATAAAGCGCACTGTCTGATCGTTCCCTATCCCCTATAAAGCGCACTGTCTGATCGTTCCCTATACCCTAATATAGTGCACTGTCTGATCGTTCCCTATCCCCTATAAAGCGCACTGTCTGATCGTTCCCTATCCCTATAAAGCGCACTGTCTGATCGTTCCTATCCCCTATAAAGCGCACTGTCTGATCGTTCCTATCCCCTATAAAGCGCACTGTCTGATCGTTCCCTATCCCCTATAAAGCGCACTGTCTGATCGTTCCCTATCCCCTAATATAGTGCACTGTCTGATCGTTCCCTATCCCCTATATAGTGCGCTGTCTGATCGTTCCCCATCCCCTATATAGTGCGCTGTCTGATCGTTCCCCATCCCCTATGTAGAGCACTCTCTGATCGTTCCCCATCCCCTATAAAGCGGACTGTCTGATCGTTCCCCATCCCCTATAAAGCGCACTGTCTGATCCTTCCCCATCCCCTATAAAGCTCACTCTCTGATCGTTCCCCATCCCCTATAAAGCGCACTGTCTGATCGTTCCCTATCCTCTATATAGTGCACTGTCTGATCGTTCCCCATCCCCTATAAAGCTCACTCTCTGATCGTTCCCCATCCCCTATAAAGCTCACTCTCTGATCGTTCCCCATCCCCTATAAAGCGCACTGTCTGATCGTTCCCCATCCCCTATAAAGCTCACTCTCTGATCGTTCCCCATCCCCTATAAAGCTCACTCTCTGATCGTTCCCCATCCCCTATAAAGCGCACTGTCTGATCGTTCCCCATCCCCTATAAAGCGCACTGTCTGATTGTTCCCTATCCCCTATAAAGCGCACTGTCTGATCGTTCCCTATCCCCTATGTAGAGCACTGTCTGAATCGTTCCCTATCCCCTAATATAGTGCACTGTCTGATGGTTCCCCATCCTCTATATAGTGCACTGTCTGATCGTTCCCCATCCCCTATATAGTGCGCTGTCTGATCGTTCCCCATCCCCTATATAGTGCGCTGTCTGATCGTTCCCCATCCCCTATATAGTGCGCTGTCTGATCGTTCCCCATCCCCTATAAAGCGCACTGTCTGATCGTTCCCTATCCCCTATATAGTGCGCTGTCTGATCGTTCCCCATCCCCTATAAAGCGCACTGTCTGATCGCTCCCCATCCCCTATATAGTGCGCTGTCTGATCGCTCCCCATCCCCTATATAGTGCGCTGTCTGATCGCTCCCCATCCCCTATATAGTGCGCTGTCTGATCGTTCCCCATCCCCTATAAAGCGCACTGTCTGATCGTTCCTATCCCCTATATAGTGCGCTGTCTGATCGTTCCCCATCCCCTATAAAGCGCACTGTCTGATCGTTCCCTATCCCCTATATAGTGCGCTGTCTGATCGCTCCCCATCCCCTATAAAGCGCACTGTCTGATCCTTCCCCATCCCCTATAAAGCTCACTCTCTGATCGTTCCCCATCCCCTATATAGTGCGCTGTCTGATCGTTCCCCATCCCCTATATAGTGCGCTGTCTGATCGTTCCCCATCCCCTATAAAGCGCACTGTCTGATCGTTCCCTATCCCCTATGTAGAGCACTCTCTGATCGTTCCCCATCCCCTATAAAGCGCACTGTCTGATCGTTCCCTATCCCCTATATAGTGCGCTGTCTGATCGTTCCCCATCCCCTATATAGTGCGCTGTCTGATCGTTCCCCATCCCCTATAAAGCGCACTGTCTGATCGTTCCCTATCCCCTATGTAGAGCACTCTCTGATCGTTCCCCATCCCCTATAAAGCGCACTCTCTGATCGTTCCCTATCCCCTATAAGGCTCACTCTCTGATCGTTCCCTATCCCCTATAAAGCGCACTGTCTGATCGTTCCCCATCCCCTATAAGGCTCACTCTCTGATCGTTCCCTATCCCCTATAAAGCGCACTGTCTGATCGTTCCCTATCCTCTATATAGTGCGCTGTCTGATCGTTCCCTATCCCCTATATAAGCGCACTGTCTGATCGTTCCCCATCCCCTATATAGTGCGCTGTCTGATCGCTCCCTATCCCCTATATAGTGCGCTGTCTGATCGTTCCCTATCCCTATATAGTGCGCTGTCTGATTGTTCCCCATCCCCTATATAGTGCGCTGTCTGATTGTTCCCCATCCCCTATATAGTGCGCTGTCTGATTGTTCCCTATCCCTATATAGTGCGCTGTCTGATTGTTCCCCATCCCCTATATAGTGCGCTGTCTGATTGTTCCCTATCCCCTATATAGTGCGCTGTCTGATTGTTCCCTATCCCCTATATAGTGCGCTGTCTGATTGTTCCCTATCCCCTATATAGTGCGCTGTCTGATTGTTCCCCATCCCCTATATAGTGCGCTGTCTGATTGTTCCCTATCCCCTATATAGTGCGCTGTCTGATTGTTCCCTATCCCCTATATAGTGCGCTGTCTGATCGTTCCCTATCCCCTATATAGTGCGCTGTCTGATTGTTCCCCATCCCCTATATAGTGCGCTGTCTGATCGTTCCCCATCCCCTATAAAGCGCACTGTCTGATCCTTCCCCATCCCCTATAAAGCTCACTCTCTGATCGTTCCCCATCCCCTATAAAGCTCACTCTCTGATCGTTCCCTATCCCCTATAAAGCGCACTGTCTGATCGTTCCCTATCCTCTATATAGTGCGCTGTCTGATCGTTCCCCATCCCCTATAAAGCTCACTCTCTGATCGTTCCCCATCCCCTATAAAGCGGACTGTCTGATCGTTCCCCATCCCCTATAAAGCGCACTGTCTGATCCTTCCCCATCCCCTATAAAGCTCACTCTCTGATCGTTCCCCATCCCCTATAAAGCTCACTCTCTGATCGTTCCCCATCTCCTACATAGTGCACTATGTGCCATGTAAAAAACAGTAAATGTGTGAACTGATTTCAGCCGTAGCTTCAGCGTCTGTTTATAATGTAGGGGTTGGGGGTTCAGATTCTAGAAAGCGTTTGATTGGACAGATTGGACAGTGCAGTGATGTCTTCAAAATCATTGATCCATATTGGTGGAAGTGAGAAACCGTAAGTTTTGAACGCTTATATCTTCTAAATGTGGATTTTGTCATTGTTTTGGAGCTTATAGATAACAATAAGTACGTCCTGTGACTGGTCATGTGTTTGCGTTACCTGTTCTGCTTCTCGTTGTCCAGCAGTCTCTGCATGTCTCGGGTCCTGCGCTCCGCCTGGTTCTTCTCGTCCTCCAGAGCGGATCTCCAGTTCTCCCACTGCCTCTCCTTCTCCAAGAGCTCATCGTTCAGACTCTCCAGCTCCACCACCTGCTCCTCCAGCATGCTGCACGTGGTCTTCAGGGTCTCGATGTTCTGCGCGCACACACACACACACACACACACACACACACACCACGTCCACATCAGCATCTGCACCAAATTGCATATTTTTGCTCAATTTGACTCCACTTTCAAGGAACCATGAGTGCAAAGACAACCGGATTGACTCCACATATGGTGATCTAGCACCTGTTTCTGGTTGTTGAGGTGCATCTCTCGGTCAGCCACCTCTCTGCGCAGACGGTCCACGTCCTGACTGAGCTGCAGCCTCTCCTCGCTCTCCAGCGTCAGTTCGTCCAGCTGTTTGGACAGGTAGAAGTTCTGCCGGTTCAGCTCGGCGTTCTCCTGGGTCAGCTGGGTCAACTGCTCCTCCAGATCTGTGATCACCTGAGACAGAGAGACATCATCATCATCCTCACCGACAACCTAATCAATAAGTGATATTCCAGAGTCAGGAGCTCTTTAAAACCCTCTGGTCCGCTTTGTTTAAAGGTGCAGTATGTAAGTTACTCATTCTCATTCTAAAACATAATGGTCTTTATACACCACTGAAAACATAGTTATATGTATTATATTGCATTTCTGCCAAATATTACACACTGCACCTTTAAGGGTCATACGTCACAGTCAAAAGTGATCGAAGCCTTGAAATGTAAATTTTGGGTCATTTTTGACCGGAGGCCCAGAGGGTTAACTATGAAAGCCATTAGATTTAGAGGGTGGGGCAAGGGAATTTGCTGATCTGGGGTCTGTGATCAAGGATAAATGAGGCATTAAGGACAGGAACCTAGAACCAGAGGATCCTCAAGCTGAATAGAGAGGTTGGAATCATGCTAGCGAGCACAACAAGCCACCGTTTCCATACTGCAGAGAACCACAGCTCCCAAAGCACAGGGGATTGTGGGAAATCAGAAAGCACACACTTACCGAACAGCTGTCCCTCAGCGCATCAAACTTGTGCTGAATCTCATCTCTATGGGCCTGAAGGAGGAGGACACACACGGTCAGATGCTGTGCTGTATCAGGGCTCGACCATTTCACTGCATTTACAACTAAAGATAGATGTGTGCGAACTGTACAATGTATTTGAAGCACGTGTGCGAATAAACAATCCCTGCTGATCAATTTTTATAAATTGTAAGATCATAAGCGTCTTGATCATTTTAAGGCATCTTATATTCTGGGGATCGAAAAACATAAATGGCGACACCACCTAATGTGATTATTAATCTTCAAAAGGCTCTAATTTCATTAAATAAATGTGACCGCTTCACGTCTCAAAGCCTGAAGGTGGTGCTGTTGTGCATTCAGGCTCACACAGATTTACGCCACATGAACGAATGCTGATCAATTATGACATTGTTTACTGTATGGTGTTTATGCTGTAATGTGTGGCGTGTACGATGTTTATGCTGTAATGCGTGGCGTGTGCGGTGTTTATGCTGTAATGCGTGGCGTGTTCGGTGTTTATGCTGTAATGCGTGGCGTGTGCGGTGTTTAGGTTGTAATGTGTGGCGTGTGCTGTGTTTATGCTGTAATGTGTGGTGTGTGCTGTGTTTATGCTGTAATGTGTGGCGTGTGCTGTGTTTATGCTGTAATGTGCGGTGTTGATGCTGTAATGTGTGGCGTGTGCGGTGTTGATGCTGTAATGTGTGGTGTTGATGCTGTAATGTGTGGCGTGTGTGGTGTTGATGCTGTAATGTGTGGTGTTGATGCTGTAATGTGCGGTGTTGATGCTGTAATGTGTGGCGTGTGCGGTGTTGATGCTGTAATGTGTGGTGTTGATGCTGTAATGTGTGGCGTGTGTGGTGTTGATGCTGTAATGTGTGGTGTTGATGCTGTAATGTGTGGTGTTGATGCTGTAATGTGTGGTGTTGATGCTGTAATGTGCGGCGTGTGCTGTGTTTATGCTGTAATGTGCGGTGTTGATGCTGTAATGTGTGGCGTGTGCTGTGTTTATGCTGTAATGTGTGGTGTTGATGCTGTAATGTGTGGTGTTGATGCTGTAATGTGCGGTGTTGATGCTGTAATGTGTGGCGTGTGCTGTGTTTATGCTGTAATGTGTGGCGTGTGCTGTGTTTATGCTGTAATGTGCGGTGTTGATGCTTTAATGTGTGGCGTGTGCTGTGTTGATGCTGTAATGTGTGGTGTTGATGCTGTAATGTGCGGTGTTGATGCTGTAATGTGCGGTGTTGATGCTGTAATGTGTGGCGTGTGCTGTGTTTATGCTGTAATGTGCGGTGTTGATGCTGTAATGTGTGGTGTTGATGCTGTAATGTGCGGTGTTGATGCTGTAATGTGTGGCGTGTGCTGTGTTTATGCTGTAATGTGTGGCGTTGATGCTGTAATGTGCGGTGTTGATGCTGTAATGTGTGGTGTTGATGCTGTAATGTGTGGTGTTGATGCTGTAATGTGCGGTGTTGATGCTGTAATGTGTGGCGTGTGCTGTGTTTATGCTGTAATGTGTGGTGTTGATGCTGTAATGTGCGGTGTTGATGCTGTAATGTGTGGCGTGTGCTGTATTTATGCTGTAATGTGCGGTGTTGATGCTGTAATGTGTGGTGTTGATGCTGTAATGTGCGGTGTTGATGCTGTAATGTGTGGTGTTGATGCTGTAATGTGCGGTGTTGATGCTGTAATGTGCGGTGTTGATGCTGTAATGTGTGGCGTGTGCTGTATTATGCTGTAATGTGTGTGTTGATGCTGTAATGTGTGGTGTTGATGCTGTAATGTGTGTGTTGATGCTGTAATGTGTGGCGTGTGCTGTGTTTATGCTGTAATGTGTGGTGTTGATGCTGTAATGTGCGGTGTTGATGCTGTAATGTGTGGCGTGTGCTGTGTTTATGCTGTAATGTGCGGTGTTGATGCTGTAATGTGTGGTGTTGATGCTGTAATGTGTGGCGTGTGTGGTGTTGATGCTGTAATGTGCGGTGTTGATGCTGTAATGTGTGGTGTTGATGCTGTAATGTGTGGTGTTGATGCTGTAATGTGCGGTGTTGATGCTGTAATGTGTGGCGTGTGCTGTATTTATGCTGTAATGTGCGGTGTTGATGCTGTAATGTGCGGTGTTGATGCTGTAATGTGTGGCGTGTGCTGTATTTATGCTGTAATGTGTGGTGTTGATGCTGTAATGTGCGGTGTTGATGCTGTATTGTGTGGCGTTGATGCTGTAATGTGCGGTGTTGATGCTGTAATGTGTGGTGTTGATGCTGTAATGTGTGGCGTTGATGCTGTAATGTGTGGCGTGTGCTGTGTTTATGCTGTAATGTGCGGTGTTGATGCTGTATTGTGTGGCGTTGATGCTGTAATGTGCGGTGTTGATGCTGTAATGTGTGGCGTGTGCTGTGTTTATGCTGTAATGTGCGGTGTTGATGCTGTAATGTGCGGTGTTGATGCTGTAATGTGTGGCGTGTGCGGTGTTGATGCTGTAATGTGTGGCGTGTGGCAAAATCTGTTGCAGTGTGTTTTATATAGTTAGTCTAAAGTTTCTAATGTGCTCTTAAATTGTTCAACTTAAATTTAACATTTAACAGTATTTTTAGTTATTGACAATAACCCTGATGCGGCCACTAATCAACATCAGAAAACCGTGAACGTGTTGTTAAACGATTGAAACTCTCAGGGGTAGCTGAATGATAAGAGTCCATCAGTGACTCCTGTGATGTGCATGTCTCACTCTCAGAGCAGTGATCTCCTCCTCGGCCTCAGCCGTCGTCTCCTCCAGCTCGGTCTTGGCCTGCTGTAGCTGGCTCTCCAGCGCGTGTCGCGCCGCCTGTAGGCCGCTGATCTGAGACTCTCTCTCCTGCAGAGACAGCGTGAGCTCCGTCACCTGACGCTTGATCTCCAGCTTCTGCTCCTCATGCTCTAGACCCATCTGAAACACACACACCGTCAAACACATCTCTGCTTGACCATGTGTGCAGAAGAGGTCCACTTTAAGTGTGCTCTGGCCGAGTGGATCTCCGCTCACCTCTCTCAGTCTGGTCTCCAGCTCCAGAATGCGGCTCTTCCGGCTCTGCTCCTGTTGGCTCATCTTCTCCAGATGTTCCTCCAGTTTTGCGTTCTGAGCTTCTAGCTTTCCCGCCTGAGACTCCAAGTAAAACTTCTGCTGCCGCAGCTCTGAGATCATCTCCTCCTGAGCTTTCCTGAGAAAAACACCAGCACACACTGTGTGATGCCTTGATTTCCAGTAAAAGGAGTGAATTAGATTTTTCCTTTAATAAACTCATCCGGAGAATCATTGCTGCTTCTCCTGGGTGGCGTTTCTCAAAACCATTAAATTGTTTTTGTTCGGCTAAATGGCAAAACATCAAATATTGCTATTCCTCCGTCACCCATTAAATCTAAACACTTGATTTAAGCCTTGTTCAGACCACCAGTCCAAATCCGATCATATTTAGTAAGTGTGAATGGCAAAAAGAAAATCATGTGAAATGCAATAGGTCTTGAGCTACATTCATACGTGTCATCACATTTCCATGAATGTGTCTCTGATCGGAGACGCTGTTATAGGAAACATGCTCAGTATGGACATTTCAATTATGTCATTCGCAATGCTTCATGCCATTTTGCCGACACGGTAGTGCTAGGTGGTATGGCCAAAAATTTATAATCACAGTATTTTTCTAAATTATATCAGGTTTGCGGTACATGATGGTATTTTTTCCCCTATGCATGACCAGGTGTTAACCAGATTTTCTACTGATTGAGAGAGGAAATACTGCAGTCGATCGACTAGAATGCCCGATTTTACTGTCATGATGAGTAGAAAAATTCCACACTAGAGTTTTGCAAAGCCCCACAAAATGATGCTGTGGGGAGACAACCAATAATAGCACTAGTCTCTGAACAAATGACACACGTCAGTTTAACCCCGTGTCCTAACTACACGCAACGCCGCGACACACAATGAAAAGCCGTGTTTTGCATGTTAATTAGAGTTTTTGTGCTAACCCGCTGGCTACAACAACACCAAACATGGCAATGATAATCTCAGGTAGAGAGTATACGAAATATGTCGATAGAAAAATTAAACGCACTCGCTCCGGTCTGTATCTGACCTATGTGATCCATGTGGTGCCACGGAGCTCCACGCAGAAACCGCTCTCTTGTGCGTGCCGCGTGTTGTTTGAGTTCTCTGTGCTCTCACTACAGTGAAACGGGACCCTTCTCAAACAGTGTCGCGGCGTTCCGAACGCTGTTTAAGCGACATACACGGTAATCAAAATTCATATCATAAAAATAAACACCGGTATTCGGTATAAACTGGTATACCGCGCAGCACTACGACACGGAACATGGAATTGTGCATTCCATGTCGGAACGTCTGCTTTTGTTTTGGTCTGTGTGATCCCGCCCACTGCCAGTTCACCCAATAGCATTGGGTTGCCAGTTGGGACACCACAGGCTGCCAGTTTGCACACAGCGTATTGCAGCCACAGAAGCCAGCAAACGAACTGGGTCAGAGGTCACAGATTCTACCCGACCTAAAATAATCCTCGTCATCCATCTAAAAAGCTCTACGATCATAGGCATATTAAAATGCAAAAGGTTCAGCTGTCAGTTGCATGTCCTTAATAGGGCAATTTGTCTGAGCGCTGTAGAAATGCGACAGTGGGCTTTAGTGGTCATCACTGCTTAATTCTGCCTGAAGCTTCAGTCGTCCAGTGCACTGAGGAGACTTATAAAGGTCAAAGCAACTGCACCGCAGGCCTCTGATCGTGCTTTAACATTTACATTCACTCCTCTGCCAGATACAGCGAGTCAAAGTGGCTTAGAACTGAGTGAGTGTGAAACCAAAAGAACAGCAGCAATCGCACTCGGGCCGCAGCACATGTCAGTCTGGAAACCTAAGCCGGCCTGAACGGGCCCAGTTCCTCATGTTTGGGCTCTTACATGTTTTTCTGTGTGTAAATGCTGCTGTTGGCTGCCAGTTTATTGGCCTCGGAGAGCTCAGCGATCCGCTGCTCCAGACTCTTCATCTTGTTGTCCATGGCGTTGATGGTCTGAGGAGAGAAACACACACAGAATCAGCATCAGGACACAGAAACCATCATTTGTTGCCACTAGCGTTGTAAATTACACACTTGACCTTCATCAAAGCCCATAAGATGAGTTAATTAAAAATCAGAAATTAATAATGTTATGGCTGTAATGATAAACTCTTCCTAAAGCAGACTTTTATTTGTTACTGATGTAAATGCATCACATTAAACACGCTGAGCATGTGAGTCTGAGATCAGCCACAAGATAGAGGACGCTAATCACGTTAGCTAATGTCTAACACGTTAACCGGATCAAGGGCTAAAAGGCTTGACAATGAGAAGAGCGAATCTCACCACAAGATCAAATTATAAAAATTACTAATTAGATTTCTTACTATCATAAATCATACAATTTTAATGGTATAATGTGTAAAATCAACATGCAAACTGTGAACAGATCCATTTATTACCCATAAAGCTTGTAAGGCCGGTCACGATTGTGTCGTCCGGTCGTGGTTATGCAATCTAATCTCAATTATTTGAGATAACTGTAATAATTGTGCCGTTTAAATTCCATCCAAAAAAGAGAAATTTAAGAGCTTGAAATGCCATCAATGTGTTTTTTTTCTGGTGAAAGAATTTAAAAAAATAAAAACGGTTATAAAGTACATGAAAAATATATGAAATTAAGGTTTGTGGGTTTAATCAGACTATTATATTATATTATAAATATTATTATATTTTATATATTAATATTATATATTTTTGCAGCATTAAATAAATCATATGGCCCAATTTTATTATTATTTTTATATGATTTCAAGTAAAAAATAAAATAAAAACATGTATCGGCTTACACTAATATGAACAAAACAGAATTAAATTGTTAATCAATTATTCATATGACAACTAATCGTCAGCACAAAATTCATGATGGTGACAGGCTTCAGTCTTGAATTGGATTCTAGTAGTTCTGGCGATCAGAATGAACTAGTCAGTGTGTCTCTACATCACTCACACACACACACACACACACACACACACACACACACACACACACACACACACACACACACACACACACACACACACTCACACTCACACTCACACTCACACTCACACTCACACTCACACTCACACTCACACTCACACGCGTGCGCTTCAGATGAAGACGGGACACTCACTGCTTTCTGCTCACTGATGAGTTTGCATTTCTCCCGCGCCTCTTCCTCGTGCTGAGCCCGTTTCTGCTCCAGACTCTCTTTATCAGCCAGATCGGCCTTCATCTGAGCCTCCAGAACCTGCACACAGACATCAGTCGCATTACACGTCTCTACAGGCGACGCTTGATGAGCATAATGCATGTTCATTCAGATATTTTTTACATTTCACTGCCGGTTGTATATTCTGTATATAACTGTGTATGTGACAAATAAAACTCTTGAATCTTGAAAATATGAGTTCTGATAGAGTGTGTGTGAAGCAATGACACCTAATGTGAACCTGAATGCTGTTCCTAATGATATCTCCCAGTGTAAATTTATGTTCATTAACAAAAACACGGACATCTGTAAAAAATTGTAACAACCTCATTTTTATATGGTACAATTTAAATAGAAAATAATTGAAAGTTTTATTAAAATGAACCATTGGTGTTCCATAGTGTCGTACATGTAGATCATAACCACAGTTAAAACATGCATAGCTCTTCACTACCATGGTCAAATATATCTATATGGTTTCTATGGTATAACCATATAGATACATTTAACCTAAACACATTTAGTACACAAATTCTATAGCTAAAAAAAATACTGTATTTTATAATATTCCATTGCTCCTTTAATACATGTTAAAGGGTCTGTGTGGCGGTTCAAACGAGTAACTGAATTTGCGCTACCTTTTATCGACAATTTCATCATCTTTTGACGATACGCAAGGTTAGTTTCACTTTCAATTTAACGTTCGACTCATTTTTTCCTTCTCGTGTCGAGTTCTCTTTGCCAGTAGAGCGGGTGCTCTGACGTAAGCTAACCGCTGGTTGTTACATCGATCCATATCGAGTAAAAATGTCCAGAGCTGATCATCGTTAGCGATATGAATTAGCAATTCGATGTGATATCGTTTATCAGCCCACCCTAGGTGGGGGCGATATAGCCTCAAAATTATATCACGATATTTCAAGAATATTTGCGATAATGATATTTATGAAGAAAAAAATAGAGAAAAAAAATATATTTTAATGTAACAATAACCAAGTAATTTATGCACACACACCACTCGCACACAGAGATCGCGCTGCACACACACACCACTCGCACACAGAGATCACGGAGATCGCGCTGCGCACACACAAAACTCGCACACAGAGATCGCGCTGCGCACCACACCACTCGCACACAGAGATCAAGCTGCGCACACAGAGATCGCGCTGCGCACACATACCACTCGCACACAGAGATCAAGCTGCGCACACACACCACTCGCACACAGAGATCAAGCTGCACACACACTCGCAGAGATCGCGCTGCGCATACCACTCCACTCACACAGAGATCAAGCTGCGCACACACACCACTCGCACACAGAGATCGCGCTGCACACACACCACTCGCACGCGGAGATCGCGCTGCACACACACCACTCGCACACAGAACGTGGAGATCGCGCTGCACACACACCACTCGCACAGAGATCGCGCTGCACACACACCACTCGCACACAGAGATCGCGCTGCGCGCGCACACACACCACTCGCACACAGAGATCGCGCTGCGCACACACACCACTCGCACACAGAGATCGCGCTGCGCACACACACCACTCGCACACCGAGATCGCGCTGCACACACACACCACTCGCACACCGAGATCGCGCTGCGCACACACACCACTCGCACACAGAGATCACGGAGATCGCGCTGCACACACACCACTCGCACGCGGAGATCGCGCTGCACACACACCACTCGCACGCGGAGATCGCGCTGCACACACACCACTCGCACACAGAGATCGCGCTGCACACACACACTCGCACACAGAGATCGCGCTGCGCACACACACTCGCACACAGAGATCGCGCTGCACACACACCACTCGCACACAGAGATCACGGAGATCGCGCTGCACACACACCACTCGCGACACAGAGATCGCGCTGCACACACACCACTCGTGACACAGAGATCGCGCACACACACACCACTCGCACACAGAGATCGCGCTGCACACACACCACTCGCACACAGAGATCGCGCTGCACACACACCACTCGCACACAGAGATCGCGCTGCGCACACACACACCACTCGCACACAGAGATCGCGCTGCGCACACACACCACTCGCACACAGAGATCACGGAGATCGCGCTGCACACACACCACTCGCACGCGGAGATCGCGCTGCACACACACCACTCGCACACAGAACGTGGAGATCGCGCTGCGCACACACCACTTGCACACAGAGATCACGGAGATCGCGCTGCGCACACACCACTCGCACGCGGAGAGATCGCGCTGCACACACACCATTCGCACACAGAGATCGCGCTGCGCACACACACCACTCGCACACAGAGATCCCAGAGATCACGCTGCACACACACAGAGATCGCGCTGCACACACACAGAGATCGCGCTGTGCACACACAAAACTCGCACAGAGATCGCGCTGCGCACACACACCACTCGCACACAGAGATTGCGGAGATCACGCTGCACACACACCACTCGCACAGAGATCGCGCTGCGCACACACAAAACTCGCACACAGAGATCGCGCGCACACACACACCACTCGCACACAGAGATCGCGACGATCAGGCTGTGCACACACAAAACTCGCACAGTGATCGCGCTGCGCACACACACCACTCGCACACAGAGATCGCGCTGCGCACACACACCACTCGCACACAGAGATCGCGCTGCGCACACACACCACTCACACACAGAACACGGAGATCACTGCGCCACACACACCACTCGCACACAGAGATCGCGCTGCGCACACACACCACTCACACACAGAGATCGTGGAGACACGCGCACACAGAGATCGCGCGCGCGCACACACACCACTCGCACAGAGATCGCGCTGCGCACACACACCACTCGCACACCGAGATCGCTGCACACACACACACCACTCGCACACAGAGATCACGGAGATCGCGCTGCACACACACCACTCGCACACAGAGATCGCGCTGCGCACACACACCACTCGCACACAGAGATCGCGGAGATCGCGCTGCACACACACCACTCGCACACAGAGATCGCGCTGCACACACACCACTCGCACACAGAGATCGCGCTGCGCACACACACCACTCGCACACCGAGATCGCGCTGCGCACACACACCACTCGCACACAGAGATCACGGAGATCGCGCTGCACACACACACCACTCGCACACAGAGATCGCGCTGCGCACACACACCACTCGCACACAGAGATCGCGCTGCGCGCACACACCACTCGCACACAGAGATCGGGCTGCGCACACACACCACTCACACACAGAACGTGGAGATCGCACTGCGCACACACACCACTCACACAGAGATCGCGCTGCGCACACACACCTGCTCGCACACAGAGATCGCGCTGCGCACACACACCACTCGCACACAGAGATCGCTGATCGCGCTGCGCACACACACCACTCGCACACAGAGATCGCGCTGCCGCGCACACACACACCACTCGCACACGAGATCGCGCTGCGCACACACACCACTCGCACACAGAGATCGCGCTGCGCACACAGAGATCGCGCACGAGATCGCGCTGCGCACACACACCACTCGCAGAGATCGCGCTCACACACACACACCACTCACACAGAGATCGCGCTGCACACACACACCACTCGCACACACAGAGAACGCTGCACACACACACACTGCGCACACACACCACTCACACAAAGAGATCGCGGAGATCGCGCTGTGCACACACCACTCGCACACGGAGATCGCGCTGCGCACACACACCACTCGCACACGGAGATCGCGCTGCGCGCACACACACCACTCGCACACACGGAGATCGCGCTGCGCACACACACCACTCGCACAGAGATCGCGCTGCACACACACACACCACACGCGCGCACACACACAGATCGCACGCTGCGCGCTGCACACACACACCACTCGCACACGGAGATCGCGCTGCACACACACTCGCACACAGATCGCGCTGCGCACACACACCACTCGCGACACGGAGATCGCGCTGCGCACACACACACTCTCGCACACAGAGATCGCGCTGCGCACACACACACACCACTCGCACACAGAGATCGCTGCGCGCACACACCACTCGCTCGACACGGAGATCGCGCTGCGCACACACACACACCACTCGCACACGGAGATCGCGCTGCGCACACACACACCACTCGCACACAGAGATCGCGCGCACGCACACACACACACACGGAGATCGCGCTGCGCACACACACACACCACTCGCACACACGGAGATCGCGCTGCGCACACACACACCACTCGCACACGGAGATCGCGCTGCGCGCACACACACACCACTCGCACACGGAGATCGCTGCGCACACACACCACTCAGGGTCACACAGAGATCGCTGTGCACACACACACCACTCGCACACAGAGATCGCGCTGCGCACACACACACCACTGCACACACGAGAGATCGCTGTGCACACACACACCACTCGCACACAGAGATCGTGCTGCGCACACACCACTCGCACACGGAGATCGCGCTGCAGCACACACACACACTCGCACACGGAGATCGCGCTGCGCACACACACACCACTCGCACACGGAGATCGCGCTGCGCACACACACACACCACTCGCACACAGAGATCGCGCGCACACGCACACACACACACCACTCGCACACGGAGATCGCGCTGCATGCACACACACCACTCGCACACGGAGATCGCGCTGCGCATTACACACACACACCACTCGCACACGGAGATCGCGCTGCACACACACACACCACTCGCACAGAGATCGCGCTGCACACACACACACACTCGCACACGGAGATCGCGCTGCGCACACACACCACTCGCACACGGAGATCGCGCTGCGCACACACACACACCACACGGAGATCGCGCTGCGCACACACACACACACACTCGCACGGAGATCGCGCTGCGCACACACACACCACTCGCACACGGAGATCGCGCGCCAAGCACACACACACCACACACACTCGCCACTGCACACAGAGATCGCGCTGCGAGATCGCACACACACCACTCGCACACGGAGATCGCGCTGCGCACACACACACACACTCGCACACGGAGATCGCGCTGCGCACACACACCACTCGCACACGGAGATCGCGCTGTGCACACACACCACTCGCACACAGAGATCGCGCTGGCGCACACACACACCACTCACACACAGAGATCGCGCACAGCACACACACACCACTCGCACACGGAGATCGCGCCATGCACACACACACCACTCGCACACAGAGATCGCGCTGTGCACACACACCACTCGCACACAGAGATCGCGCATACACACACACCACTCGCACACAGAGATCGCGCTGTGCACACACACCACTCGCACACGGAGATCGCGCTGCGCACACACACACCACTCGCACGGAGATCGCGCTGTGCAGACACACCACTCGCTGGAGATCGCTGCGCACACACACCACTCGACACGGAGATCGCGCTGCGCACACACCACTGCGACACGGAGATCGCGCTGCGCACACACACCACTCGCGCACACGGAGATCGCGCTGCGCACACACACCACTCGCACACGGAGATCGCGCTGCGCACACACACACACTCGCACACGGAGAGATCGCGCTGCACACCACACACACACGGAGATCGCGCTGCGCACACACCACTCGCGACACGGAGATCGCGCTGCGCACACACACACACCACTCGCACACAGAGATCGCGCTGCGCACACACACACCACTCGCACACAGAGATCGCGCTGCGCACACACACCCACTCGCACACGGAGATCGCGCTGCGCACACACACCACTCGCACACGGAGATCGCGCTGCGCACACACACCACTCGCACACGGAGATCGCGCTGCGCACACACACCACTCGCACACGGAGATCGCGCTGCGCACACACACCACTCGCACACGGAGATCGCGCTGCGCACACACACCACTCGCACACGGAGATCGCTGCACACACACACACCACTGCGACACGGAGATCGCGGGCTGCAGACACGCACGGAGATCGCACACACACACACACCACTCGCACACGGAGATCGCGCTGCGCACACACACACCACTCGCACACGGAGATCGCGCTGCGCACACACACACCACTCACACGGAGATCGCGCCGCGCACACACACACACCACTCGCACACGGAGATCGCGCTGCGCACACACACCACTCGCACACGGAGATCGCGCGCGCGCACACACACCACTCGCACACAGAGATCGCGCTGCGCACACACACACACCACTCGCACACAGAGATCGCGCTGCGCACACACACACACCACTCGCACACGGAGATCGCGCTGCGCACACACACACCACTCGCACCACGGAGATCGCGCTGCGCACACACACACCACTCGCACACAGAGATCGCGCTGCGCACACACACACACCACTCGCACACAGAGATCGCGTTGTGCACACACACACCACTCGACAGAGATCACGCACACGAGACACACACACACACCACTCGCACACAGAGATCGCGTTGTGCACACACACCACTCGCACACAGAGATCGCGCTGTGCACACACACCACTCACACGGAGATCGCGCTGCGCACACACACCACTCGCACACAGAGATCGCGCTGTGCACACACACACCACTCGCACACAGAGCACAAACATTCGTGAGCACAGACACTTATCAACGCTGCCTGCGACTTTTAGTCATAAAATAGCTTTGCTACTGGATCACTGTATTATATTTCTCAGCAACAATGGGGTTACATCTCTATTTTTCAGACCTGCAAACTCCTCAGAGTAAAAAAGGTGACAGCGTCAGGTGACAGGGCATTTACTTGACGCTACTGTTTTACACTGAAAACCAGATCATACCACTGATTTAGACGCGCAAACTGGTTGCCTGTGTGATGAGATGTACTAATATCCGTCTGCGCAGGCAGATTTGGCTCAAAGTCGTGCATCTTCGGATGCGGAGGCGTGCGCGCTGTTGCAATGACGTCATTTTTGCCGCGCACACCTTCGCGCTCATGTGGACGCACGACAACCTAATATTCAGGGTAGCTCAGAATTCGAGCAGTAGCCGTATATCTCGGAACTCAGGGCAGAGCACCCGGCTAACGATAAGCCTAGCTAACGTCATGGGTATGACGACAATACAATATTATTGTAAATGATATCACATAAAAAAAGTGGTAGCTAACGTTAATTGAAGCAAGCAAACAAATAGCTGTTGTTTTTGCTCCAAAAAGCTTGAATTTAACAATAAGCTTCCTTCCATCAGACTCGCGTGCTAGCCAGGCGTCTCATTCAATGGCGAGCTCAGTTGACGCTGCGTGCTTCAAGATTGTGACACAAGTGCTAAGATTCCGATTGGCCAAGAGAAAACGTCAATTATAAGAATTATCCAATAATGTTTCGCAATTCTAGCCTGCATGGCATGCAGATGAAGGGCAGCCTACCTATATATCGCGATGACACTTTTTTTTATCATGTAAAAATGTATACCAGTGTTACCATGGACGGCATGATATGGCACACCCCAACCCACTACCTGCGCAAAGGACGCCAGTCTTTCTGTAGTCAAAACCACACAGTCGTTGCAAAACTACGGGTTAACGTTATTTTATTTTTGGTTATAATACTATTTATTTCTGAAGAAAAAAAAGGTAATGGCTCTGTGGTAATGGTTAAGAAGTCTCTGGAAGAGAAACTGAAACTGCGTGAGAGATTAATCGGAGCTTGGACTGATATAGCTCTGCCTGGCTGATTTTAGGTGAAAGATGGGATCTGCTGGAGACGTCCGACTAATCATTTAGGCGGGCCGAAAGAAATCCACAGAGAAAGAGACAACCAGTATGGGGAAGTCCCAGAGCAAGTGCGGAGATTAATTAAACATAAGATTTTGCTTTTATATTGTGATTATTTGAATTCCCTTTGCTGTGTAAAGCACTCTGAATTACCATAGTGATATGAAATGTGCTATATAAATAAACTTGCCTTGCCTATTAGTGTTAGAAGTGGCTAACTGGAAATCTAACATAGTTCAAAAATGGCAGCGCCCGCTCTTACGTGAAAAATAAGGTGGAAGTGTGATTTATTCCTGTGATCAAAGCTGAGTTTATCATCATTACTCCAGTCTTCAGTGTCACATGATCCTTCACTAATCATTCTCATATGAGGACCTGATGATCAACACACATTTATGATTATTATCAGTGTTGAACACAGATCATATTTCTGTGGAAATCATCATACATTTTATTTTTATGGATTCTTTAATGAATAAAAAGTTCAAAAGAACAGAATTTATTTGAAATACAATCTTTTGTAACATTATAAATGTCACTTTTGGTTAATTTAATGCATCCTTTAATGTATTTCAAAATGATCTTTTATTTAAATCCATTTTAGGAGACATAAAATGTCCCTTAAACAAAATAATCCCTCAAACATTTCTGTTAAGCATGAAACATTGTTAGCTTTAAAATTAAACTACTTAAGCTTAATACAAAATAATTAGTCATCTCATTCACCCAAAAAGTCGCACTCGATAGTCACTGACAGAAAAACAAAGCAGCGATGCATCAGTCATGTTCCTCTTTCCCATATTATTCTGAATGTCTGTCATCTCAAGTCAAGTCATCAGCTTCATTCCTACAATACATATTGTTTCGAAGCAGCTTCACAGTTGTGAAAGGATATAACAGAACAAATGATGCCAACTTCATCAGCTGTACAGAAGACAACAGTGCGGTTCTTCAGCTCAACTCTACCTTGATTTTGTCCTCGTAGAGCCGCTCTTTCTGCACCAGGTGTGCTTCCATCCTCTGCGCCGTCGCCTGCGTCTCCCGCAAGTTCTCCTCCAGCTCCTAAAGACACATTCACACACAGCCCACTGTCAGGTGACGCACATCCAATGATTCCCCATCAACAACTGAAGAAATGGACTTGCTTTGAGAAGCCGTGCGCTGGTCGACGGGCCGGCCTGAAGGTGTGCGTGTTCCTCATTGAGAGGTGAGGAGGTGTGTGTGTGCGGCAGCAGATGGGACATCCTGTTAGTGTGAGTGTGTGTTCTGTTGTCATATGCTAATCTGCAGGAAACCGACGATGACGGTGCAAAGACAAACGTGTGTGTGAGTGCGTGTGTCAGCTGGTTAAGGAGGCGTGTTAGCGGTTTAATCTTTGCTAGTCTGATCCGTCTCTCTCACCAGTATCTTCTCAGCCATCTGTTGGATCTGTTGGGATTTGGTCTGGATGTCGTCCTTCAGTTTATTCTCCCGACGCTCCACCATCTCCAGGCGCTTCACTTGGTTTTCCAAAGTCTTTCTGCCCTCCTGACAGTAGGAAAGTAATGATTTATGGGTTATTATAGGTTCAGGAGTCATGTAAACTTACACACCAAAATCAAAATAAATCATATCTTGCATAAAGAGAATTAAACCCATTTACATTGAATTTTCCCAACAATTAAGCATATTTAACCCCAAAATGATAATTACTGTAATTCAAATATGTATTAGAGCAAAATACATCATGATAGTATATACACTACTGCTCAAAAGTACTTTATTATTGAAGGAATTTAATATTTTTATCCAAAAAGGGAACCTCTAATGCTATTATTAGCATTAGTATTTGTTAGTATTTCTGTGCCAAATACACCAAGATTCAAACAAGTTTCAGAATGTTTTTATTTCAAGTATGGCCCTGTATTACGTCATAAAGGGCGGAATTCCTTATAAGGGCTCTTCTCCGATTCGTTCAGGAACAAAGCATTTGACTCTCTTAATGAGTGAGTCATTGAATCATTCACTCAACAGATTCATTCAAGCGTCTGATTCGTTCAGGAACAAAGCATTTGACTGTCTTAGTGAGTCACTGAATCATTCATTCAACCGATTTATTCAAGCGTCTGATTCGTTCAGGAACAAAGCATTTGACTGTCTTAGTGAGTCACTGAATCATTCATTCAACCGATTTATTCAAGCGTCTGATTCGTTCAGGATCGAAGCTTTTGACTGTCATGAATAATTTGTGAAGGATCATGTGATAGTACTGATGTACCTCGGTCTCTCGCAGGCGCCTGCGCAGCGTGTCGCTGGGGTCAGATTTACTGCGCAGACGCTCCAGCTCTCGCTCCAGACGCTCTTTGGCCTGGCGGATGTTCTGCAGCAGCTCCGTGGCTTCAGTGCTCGCCTTCACCGCCTGCAGGATCAAAGGTCAAACACAGAGCTCATTAAAGCGGCAAAATATGAATTTCATTGTACATATTACATGCATAACATGTAGTTTAGGGCCAAGAGGTCAATCTGTGACAAACATGCTTACTATTAATGAATATTAATACACACAGAGTTTCTGCAGGTTTTATGAAGGTAAATTTAAGACCTTTTAAAGAAAATTGAAGGGAACACAGCACGTCAATATGTTCTCTAAATGTAAACGTTCAAAGTTTGGAAATTTTGTTATTTCTCTCAAAATCAGTCTTTTACTTTTATTCAATTTTTATGAATGGATTCTGAGATTTCGTACATGTTTTCCTCATTGCAGAAATCATAGAGCCCTGATTTAACGCCATGATATTGAACTTAAACTGTGGAAAGTCAAATTAAGTCTAAGACACGCAGGAACTCTGAATACTGTATAGTGTAACAGACAGGCATTTTCTGATCCTAGAAAACACATCAAAATCATAAGAAAGAAATTATATGTTGCATAAAGAAAATTTAACTTATTTTTGCTTTTTGTAGTGAGTAGTAAGGATTGGAGTAGTAAGGACTGGAGTAGTAAGGACTGGAGTAGTAAGGACTGGAGTAGTGAGGTCTGGAGTAGTGAGGTCTGGAGTAGTAATGAGGTCTGGAGTAGTAATGAGGTCTGGAGAGGTCTGGAGTAGTGATGAGGTCTGGAGTAGTAAGGATTGGAGTAGTAAGGTCTGGAGCAGTAAGGTCTGGAGTAGTAGGGTCTGGAGTAGTAATGAGGTCTGGAATAGTGAGGTCTGGAATAGTGAGGTCTGGAATAGTGAGGTCTGGAATAGTAATGAGGTCTGGAGTAGTAAGGTCTGGAGTAGTAAGGACTGGAATAGTAAGGAGTGGAGTAGTAAGGTCTGGAGTAGTAAGGACTGGAGCAGTAAGGTCTGGAGCAGTAAGGTCTGGAGCAGTAGGGTCTGGAGTAGTGAGGACTGGAGTAGTGAGGACTGGAGTAGTGAGGTCTGGAGTAGTAGTAATGAGGTCTGGAGTAGTAATGAGGTCTGGAGTAGTAATGAGGTCTGGAGTAGTAACGAGGTCTGGAGTAGTAACGAGGGCTGGAGTAGTAAGGGCTGGAGTAGTAATGAGGGCTGGAGTAGTAATGAGGGCTGGAGTAGTAATGAGGGCTGGAGTAGTAATGAGGTCTGGAGTAGTAATGAGGTCTGGAGTAGTAATGAGGTCTGGAGTAGTAATGAGGTCTGGAGTAGTAAGGGCTGAGGTCTGGAGTGGAGTAATGAGGTCTGGAGTAGTAATGAGGTCTGGAGTAGTAATGAGGTCTGGAGTAGTAAGGGCTGGAGTAGTAATGAGGCTGGAGTAGTAAGGGCTGGAGTAGTAATGAGGTCTGGAGTAGTAAGGGCTGGAGTAGTAATGAGGTCTGGTAGTAATGTGAGGTCTGGAGTAGTAATGGGGCTGGAGTAGTAATGAGGCTGGAGTAGTAAGGGCTGGAGTAGTAATGAGGTCTGGAGTAGTAATGAGGTCTGGAGTAGTAGTGAGGGCTGGAGTAGTAATGAGGGCTGGAGTAGTAATGAGGCTGGAGTAGTAATGAGGTCTGGAGTAGTAATGAGGTCTGGAGTAGTAAGGTCTGGAGTAGTAAGGGCTGGAGTAGTAATGAGGTCTGGAGTAGTAATGAGGTCTGGAGTAGTAATGAGGGCTGGAGTAGTAATGAGGGTCTGGAGTAGTAATGAGGGCTGGAGTAGTAATGAGGGCTGGAGTAGTAATGAGGTCTGGAGTAGTAATGAGGGCTGGAGTAGTAATGAGGTCTGGAGTAGTAGGGCTGGAGTAGTAATGAGGGCTGGAGTAGTAATGAGGTCTGGAGTAGTAATGAGGTCTGGAGTAGTAAGGGCTGGAGTAGTAATGAGGTCTGGAGTAGTAATGAGGTCTGGAGTAGTAATGAGGGCTGGAGTAGTAATGAGGTCTGGAGTAGTAAGGGCTGGAGTAGTAAGGGCTGGAGTAGTAAGGGCTGGAGTAGTAATGAGGTCTGGAGTAGTAAGGTCTGGAGTAGTAATGAGGTCTGGAGTAGTAAGGGCTGGAGTAGTAAGGTCTGGAGTAGTAAGGGCTGGAGTAGTAATGAGGTCTGGAGTAGTAATGAGTAGTAAAGGCTGGAGTAGTAATGAGGTAAGGTCTGGAGTAGTAATGTAATGAGGTCTGGAGTAGTAATGAGGGCTGGAGTAGTAAGGGCTGGAGTAGTAATGAGGTCTGGAGTAGTAATGAGGGCTGGAGTAATGTAAGGTCTGGAGTAGTAATGAGGTCTGGAGTAGTAATGAGGGAGTAGTGGAGTCTGGAGTAGTAAGGCTGGAGTAGTAATGAGGTCTGGAGTAGTAAGGGCTGGAGTAGTAATGAGGTCTGGAGTAGTAAGGGCTGGAGTAGTAAGGGCTGGAGTAGTAATGAGGTCTGGAGTAGTAAGGGCTGGAGTAGTAATGAGGTCTGGAGTAGTAAGGGCTGGAGTAGTAATGGCTGGAGTAGTAAGGGCTGGAGTAGTAATGAGGTCTGGAGTAGTAAGGTCTGGAGTAGTAAAGGCTGGAGTAGTAAGGGCTGGAGTAGTAATGAGGTCTGGAGTAGTAATGAGGGCTGGAGTAGTAAGGGCTGGAGTAGTAATGAGGGCTGGAGTAGTAATGAGGGCTGGAGTAGTAATGAGGTCTGAGTAGTAATGAGGTCTGGAGTAGTAAAGGCTGGAGTAGTAAGGTCTGGAGTAGTAAGGTCTGGAGTAGTAATGAGGGCTGGAGTAGTAATGCTTTACGCTTAACTCATAATATGAGAATGATTCCTAAAGGATCATGTGACACTGAAGACTGGAGTAATGATGATAAATTCAGCTTTGATCACAGGAATAAATCACACTTTACTATATATTCACATAGAGAACAGCTGATCTACACTGGAGGAATATTACACTGCTTTACTGTATTTTTGATCAAATCCATGCGTTCTCTGGATCACCTTTGATAGTTTGTCCTGCAGCTCCTGGATCTTCAGCTGCTGCTCACCATTGGTCTGAAACACACAAGCCGATCGCTCTTATTTCACACACTGACAAATCGCAGCAGACGAGGTGTAATCAGAGGAAACTAACGTCAGAGCAGGTGCAGTCTCTGACACACACATACACTCAATTCAGAGACACGTTTGGCCCCAGGACGGAGAGGAAAGTATAGAGATGATCACAGTCTAAACTACTGATGTGAGATTTATCGCTCACTAGATCATCTACTGACCAACAGTTATTTCATCATTTCATATCGGCGTCAGGCTGATACTGATTATAAGATTCAAGATTCAAGAGTTTTA